>CM045567.1:106816-422714 GCA_024721245.1 Mitragyna speciosa | reverse complement strand
TCCTCCTGCCTAGTGAGATCAACCAAGTAGCAGCATTTTTAGGACCCATTGGTGACTTCAAGGAAATAGAGACAAACGGATGTTTGGTGGAAGCTCTGATTCATCTGTGGGACCCTGATTGCTCAGCATTTAGGATTAGAGACAAGGAATTGACCATTACAATTGAAGAGGTAGCCGGTTTACTTAATTTGCCAGTAGAACGGACAACCGTAATCTTTCCATTTGTTTCTGGAAAAGCCGAGTTCTGCCATTTCGCTGGATTGAGGGAGTCTGCACTACAAGGCTCCGATCAGAGTATAAGTGTGAAATTCTTGTTTGATAGGTTTGCAGATAAGGACGGGTTTGAGAAGTATTCAGGGGATTTCACGCTTGCATCCAAGGCAGCATGGGCGCACAAGAGACTTTGGGTGTATGGGTATGCCATGGCAGGAACTTACTTATTTCCAAGAGAAGACAAAAAAATCAGTTTTAAGATAACTAAGCTCATCTCCGATCTTTTCTTTGGAATCGGAGGTCAAAGGACTTCTATAGTGCCAACTGTGTTAGCCGATATATTCACTGCCTGCACCAATTGCCAAAGGAAAACCAATTTCTTTCATGCATCCAACAGGATCTTACACATTTGGGCCATGGAACACTTCAAGAGTCACTCGGCTATTCCCAACAGTTTGCCATTGATCGGATACAACTGGATAGTCACGCATCACAAAAGGGTGGAAGGAAATAGCTCGATGAGGACAGCTTTAGAATGTCTAGACTTTTTGATGACGATACCTGATCGAAGGATTCGATGGGTTCTGGATTGGACAGACTGCATCAAAGCTGCTCTCCGTACTAAGTTGGCCGATTTCATACCGCTACTAGGGACTCAGGGCATTGCCGCTTACACTCCGAAAAGATTTCTTCGACAGTTAGGGCGTATCCAAGGATTACCGCCGACACCTGATTTATCAGACTTTCTCATTATCTTTGACAAAGGAAACTGTCCCACTGAGATTCCTAGAAGATCAGAGCTGATGAAAGCATGGGAAAGCCAGTGTACAGACCAAAACTTACCGTTCGATGCAAAAAACAGGGTTACTCCTGTTACCACTCCGCAGTATGAGATGTGGCTCAACAATCAAAATACTTCAACAAGACAAGTTGTCATTGATCCTGCTGAAGAGATTGCTCGATTAAGAACCCTGTTAGAAATGAAAGATCGTGAACTAATACAAGCAGAGCAGAATTCTGAAAAGAACAAGGAAGCATATGAATCTGTCAAGCAACTTTACACAGAAGCGAAACAAGAACTACGAGAAAAGAAGAGGAAATGTTTGGAGCTGAAAGATAACATCAATCACACGATGAACAGATACTCTTGGGAGCCAGATCGCAGCAAAGCTCAACGCCTAGAGGACCAACTGAAGAGAGTCTTAGATTGTATAGGAGAGTTGACCGAATGATGTACTATTTTGCTTCACTATGTCTGACTGGCTGTAAAAGTAGTGGAGTATTTTCTTTTAATGATCAAGTGGAATGAACATTGGCTAAATTACCAAACTGAAATGCTTCTCACTCCAATACTGAAGGGGGGTCTCACCCTAAAGGATTGCATTTCATGATTAGGCCTACCCTTGGCATAATAAGGGCACCTCCTAGGACATGCACCGAATTATTTATATACTTACTAACTTTAATCTTTTTCTTTTTCTTTGTGATAATAAAATTGACAGTGACAATGACGATGGGGCGACTAAACCTTTCTTCTTTCTGGTGTACATTTCAGGTACTTGTAAAACATAGCTTCTTTTCACCGAAGCCCCATTCGTACACGGTCCCGTACTAGACAGCTACATATAAACATGAGTGCTCCCACTGAATCATTCGAGGGACCTGCCGGGAATCAGTCTTCAGAGTTAACGGCGTTGAGGGCTCAGATGGATGAAATGTTGGCCAAGATGAATAATATGACTCATGAAGTGTCTTCCCATAGTCAGATCATTGCCCACTTCATCAGTAACATGAACAACAACGGCTCTACTTCTGCTGCACCGGTCATTCGAGAACCTCCACAATCCCAATCTGATGTGAGCGGAAATGCCCCGGATGCGAATAACAATGTCTCAGCTATTCCAGTACAAACCCCACTCCTCAATACCCAAAATACTCAGATGGCTCCTCCACCCCCAAACACTCAAAACCCTCAAATGACTGTTCCAATCCCACCCAGTCCTAGACACACCCAAAACACTCTGAACCAACCACAATATGCACAACAAGCCAACCATTTCCCTCTGAACACTCAACCACTACCGAACCTCAACACACATCAATTTGTGCTAGACCCGGGGTATCAAGTAGGAGTGGATGTGGAGCCGTATAACAGGGATGAGAATCCAGGCATGACAGAAAAGGCCCTGTTGCGAAGATTGGAGAGATTCGATGATTTCATCAGAGAGAGCCAGGGATTGGATCGGTACGGCGGTTTGAATTACGATGATTTCTGTATGTTCCCTGATACTCAACTGCCTCCAAAGTTTAAGGTGCCAGAATTTTCTAAATACAACGGTGCTGGCGACCCTGTTGTGCACCTTAAGATGTTCTGCAACAAGTTGGGCAAGCCGACCGGGGATGAGAAATTGCCGATGAGGCTATTTGGAGAGAGTTTGGAGAAGGATGCATTAGAATGGTATTTGAAGTTGGATTTTTCAAAGATCCGAAACTGGACCGACCTCTCCCGAGCATTTATCAAACAGTATGAGTTCAACTGTGATTTGGTGCCGGATAGATTCTCACTGGTAGAATTGAAGAAAAAGCCCTCAGAAAGTTATGTAGCTTATGGGCAGCGTTGGCGGAGTGTGGCAGCTAAAGTAAATCCGCCAATTGATGAGAACGAAATGGTAAAATTATTTATCGATGCCCAAGACCCACCTTACTACCAGGCCATCGTAGGCTCAATTGGAAAGACCTTCGCCCAGGTTATTGAGCAAGCAGAAGCTATTGAGAGAGGGGTGAAGAAGGGAAAGGTAGTAGACATGGCTGCTGTGAAGTTGCAAGTTGAATCGTTGCAAAATGGCAATAATCTGAAGAAAGCAATTGGGAAAAAGCCTGAGAAAAGAGAAGAAGAAATATCTTTTGTGATAAATCAAGGCCCAAATTTCAACCCCAGGTTCCAAAACAAGCCAAATTACCATTCTCAATACCCACGATTCCCTCAGTTGGCACATCCCTCACCTACTTATCCCCAGTACCCTCAACCTGTTTTCAATACCCAAGCCCAACCAGTAAATGCCCAACCATTTTATCCAAACACTCAACCCATGTTTCAGAACCCTCGACCCACACAAAATAACTTTCGCCCACCCGTGCAAAACCGCCCGAGACCTATTTACCCTAACAACTATACTACACCCAATCAGCCCCCAAATACAACCGGTCCAGCCAACCTCCCACAAAGACGGCCTAGGGCTTTCACTCCCCTTGGTCGTCCTCTAGACCAGATATATGACCAACTGAGAGCAGCGGGCAAAATTGGCACTATACCTCAGAAAACTTTTCCTAACGGGTTACCCCACGACTATGATCACCAAGCCGTCTGTGCTTACCATTCGGGAGGTCGTGGGCACCCCACAGCTAACTGTTGGGCTTTGAAGCACAAAATTCAGGATATGATTGACGATGGAGAGATAGTATTGAGAAGAGGGAGAGGGCAGGCCCCGAATGTGGATAACAATCCTTTGCCTCAGCACGGGTCTACTGTTGGAATGATTGCTTTAGATGAAACACTTGGTGACCCTTCTGAGATGATAGTTGCGATTGAAGAGACGGTGGGTGTTACTGATAGAGATGACAGGCGAGCTAGAATGACGATGTCAGGAAAAGACTTCATGAGTCATTATATGGATGACGTTTTGGCAGAAAAGTTGGCATCACCTGTAACCCAACCAAAAGAGCCGGTTGTGTTAAAAGAAGTCCTGTCTGCCGCCAACTCATCAGCCCAGCCATTTGTCCTAGATGTTGTGCCGTTTGAGTTAGAGATTCCAGAACCAGAAATCATTGATGTGCCTGAACAAATGCTCGTTGAGGATTTGCAGAGGGTTCCATGGAATTACGAAATTCTGAAGTGAATAATGATGTCTCCGCAATTCTAAGATCAGGAAGAGTGATGGCCGAACCAGAGATTGTTATTCCAGCAAAAGGAAAAGAGAGCACACTACCCCCTAAACAGCCAGTTGATGAGAAGGAAGCGGAAGAATTCTTGAAGATTTTGAAAAAAAGTGAGTACAAAGTGGTGGAACAGTTGAGCCGCATGCCAGCACAAATTTCAATTCTAAATCTTTTGTTGACATCTGAGCTGCATCGAGAGGCTCTTTTAAAAGTTTTGAATGAGTCTCATGTTCCCACGGACATTCCCACTGAGAAGCTAGCCGGGATAGTAGGGAATGTTTTGGCATCTAATCAGATCGCCTTTTCTGAAGATGAATTGACTCCTGAAGGGAAGGGGCATAACAAGGCTTTATACATTTCTGTGAGGTGCAATGGAAGATACTTGCCTAGGGTTTTGATTGACAACGGATCTGCACTGAACATCTGCCCATGGAACACTCTACAAAAGCTAGGATATTCACGGTCACAAGTTCGCCAATCACTGACCGTTGTTAGAGGGTTCGATGGCTCGAGGAAGGAGACTATAGGAGAGATTGATTTAGTGCTCGAGATGGGTCCAGCTCAATATCAGGTTACCTGCCAGGTCATGGATTTTTTCCGGCATATACAATGTTTTGTTAGGGCGGCCGTGGATTCATTCTTCTGGATCAGTACCGTCATCTCTGCATCAAATGGTAAAATTCATTATGGATGATAGACTGATCACTATTTTTGCGGAAGATGATTGCACTATGATGGTGAATCGGGGGCATGCTGAAGAGGCGAAGGATAAGCTATCACTTGATCGGGGATTTCGTGCTTCAGATATTGTATCTGTCAATTGGATTCCGGAAGGAAAGCCACCTGTGGAGCCCTTATTGCCTAATGCGAGTATCATGATAGCTAAGGAACTGATCAGGGCAGACTACCGGCCAGGAAAGGGTATTGGAAAGATGCTGCAGGGAATTACGGAACCTATTCAACTAATGGAACAGAAAAATACCTTTGGGCTTGGTTTTCACCCAACAGGTAAGGATTTGAAGGAGATGAAGGAGAGAAAAAGGGCTGAAAAGGAAGGAAGGCAGGTCTCACTCTATGTTCCTCCATTGTATCACAGTTTTTCAAGGGCATCCAAGGTTGTTATTTCTGAAATATGCAATGAGGATTATGATGTTGAAGAGGGGATGAGCCGTCTTTTCATTGGAATGACTGGTACAGAAGAATCGTCTGATGCTACTGACTTTGAGGAAATCGAGAAAGAGTCATTGAACAATTGGACATCTGATTATCTCCCTGTTCGGAGGGAGTTTCGGTAAATTTGGGATTGTCTTTTGTTCAAAATTCATTTCTAGATGGAGCCCTGAAATGAATTACTTTCTCAAAGTTTGTTTTAGTGTTAGGCTCTGACTTTATCGCATTAGCTTTTGAAAGAAACTATTCTCAATTTCTTTTGTTATATCGAGAAAGTTTTTTTGTCTAAAATATTGAAATGCTATTCTATCTTTTCTCAAAGGCTAATGCTAGCTTATGATTGTAAACATCTTCTTTTGAAAATGCAAGTTTTCATTCAAAAGTTGTCTATTTGTGTTTATTTATTTATGTTTGCATATTTTGTTTCATTTTCAGATGGCCGAAAATAACTGTCTATGATCCTTTGGATGTCACTTTGTTTGAAACTGACAAGTTCAACTTCGATATCTCTCTAAATTCTGAAATAATGCAAACCGTTAATGAGAGTGAGAGCGATATCGAAGAAGATTATGACTCTGTATCTAAGAATCTGGAACAATACGAAGAAAAACCCAAGCCTAACTTGGAAGAAACAGAAACTATCAATATTGGCACTGAGACAGAAGTTAAAGAAGTTAAAATCAGTGTTCATTTGAACAAGAGCCAAAGAAAAGAGATGATTGAATTTTTGACACTGTTCCAAGATGTGTTTGCATGGTCCTATGATGATATGCCTGGGGTCTCCACAGACTATAGTAGTTCATAGATTGCCCACAGATCCAAACTTTTCTCCAGTGAAACAGAAACCTCGCAAATTCAAACCTGAAATGAGCCTCAAAATCAAAGAGCAGATAGTCAAACAATTCAATGCCCAAATCATCATTGTGTCTCACTATCCCATTTGGCTATCAAATATGGTTCCGGTTCCCAAAAAGTCTGGCGAAGTGCGAGTATGTGTAGATTATCGAGATTTAAACAAAGCCAGTCCAAAGGATGACTTTCCTTTGCCTAACATTCACATCCTGTTGGACAATACCTGCTGGGCATGAAATGGATTCATTTATTGATTGTTTCGCTGGATATCATCAACTTTTGGTCGCAGAGGAAGATCGAGAAAAGACGGCATTCATGACTCCGTGGGGAATATTCTGTTACAGAGTTATGCCCTTTGGATTGAAAAATGCTGGAGCCACCTATCAAAGGACTATGACTACACTGTTTCATGACATGATACACAAAGAGATAGAAGTTTACGTGGATGACATTATAGTCAAGTCCAGAAGAGCAGAGGACCATTTGGGAGATTTGAGAAAGCTGTTTGAAAGATTAAGAAGGTATAATCTGAAACTGAATCCTGCAAAATGTGCTTTCGGGTCTCCTGCTGGCAAGTTACTAGGTTTCATTGTTAGTAAGAAGGGTATTGAAGTAGATCCTGCCAAGATAAAGGCCATACGAGAAATGCCAGTACCAAAGACGCAGAAAGATGTGAAGAGTTTTTTGGGGAAGCTTAATTTCATTGGCAGATTTATTGCTCAGTTGACTCTTACTTGTGAACCTTTGTTCAAGTTGTTAAGAAAAAATACCCCAATGAAGTGGAATGGAGATTGTCAGCGGGCTTTTGACAAAATCAAAGATTATCTGTTGAATCCTCCTGTGTTAGTACCGCCGAAACCAGGTCGGCCACTTATCATGTACCTCTCAGTGTTGGATGGAGCCATGGGTTGTGTTCTCGGTCAACATGATGATTCAGGCAAAAAGGAACAGGCAATCTATTATCTAAGTAAGAAATTTACTGTCTATGAGGCGAATTATTCATTTTTGGAAAGATTATGTTGTGCATTGGCTTGGACTGTTCAAAAATTGAGACATTATCTCCTTGACCATACCACCTATCTCATATCTCGATCTGACCCGTTGAGGTATTTGCTTGAGAAACCGATGCCCACTGGACGTATGGCTAAGTGGCAAATGATTCTCAGTGAATTTGATATTGTGTTCACAACTCAAAAGGCAGTCAAGGGCCAAGTAATTGCCGATCACTTGGCGGAGAACCCTTTGCAAGATGATTACGAGCCATTGAATACTTATTTCCCTGATGAAGAAATTTTGTTTGTAGGGACAGCTGAGGATATTAATGAGGAATCTTCGGGATGGAGATTGTTCTTTGATGGTGCTTCAAACTCTTTTGGAGCTGGAATTGGGGCAGTCCTAGTGTCACCCGAAGGAAAACATTACCCTGCTACTGCCAAACTGAAATTTGCCTGCACTAATAACATGGCAGAGTATGAAGCTTGCATTCTTGGTTTGAAGATGGCGTTGGATATGGATATCAAGGATTTGACAGCATTTAGTGATTCTGATTTACTAGTTCATCAAACATTGGGAAAATGGATGACTCGGGATTCTAAAATAATTCCATATCATTGTTGTTTGCTCACTTTGGCTCGACAGTTCAGAACTTTGGAATTCATACATATCGCGCGTACTCGAAATGTCTTTGCAGATGCCTTGGCAACTTTGTCTTCCATGATCTCTCATCCCGATGGTACTATAATTGAACCCATTTTCGTTAAGATTCAAGAGGAACCAGCGCACTGTCTGCGCATTGAACAAGAAGCTGACGGCTTTCCTTGGTTTCATGATCTGAAAGAATATTTGAAAAATAGATTTTATCCTCCGGGTGCCAATACTGCGGCCAAGAATTTTCTTCGAAGGATGTCTATGAGATTTTTTCTGAATGGAGAAGTCCTGTACAAAAGGTCAAGTGATTTGGGTTTATTGAGATGCGTTGACGAGAAGGAAGCTGAATATTTGATGAAGGAGATCCACAGTGGCGTATGTGGGCCGCATATGAACGGGCACTTATTGGCAAAGAAAATCATGAGGACGGGATATTTCTGGCTTACCATGGAGCATGACTGTGTTGAGTTCGTCAGAAAATGTGTTAAATGTCAATTACATGGCGATGTAATACACGCACCTCCTTCGGAGCTCCACAGTATGACTGCTCCTTGGCCTTGTTCAATGTGGGGAATGGATGTGATTGGAACTATCGATCCTCCTGCTTCGAATGGTCATCGATTTATCCTGGTGGCGATAGAGTACTTCACTAAATGGGTCGAAGCCGAGTCTTACAGGCACGTGACTAAGAAAGTGGTAGCTGATTTTCTGAGAAATCACATTATCTGTCGTTTTGGGATACCAGAGACATTGATTACGGATAACGCGAAGAATCTCAACAATGACGTGGTAGATGGGTTGTGTGAGCAGTTCAAGATCAAGCATCGAAACTCTGCCATTTATAGACCTCAGATGAATGGAGCTGTAGAGGCTGCCAATAAGAATTTGAAGAAGATCATCCGGAAGATGACGGATACGCATCGAGATTGGCATGAGAAGTTACCTTATGCATTGTTGGCATACAGAACTGCTATAAGAACTTCTACTGGGGTGACCCCATATTCCCTTATGTACGGGATGGAAGCAGTATTGCCAGCGGAAGTTGAGATTCCTTCTCTGCGTATATTGATGGAAGCTCAATTAGAGGAAGCTGAATGGGTCAAGGAACGTCATGAGCAGTTGGCATTGATTGATGAAAAGCGATTGAATGCTATTTGCCATGGGCAGTGTTACCAAAGGCGAATGGCCCGTGCCTATCAGAAGAAGGTCAAGCCCCGTCAATTTGAAATAGGAGACAAAGTTCTGAAGCGAATTCTTCCAATCCAGGAGGAGGCAAAAGGAAAATTCGCTCCAAATTGGCAAGGTCCATTCATTGTCAAGAAAGTGTTATCAGGAGGGGGCCTTGTCCTGGCCGAAATGGATGGTCAGGTCTTTCCCCAAATCATTAATTCAGACATGGTAAAAAGGTTTTATATCTGATTTCGTAAATTTTCTTTCAAATAATTTTTATTGCAAGAAGAAGATGGGCTAAAGGCGGGCCTTCTTTCTTTTCCATAAAACAATTCTTTACCCTCGTTCTCCCCTTTGAGCTTTCAGAATTTATAATTTCGTTTGGCAACCCACTTGAAAGTCGCATCCCACACCCAGATAACTTTTTGCACTAAATTTATCCCACATTTGAAGCAAATTCTTTGTCTTGATTTTTATCCCATACTGGGGCAAAAAAAAAAAAAAAAAAAAACTGAGGCAAATCTTGTTTGGGAAAGGGAAGGAGAGCCCCAAAAGCAAATGACAATGTTAGAATAGATTTTCTTAAGGAAAAACGATTGGTCAATACTGGGATAAAACTTTTGCAAGTGCGACCTCAAGACAAATCAGCTCCCTCATAAAGTCTGCTTTCCAACCTTAACATTTCTGACACCTCACCTGACCTCATTACAAAAGCCGAGAATGTTACCGACCTCCATCTTTATCTTGCAATAATTTTTAGAACGGAAATTTGCAAATCAAAATGGCATATGATGTTAATATATTTATCCCGAATCATCAAGGGAAGATTGTCTTACTGATGCCAAATTTTTTGAATACTATTCTGTTTTAATGATAAGGGGAAGGATTGCCCAGAACTTGAATGTTGTTTGTTCTCATCCTACTCTACAAAGGCGAAAACCCGAAAGGGCGCCTCCAAAAAAAAAAAAAAAAAAAAAAAAAAAGAGAAAAAGGGTGGGGGACACCACAGTGAAAACCCGAAAGGGCGCTGTGGTTGGGAGTTGCAGTTAAAGGCTAGCAGGCGAAGAAGTCAGGATACAGGCATTGGATTTGAGTTTGTTGAAAGCTGGTAACTATAGTTACTTGAGATTTTTCTTCGGCATTGATCGTCTGGTGACTTTCAGAGTTCGAACAAGACGACATCTAAAGGATCATAATGGCAGTTGTTTCAGGGCTGTTCCCTGAAAATTCATTTCTCCAACCAAGCGTAACGGTTTCTATTTAGTATCTATTTATTTATTTTCTGTAGTTAAAAATTTTTTGCATGTACTTTATTTATAAAATAAAAAAAAAAAAAAGTTCGTACATTACTGCATTTGAAATATTTTAACAAATTCATGTTTTGAAATTTTGACGTTTGATTTATGGAATAAAAGACAATGGCAATCCTAAAGTTATCGAAAATCAGAAGTATACACCGATTGAGCAATTATTCGGGGCACTGGAGCTAAGCCGCGAATCAGAATTCATTGAATGCGGAGAACTCGCGGGACATGAAAGCAAGAAGTCGTATCAAAGATTCAAAAGGGCAATACTCATGTTTATATGTACCAGTTGATCTGAAGGGATTGTCAGGTGGTGGCATTGTTTTTTTTGACAATTATATCTGCTTTCTCTATTTTGCAGATGAAGTTACATCACCGTCATTGAGGGTCTTTATTGAAAATTTAAACTGGGGCAAATTTTTTGAGAAAAAATTTGATTTTTCATTGATTATGATGCTTTGAGTTTAAAGCAAAATGTTGCGAAAGATTGATTACACTGGGGCAAATTTTTTTTGAGAAAAATTTGATTTTCGAAGTTGATTATGATGTTCGAGTTTAAGACAAAATTAATTTACATTGGGACAAGTTCAAAAGAAGACAATGAATTGATTTCATTTGATTTATATTGAGACAAATTTTTCTAAAAAAAAAAAAAAAAAAAAAAAAAGAGAAAGGATTGATTGCAAGTGGATTTTCACGTTGCACAAGTCTCAAGTTTGAAAGGCATGATTTTGAAATCATTTGATTCCATACACTGGGGCAAAAATTTTTAGAAAAATTTTTGACAATTTTATCAATTTGGACGTTACATTTAAGAATTGTTTTAAGTTTTATTATGTCATTCATCAACCTTGGCAGCCCAAGGTCATGCATCCGTCCAGCAGCCTGGTCGGCATCTTTATTTATGTTTCAAGTCTGGCAGCCCAGACATTGCATTTATGACTCCTGGCAGCCCAGGATCATTTATTTACTTTCTCAAGTTGGCAGCCCAACTTTGCATTCATCAACCTTGGCAGCCCAAGGTCATGCATCCGTCCAGCAGCCTGGTCGGCATCTTTATTTATGTTTCTAAGTCTGGCAGCCCAGACATTGCATTTATGACTCCTGGCAGCCCAGGATCATTTATTTACTTTCTCAAGTTGGCAGCCCAACTTTGCATTCATCAACCTTGGCAGCCCAAGGTCATGCATCCGTCCAGCAGCCTGGTCGGCATCTTTATTTATGTTTCTAAGTCTGGCAGCCCAGACCTTGCATTTATGACTCCTGGCAGCCCAGGATCATTTATTTACTTTCTCAAGTTGGCAGCCCAACTTTGCATTCATCAACCTTGGCAGCCCAAGGTCATGCATCCGTCCAGCAGCCTGGTCGGCATCTTTTATTTATGTTTCGAAGTCTGGCAGCCCAGACATTGCATTTATGACTCCTGGCAGCCCAGGATCATTTATTTACTTTCTCAAGTTGGCAGCCCAACTTTGCATTCATCAACCTTGGCAGCCCAAGGTCATGCATCCGTCCAGCAGCCTGGTCGGCATCTTTTATTTATGTTTCAAGTCTGGCAGCCCAGACCTTGCATTTATGACTCCTGGCAGCCCAGGATCATTTATTTACTTTCTCAAGTTGGCAGCCCAACTTTGCATTCATCAACCTTGGCAGCCCAAGGTCATGCATCCGTCCAGCAGCCTGGTCGGCATCTTTTATTTATGTTTCAAGTCTGGCAGCCCAGACCTTGCATTTATGACTCCTGGCAGCCCAGGATCATTTATTTACTTTCTCAAGTTGGCAGCCCAACTTTGCATTCATCAACCTTGGCAGCCCAAGGTCATGCATCCGTCCCAGCAGCCTGGTCGGCATCTTTTATTTATGTTTCAAGTCTGGCAGCCCAGACCTTGCATTTGATGACTCCTGGCAGCCCAGGATCATTTATTTCCGTTTCAAGTTGGCAGCCCAACTTTGCATTCATCAACCTTGGCAGCCCAAGGTCATGCATCCGTCCAGCAACCTGGTCGGCATCTTTTATTTATGTTTCAAGTCTGGCAGCCCAGACATTGCATTTATGATTCCTGGCAGCCCAGGATCATTTATTTACTTTCTCAAGTTGGCAGCCCAACTTTGCATTCATCAACCTTGGCAACCCAAGGTCATGCATCCGTCCAGCAGCCTGGTCGGCATCTGTTTACATTTCAAGTCTGATAGTCCAAACATGGCATCTAACTCATCAATATTTATTTTGTCCAGCAGCCTGGACTCTTTTCTTATCTATTAGTTTAGGCATTTTATTACGTCTTGCAGTCTTTATGTTATCCTTATCCAGCAGTTCGAACATGGCGTTTTCTTCTCCATTTGTAAAAAAAAAAAAAAAAAAAAAAAAAAAAAAGAGAGAGATTTTGAATGCTTGTGTTACCAATTGCAATCATGTTATCATTCCCATCAACAGTTTACCTGCATTCGAACTACGTTTTGACCTGATTCCCTCATGTGGGATACGTAGGCAGCTCCTAGGGAGCCCGGTCATTCTTTTTGCATTTCTTACGTTTATTTTTATGGGAATCAAGGTATTCGTATTTCATTCATAGGTGAGTCAAAATTTGGTTTCGTCTACGTCTTTGTCTGGAACCTCTTTGAGCTTCCGACAAAGAGGGGCAAGCTGTAGACACCAAATTTTGACACACATTTTATAAAATATGCGTATTACTTTATTTAGGGGTTATTATGATTTTTAGGGGCTAATTATAATTTTTGTGTATACTACGTCTAATTTGTCGTGTCAAGGGCAAAATGGTAATTTCACCATATAAATATTAGTTTATTTTATTTTATTTCTTAAATACATTGATTTTACTATTTTTATCATTATTTATGATTTTAATGATTTTTAGGAGTCATTTGTTATTTATTTAAAAATATGCTATTTTTAATTCAACGGCACGTTTTTCAATGCACTTTCTTATTTAAAATTTTTTTTTCTTTATGAGAATTATGTGTGTGTGCATTTTATAAATTTTATGTAAGGAAAATTTTCATAATTAATTAATTAATTAATTAATTTTAAAGACCATTGGTTGTTTATTTTAAATTGTATTTTTTCTAACCTAGAATTAACTTTTTTACACTGAATTTTTCTTTTTCCTTCTTATAATATTGTATTTTAGTTTTAAAAGTGTTCAAGTAGTTTTTATTTTATATTAGGTTATTTCATTTTATGTTATTTTTACTTTTTCATTTATCTTTGTTTTCTTCATTTTCTTCTTTTTCTTCTTTTTCAAAAAAAAAAAAAAAAAAAAAAAAAGACAGAATGCTTCTGCAAACTCCATACCCCAAACCATGCCTCCTCATCATCACTTTCCAACCCCCCTGCAATTCAGCAGATTTTGAGGGATTTGGAAGGAATTTTTGTTCTTTTTTTTTTCCTCACAATTCCCTCCTCTCTCTTCACTCACACAAAACACACGCACAACACTCACAAATCACACAGACACACAACACTCACACACACCTGCATTTCTTTCCCCTCCCTCTCCCTGCAATCACACAGACACACAACACACACTCACCTGCATTCACACACTCGCACACAGAACACACCTGCACCTCACTTCACTTCCCCTGCATTTTCTACTTCCACCTTCCCTCACCAGAACACAAAAACAGATACACACAGACAGACAAACGCACACACAAAACACACACCTGCATTTTCTTCCTCACTCTCACACTTCACCAGAAACACACACAACACACACTCACCTGCATTCACACACTCGCACACAGAACACACCTGCACCTCACTTCACTTCCCCTGCATTTTCTACTTCCACCTTCCCTCACCAGAACACAAAAACAGATACACACAGACAGACAAACGCACACACAAAACACACACCTGCATTTTCTTCCTCACTCTCACACTTCACCAGAAACACGCACAACACACACTCACCTTCATTCACACACTCACACAGAACACACGCACAACACACACTCACACAAAACACACGCACAACACTCACAATTCACACAGACACCAAGCACACACCACACAACCTGCATTTTCTCCCTCACTCTCTCGGCCATACAGACACACACAAAACACCTGCACCTTGACTTCTCCCTCTCTTTCGGCCTTCCCACAACTCGCACAGAACACGCACAGAACACACACCTGCAATCACACACAAACACGCAAAACACACAACCTGCAGAAACACACAATTCACACACATCACACACACCTACACACCTGCAGAAACACACAATTCACACACATCACACACACCTACACACCTGCAGAAACACACAATTCACAGAACGCACACACAAAAACACACCTGCAGAAACACACATCTTCGCACATCACACACACCTGCAATCACCTGCAGAAACACACAACTCACACACAACCACACACACAGAAACACACAATTCTCAAACGCACACACATACCTGCAAGAAGAGAAAGCCGAAAAAAAAAAAAAAAAAAATCAAGCAACAAACAACAACAACAGCAACAACAATAGCATCACTACCAGGTAAATCTCCTACTTTTACTTTCAAATTTCAGTATTTCGTTGTTTTTGTTTTCTGTTTTTTTTGTTTTGTATAAAAAAAAAAAAAAAAAAGAGAAAACTGAAAAACGTCCGGCCGAGAGAGAGAGAGAGAGAGAGAGAGAGAGAGAGAGAGAGAGAGAGAGAGAGAGAGAGAGACCTGTGAGAGAGAGAAACGACGGCGAGGAAAGAAGAAAAAAAAAAAAAGAAAAAAAAAAGAAAAGAAAAAGGGGGAGAGCAGATCGGGGGGAGGGGAAAAGAAAAGGGAAGAAAAGAAGAAGAAGAAAAGGGAAGAAGAGAAGAAAGGAAGAAGAGAAGAAAGGAGGAAGAAGAAGAGAAGATCAGAAGGGAATCGGGGGGGGAAGCAGAAGGGAAATCGGGGAAGAAGAAGAGAGAAAAAGAAAAGAGGGAAAAGAAAGAAAAGGAAAGAAGAAAAGAGAGAAAAGAAAAGAGAGAAAAGAAAAAAGAGAGAGAAAAGGAAAGAAAAAAATAAAAAGGAAATCTGAAAAAAAAAAAAAAAAAAAAAACCGAAATCAGCCGAAAAAAAAAAAAAATGTTTTGGTGAAACTACGTCGTTTTGACGTAGTTTCACTCAAAACTACGTCGTTTTGGTTAGTTAGTTTTTTTATTTATTTTTAATTAATAATAGGTATTTATTTTATAGTCCTTATATTTTCAGTAATGCTACTGTGGCCCTGAAAATGTTTGATTTGTGCATTTAAATTTCTGTTTATTGTAGATTGACCCCCATAATTTAATTTTCTTTGCAATTAGGTCCCGATTAATTGCATTTAGGTCCCTCAACTTTTAGATAATTATAATTTTGCCCCCCTACGTTTTTAATTTTTCATTTTGACCCCTATATTTGTCGGTAATTACATTTTGACCCCTATAATTTTTCTGGAATTGCAATTTTACCCTCTGATATTTATGAAAATTGCAATTTTACCTCCCAAGCTTGCTGTTATTGTATTTTAGGCTTTAAATGTTGCTGGAATTCTGTTTTAGTCCTTGAATGTAGCTGGAATTTGCAATTTGATCCCTCACATTGCTGGAATTTTTTGCATTTTTGTCCTCAAATTTGCTGGAATTTTATTTTTTGGCCCTTGTTGTTGCTAGGAATTTATATTTTGGTCCTTTATGTTGCTGGAATTTGTTTTAAGACCTCCATTAATTGTTAGAATTATATTTTAGCCTTTTATTTGTTGCTGGAATTTGTATTTTAATGCTTGTAGTTGCTGGAATTTTTATTTTTGGCCCTTTTATATAGCTGAAAATTATAATTTGACCCTAGACATTGCTGTAAATTAGGTATTATTTAATGACTTTGCTGAAATTATATTTTTAGCTTTAAGTATTGCTGGAAATTTTTATTTTTGGGTATTATACTTGCTGAAGACTACATTTTAGCTTTTAAATTTGTTGTAAACTATGTCATTACCTTAATTAGGGTTTAAAATTATAATTTTACTCTTTTGTTTTGTTGAAAATTACATTTTTCACTTTAGAATATTGCTTAAATTTTCACTTTTAATCCAAATCTTATAATATTTTATTTTTGTAAAAAAAAAAAAAGTATTAATTAAAATTAGTTAAGTCCTCAAAGCTTTAAATTATTTCTTCTTACATTTTCTTTATTTATTTTTATCAAACTTATAATTAATGTTCAAATTAGTCTCTCTATTTCCCTTTTAGTTATTTTAATAATTCTTATTTGAGGTGTTAAAATTTCAATGTATGTATTATTGTATTTTATCTTCTATTATTATTAGTATTATTATTAGTTTTATTTTATTTTATCTTTGTTGTTTCGCTTTATTTATTTATTTATTTACTAATTTATTTTTACTTAAACAATTTTCATTTTTCTCCTAAATGATTAATTATTGTTATCATTATTTTTCTTTCTCTTATTTTGTTTATTATTGCTATAATTGTTTGAATTATCATAGCATGTTCATAGTGATCGGTAGAAAATTATTCAATTAGTGATTGATTTATTAAATAGTGATAATTTTGACATGTTTGTTCATTTTAGTAGCCATTTATACCGGGTTTACGAATGAGAGGTACCTCGATTACCCTTCCAATATTTCTTTTTATGTGCTCCTACGTGCTCCTATGTGTTTTTATGTATCTTTGTGCTTATAATTTTATCCATGTGTGAATGTTTATTTATTTATCTATGTCGTATTATTTACTCGAATTTAATTGTTGATTATTCAAAAAAATGTAATAGATAGGTAACATTCTATTTAGTAAAAATTTCTTTGTATTTAGATAGTGAATGTAATAGATAGTTTATGTTTTATCTATTTAATTAAAGCCTATGTATTTTAGATAGAAAGTGTAATAGATAGGTTAGATAGGATATCTTTTATTCTCTTTCCATTTTTTAGATTGTAATTAAGTTATTCTCCGGTGTAATAGTTAGGGCTTTGTGTGCTATGTGTGCTATGTGTTTATGTGTTTTATTCGCTTTCTTTAGGATTTTGCATCTAGAATATCATGTTTATGTGTTATGTGCTCCTATGTGCTATTATTTGCTTTTATGTGATTATTGCTTTAATACATGCTTTATTTATTTACTTGCTTTAATTATATATGTGTATCGTCGCCACACTAGTCCAAAGCTAGTTGTGGTTAATTCCGATTTCTTCTCTAGTCCAACGCTAGCGGAGAACTTATAGAAAATAGGCTAGTCCAATGCTAAGCCTTTAGGTCATTTTAGCATTAGGAATATTTTTTGTATGCATTTCATGACATTTCACACACATTTTATCTTTTTAGGCTTTTCCCATTTTCTATGAGTTTTTTTTTATATATACTTTATAACTTGTTACTTATTTTAACATCTATTTGGTGCATAATTTTTAGATTCCACTACACATAGAATTTTAGGCCATTTGCATGATTTAGACTAAGAAATAGTCATCTACTCACGTGGGAAGCGATGGCGTACATGTCGTTCCCCCCTCCGTGAGTAGAAACAGTTAGTCACGAGTTTATTAGTTCCCCGTACCCGTTATGTTGCATTCCTACTCTCTTTGATCATTTACTACCTATATTACTATTTTCCTTTTCTTTTGCATTTCATTTTGCATCTATACTCGTGACTCCATCGAGGTCTAGACTCGAGTTTCGCAATTAATGCGATAATCCCGACCAAACCTCAATGGAATATTTCGTCCCTTATCGATATCCATTTTTTAGGATTAGATTTGCATTCATATAGTTGCATCCAAATGTGATAAAATCTTAGGGTTATATTAGGAAAATTTAGACTAAACCTCGCAACTAGTTTCGGCTAGGTTGAAAGGGTGCCTTAGGCACGAGCCTTTGCCTTCCCTTTCTTCAACTGTGACTCCCGAACCTTTTTCTCTTGTTTTCAAAGACCTGGAGTCGTCTAAAAGGGTTTTTCTTGTTTTTCCTATATTTTGCCAAAAATCATTTCTTTAAATGAATCATTCTTAATTTTCTTACCTTTATAAAATATTTTCGGGTGACTTGGTACACCAAAACTCAATACCAAGTGGCGACTCCTTTTTCACTAAAAAACCCTTTTTTAGACTCTATTTTCGGGCCCAAAAATCGTCGCATTTCAAAAGTCCCATTTTAGGCCCTTTTTCTTTTATTTTTTAAAGTAAAGCATTTGTTTTGTCACATTTTTATCGAATCATCTTTTACAAAGCATTTTCAAAAAATTAGTTTTTTTACAAAAATTTACACGCTTTTTTTTTAATAACCACAACACTACATTTAATACTTCCTTTTCCCTTTTCCCGACATCTTCTTTACACTTTCTATTTATTTTCGAAAAATGGGGCGCGACACCTAAAGTCAAGTGGAATCTCCTTCATAACACAATAAAATATATATAACTCAATCCTATTTGGTTCACTACAATGACTAAATATGGGATTTAAAATGTTTGTAACCATTGCAAACAAAATCCTATGCATAGGACTCAAGGAAGATGGTTTAGCTTGAGCAATAGTATTAAATGTTACACGAAAGAAGAATTTAAGATCATCAAAATGGAATTGATGTTCAGATGTAACCCATTGTGAAAAAGAGAAAAATCTAGAAACAAAATGATCTTCTTTGGGTCTACATTTAAAAATATGGTTTATTTGAGTTGAATTGAAAATCAAATCAAGTCCATTCACTTTAGAGATAAAAGCATTAGATTCTCCTCTTCTAAGATTAGCAAAAAATTGAATGAGCATTTCAGGATAGGACTTTTCATCGAGAAACAACTGGTGACCCCAGCTTTGTTTCAAAAATTTATCACAAATGAGATCTAACTTAAGATGCCTAAGCTCAGATTCCAAACAACTACGATGAAGAAGAACATTCTTATTAACATAAACTAGATACCTTTCTTCAGCATTTTTGCCAATAAACTTGGGTTGGGGTGCCCTGTCAATAGTCTGGGGATTTGGATAGGTAGTCTCCTTTCTCTTCTTTTTACTTCTACTAGCACCAGCACTACTACCTTCTTTAGTCCTCATAATCACTGATATAAACTAAAAGAGACAAGGATCAGTGATCTAGAAATCAAGAAATGAATCCTCTTGAGTGACTCATAAAAAAAAATAGTGACCATTTTTCTAAGAAACAGTTTTAATGATAACATTAAGTGAGAAGAAATACACTTTAGAAAGAAAATTTGATAAAAAACGTTTAAGAAATACAAAATTGCAGACAAATTTTTTAAGAAAAATGCATAAATCACAACTGATTTGATGAAAAATCTTGATAAAATGGACTGAACAACTTCTAACGTAATGAAAATGTTATTTTTAACAATGAAAAAGAGCTTATCTAGCGAGAATTTGACTTTGATTTGGAGAAATTTTTCCCTGTAGGTTGAAAAGAAAGAAGAGGTTTTGAAAAAATGAAGCTACAAACCCAATATATGCTTGAAAAAGGCATGTTCGGACGTCCGAACAAAGTTTGGTCATCTGACTGTGCGTCTGAAGGAAATTAGGGTTTTTGGATTTTGAAATGTTTGGCCATCCGATATTAAGAACAGTGGCTGAACGATCGTCCGTTTTCAAATTTTGACAATTTCTTTGGCCGTCCAAAAGACTTGTTCGATCATCCAAAAAGTTTTGATTTTTTAAAAAACAAAATGTTTGAACGTCCAAAGGAAATTTTCGGTCACTGATCGACCGTTCGAAAAGACACTTAGGCCGGCTGATCCAGAGACAGAATTCTCAGTTTTGTTCTTAAGAATTCAAAACGTTCAAGAGGTAAAGCTTGTGTAAAAATATTAGTCAACTGGTCACTTGTGCATACATAAACCACACTAATCTCACCTTTTTTAACCAAATCTCTAATAAAATGATGTTTGATGTCAATGTGTTTGGTTCTAGAGTGTTGCATGGAATTTTTGGTCAAGTTGATGGCACTAGTATTATCACACTTAATGGGCACACTTTGAAACTACAATCCAAAATTTGAAACAGTGTGTTTCATCCAAAGTAACTGAGCACAACATGTACTAGCAGCAATATACTCAGCTTCCATCATGGACAAAGATATAGAACTTTATTTCTTGCTAAACCATTATACCAAACCCTTGCCTAGAAGATGGCAAGTCCCACTGATTGGTTGTGTTTGGATAGCCTTTTTTGGAGATTTTTGGGAAAAATTTTTTGGAATTGTGTTTGGCATGAAAAAATTTTTTGGTCAAAAAGTACAAAAAATTTTTGGTCAAACTTTTTTCACCAAATATTCCCACCAAATTTTCATTTGAAATTTCAAATGAACTTTAGAGATTTTTTTTGTAATTATTCACAAAAACAAGCATGTTTGTGTCAAAATTTGTTTAGAAAAACTGAAAAAATCGCGAGTAACAAAATAAGATCTATTTTTGGTAGGTTTTGAGATTAGATGACGAAGCGGACGACGCAGTGGACGTCCGCTTCTTTAAGTGGACGATGAAACAAATTTCCGCTTCTTTAAACAAACGTCCGCTAAGACACAAAAATGTCTTAGCAGACGTCGAAGCGGACGTCCGCTTTTTTGAGCGGACGTCCACTTTTTGAAACCACTATTACGTCCAATCAAAAAAAATTTCACATTCAAATACTTTTTCACTTTTCTCAAAAAGTCAACAAAAAATAATTCAAATAATTTTTTCAAATAATCTTCAAAAAACACTTCAAATAATCATATCCAAATGGAGCCACTACTATTTTGTCTATTCTATATCTGGCAAAATTGGTGTCGGAGTACCTCACAAGATCAAATTCATAGGATCTAAAATACCATAGTCCAAAGTCTAATGTACCTTTAAGATAGCTAAGGATATGCTTGACTATTAGTAAGTGAGACTCCTTAAGATAAGATTGAAATCTTGCACAAACACAAACGGCAAACATAATATCAAGTCTACTAACGGTAAGATAAAGCAAACTACCTATCATACCTCTATACCCCTTTTCATCTATCTTATTGCCTTCTTCATCTTTGTCTAACTTAGTGGAGGTGCAAATTGGTGTGCCTACTTTTCTTGAATCCTTCATACCAAATCTTTTAAGTAACTCCCTTGCATACTTATTTTGGGTTATAAAAACTTCCTTTTTCAATTGATGAACTTAAAGACTAAGAAAAAATTTTAGTTCTCCCATCATACTCATTTCAAATTCATTTTGCATCATAAAAGAAAATTCTTTGCAAAGATTTTCATTTGTAGCACCTAAAATAATATCGTCAACATACACTTTAACAACGAGAAATTCATTTGTATGATATTTTGTAAAGAGTGTGGTGTCTACAAATAATCTTTTAAAACCATTTTCAATCAAAAAGTTGTTCAACCTCTCATACCAAACTCTAGGAGCTTGTTTTAATCCATATAAAGCTTTATAAAGTTTGAAAACATGATTTGAAAACTTTTCATGTTCAAAAGCGGGAGGTTGTTTAACATATACTTCTTGTTCAATAAAACCATTTAAAAAACACTTTTCACATCCATTTGAAATAACTTAAATTCTTTGAAACATGCATACGCAAAAAGCATTCTTATAAATTCAAGCCTAGCAACCGGTGCAAAGGTTTCATCTAAATCTATTCCTTCTTCTTGTGCAAAACCTTTGGCAACTAACCTTGCTTTATTTCTTACTATTTCACCTTTATCATTCAACTTATTCTTAAAAACTCATTTTGTGCCTATCAACAGGTGATCTAATGGTTTTTCAAATAAAGTCCATACCTTACTTCTTTCAAATTGATTCAATTCTTCTTGCATTGATATTATCCAAAATTCATCTTTCAAAGCATCTTCTACATTCTCAGGTTCAAATTTGAATAATAAAGCAAAGTTGTCTACTAAAGGTCTAGTAGAGGATCTAATCCTAACCTTTTTGGAAGAATCACTTATAATAAGCTCTTTAGGATGATTAGGTACAAATCTCTAAGTTTTGGGTAGATTCTTCGTAGTATCATCATCTTTCTTTTCATCAACTACATCTTCACTAGTACTCACTTCTTCCTTTGAAGTACTATCACCTTCTTGAAGAGTAAGATTCTTTAATTTCTCTTAAACACACACATTATCATCTTCACTAATATCCTTAGTAACTACGTCATGCAATTCATCAAAAGTAACATGAATAGCCTCTTCTACTAATAAGGTTCTCCTATTATACACACTCTATAGGCTCTCTTATCACTAGAATATCCTAAAAAGATGCCTTCATCTGTTTTCTTATCAAACTTGTCAAGATGTTCCTTGATATTCAAAATAAAACATTTTCATCCAAAAACTTCAAAATAGCCAACTATTGACTTTTTGCCAAGCAAGAGTTCATAAGAAATTTTGTTTAAAATAGGTCTTAATTAAACTCTATTCATAACATAGCAAGCCGTATTGACTGTTTCGACCCAAAAATACTTTGGTAAATCACATTCATTTATCATAGTTCTAGCGGCTTCTTGAAGAGTTCTATTTTGTCTTTCAACAACACCATTTTATTAGGGAACTCGTGCACTAAAAAATTCATGTGTAATACCATTGTGATCACAAAAATTCAAAAAATCACAATATTTAACTCGGTTCCAGTATCACTTCTAATTTTCACAATGGTTAAGTTTAACAAATTTTGAACTTTTACAAACAAAGAAATAAAATTTTTAAAAGCCTCATCCTTGTGTGCAAGAAATAGCACCCAAGTGTAGCTTGAATAATCATCTACAATAACAAAAGCATATCTTTTTCCCCCAAGACTTGCAACTTGGGTAGGACCAAACAAGTTCAAGTGTAAAAGCTCCAAAGGTCTTGAAGTGGAAACACAATTTTTTTGGTTTAAAAGAGATCTTGGTTTGTTTTCCAAATTGACAAGCATCACAAACTTTATTTTTTTCAAACTTGATTTTAGGAAGTCCTCGAACGAGTTCTTTCTTAGATAACTCATTCAACAAATTCATGTTGAAGTGAAAAAGTCTTCTATGCCAAAGCCAAGGATCATCACTAGTAGCCTTAAGATATCTAATCCTATTTGAATCTATTCTATCTAGATAGCCAACATAGATATTATTATGCCTCTTACCTCTAAAAGTTACATTATAACTAGAGTCAAGTACCATACATTCATGCTTTTTGAATAAAACATATAGACATTTATCACACAATTGACTCACACTTAACAAGTTATAACTAAGATTATCAACTAGTAAAACATTTTAAATGAAGGTTTCATCATTGTTACTTATGTCACCTATTTCAATGGTTTTAGTCTTCATGTCATCTCTAAAAGTGATTTTTCCACTACTCTTTTGCTTTAGCTTGACGAACAATGAATCTGCGGTCATGTGTCTTAAACATCCACTATCGATGAACCACTTTGACTCCATGATGGTATTTTTGAAGCATACCTACACGAAAAGTTAAAAATAATGGCTGTGTTTGGATACCATTTTTTGGAAATTTTTGGGAAAAATTTTTTGGAATTGTGTTTGGCATGAAAAAATTTTTGGTCAAAAATGTACAAAAATTTTTTGGTCAAACTTTTTTCACCAAATTTTCCCACCAAATTTTTATTTGAAATTTCAAATGAACTTTAGAGATTTTTTTGTAATTATTCACAAAAACAAGTATGTTTGTGTTCAAAATTTGTTTAGAAAAATTGAAAAAATCGCTAGTAACAAAATGAGATCCATTTTTGGTAGGTTTTGAGGTCGGACGACGTAGCAGACGATAAAGCAGAAAGAAGCAGACAATGAAGCAAACGTCCAGTTCTTTAAGCGAACGTCTACTGAGACACAAAAATGTCTTAGCGAATGTCCGCTTCTTTAAATGAACAACGAAGCGGACGTCCACTACTTTAAACCACCATTATGTCATATCAAAAAAATTTTCACATTCAAATACTTTTTCACCTTTCCCAAAAAAGTCAACAAAAAAAATCTAAATAATTTTTCCAAATAATCTTAAAAAACACTCCAAATAATCATATCCAAATGGAGCCAACATTTTGTACCCTTTTTAATTTTTGGGTCCATAAGAGTTAGCACAATCCTTAACAATCCACATAGTTCTCATGCTTTGTCTCATATTTCTTCTAACATAACAATTATTCTTCATATGTCCTATTTGACAACAAAATTGCACATAACATGAGTATTATTTACATGCATAGGTCTAATAAATCTTACTCTATTCTTTCTATACAAAGTGAACCTATTTGTACGAAGCATGTTTCTAGTGATTTCCTTTTCTAAAACTTCTTGTTTTTCCCTTCTAAGAAAATCACTAAGTTCACTCGTTCTCTTCTTCAAACTCTCTTGTTCACTTTTGATTTTGTTGTGAAAAAAGGATCTCTCATCTAATTTCTTTTTCAAATAATCAAGATTCCAAACCATAGCTATCTTGCTTTTCTGCAATTCATTATTCTCATACCTCAAACTTTTGTTTTCTTGAACAAGTCTAGCACTTTCACATAGTAAGGAGCTAATTTTCAATTTCAATTCTTTGTTTCTAACATATGATTCTTTCAAGATGGTATGCAATTTGAAAACAAAATTTTCAAAATCATCATTATCCTTATCATCACAATCATCACATATATTTTTATCTATAAAAGAGTGATTTGAAGTTATCTCATTATCTCCTATAGCCATAAATGCCATTTGTGTCGTTCTCATTCAATCTTTCCATCAGAATTGCACTCATTCCATGTAAGTTGAAAATTGTTGAATCTGTGCTTTCTATCTCCTCTTTCTTTTTTCTTCTTCTTCTTTGAAGGACACTCATTCATATAGTATCCTAATTGCTGACATTCAAAGCACTTATCATTTTGCTTCTTTGATGCCTCTTGTTTTCCCCTATTTCTTGAGGAGCTTGATTGATTGATGTTGTTTGACCCTCCTCTTCTAAATCTTCTCTTATTTGTGAGGAATTTCTTGAAGTTCTTTGTGAGTAGAGCTAGGTCATTTTCATTCGTATCCATGTCTTCATCATCAATTGAGAAATTGTCTTCATCATCTTGTGAAGACTTCAATGCCATGTTGTTCTTAGCTTTTGTCTCTTCTTCCTCTTGAACCTTAGATTTCAACTTTAATTCAAATGAGGTCAGAGAATTTATAAGAGTTTCAATGGACATAGAATTCAAGTTTTTGGCTTCTTCTACAGTCATGACTTTGCTTTCCCACTCTTTAGGCAATGCATTTAAAACTTTTCTATTTTTTTCACCCAAGGTATATTTCTTTTGCAAAGCCTCAAGATCCTTAATAATATTATTGAAACGGCAATACATTTTGTCTGTGTTCTCATGAGGCTCTATATTAAAATATTTATACTTAGTGACTAGCAAGGTTTTCTTTTGTTCCTTGACACTATCACTACCCTCATGAATTTTATTCAATTTGTCCCAAATTTCTTTTGCCGTTTTACATCCCATCACTCTAGTAGACTCATTTGCATCTAAAGCATTGTACAATACATTCATGGCCTTAGCATTTAGAGTGAGATTTGTTCTATCTAGAGAAGTAAGTTCTTGCCTAGTCTTTAGTCTCTTTTGATCAATAATAGGATCATTGACATAAGTTTCATATGGTCCCTTATTTACAATGTACCAAAGCTCAATATCTATAGATTGTAAGAATATTTTCATTCTATCTCTCCAACTAATGTAATTTACCTCATTAAACATAGGAGGTCTAGTAATGGATTGACTTTCTACGAATAAAGCATTATTAGAGGTTGCTATGGATCTCTCCTAACTTGATAGGCTATCAAATATAGAGTCCAAGCTCTAATACCAATTGTAGGCTCTTGGTGCAATTTAAGAGGGGGTAAATTAGGTTCCTTTTTTAACCTTAACTTAATTATAGCAAATTTTTATAAAATAAAAATTTATCAAATTGACTAGATAATCAAATAGGTTATTAGAGCAGCAAATAAGCTTCAAAAATTAACAACAAACTAAAATGTAAATAGAAAAGAGTGTAAATTAATCAAACTACACGAACTTCCAAGTTTCACTAAACTTGAAGTTGTAGTACACTTGAATTCCTTCACTTAAGGTTGAATCTCTACCAACTTGTACAAAGAGAGGCTCGCTTCTCACTCACCCTAAACACTCTTCTAGTTGAGCTAAGAAATTTTATAGCAAACTTGTTAATCTTTCAAACATACAATTGAAGGATTTTCACTCACAATGAAGAACTCAATATCTATTACACTAGTACAAAGAAAATGAGATTTTCTTGCTCAAGATAGCTATTCAATGCCTTTATATATCCAATACAACTGTTACAATAAATTTTGATTTCATTGCTTTTATACTCCATCAAGAATGGCCTCCAACTACCCTCCAACGGTCAAGCATTAAATACAGAAAAAACTAACCGTTGGACCGTTCAGACGGCCGAACTTCAAGTTGGTGTCTAAACAAACATCTGAACTCTTCTTTTTTGAACTGACTATAGTAGTTTCGGACGGCTGAAGAAGGTCCTTTCCGTCCGAACTATCGTTCGATTCATATTGAAGAACTGTACTCTTTCTGGAATGTTTTCGGACATCCGAATATGTGCCCGAAAAGACATCTGAAAGTTTCTAAAATTTTTGCAACACTATCAGATGACTAAAACGACGTCTGAACTTGTGTCCGAAAGTTTCTGAAATTTTTCTTGGTTCTGTCGGATGAGTGACCGGACGTTTGAAACCTTGAACTCAAACGTCCGAAAGTCCTTGAAAAAAATGGGGTGCTTTTGGACAAATGATAGGACGTTCGAAATATTGTCCGAACTAGCTTTGGACGGCCAAAGCATGTACCAGTCGTTCGAATGCATGTCCAATCCCTTTGTTTTATTTTTGCAAAGTCTTTAAGACCTGTTTAACACTTTACCAAAACACTAAACAAGTTGGATTAGTAATAATGTCATTTGTTATCATCAAAATTAAGATTACAAGAAATAATTGACAACTCATGTTGAAATGGGGGCCGTCTCCAAAAAATTTTGCAAACTATTAGTTAGTCTTTTTGTAAATATAAATATATAGTTAGGGATATATCCCTTAGACAGTGCAGTACACAACAGCTTTTAAATGCTCAAACGTCATAAATCTATCAATATATCATCAAATTTTTTGCTCAAAAAA
This sequence comes from Mitragyna speciosa, assembly GCA_024721245.1. Lineage (NCBI taxonomy): Eukaryota > Viridiplantae > Streptophyta > Magnoliopsida > Gentianales > Rubiaceae > Mitragyna > Mitragyna speciosa. The sequence continues at coordinate 395,268 of CM045567.1, read as the reverse complement.
AAAAAAGACTTTCAAGTTATATGATAAAATCAAATAAGCAATAAAACTAGTAAAAACCTTAAGAAATAACCACTTAGAACCACATGAATAAATATGCCCTTCTGTGTAAAATCAAAAAATATAAATACAGCTAATGTGATTAACACCAAAATAAGCACCAAATTGTTCCATAAAAAAGGCTTAATTTCAAACGCCTCAAATGAATTTCAAAAAAAAAAATCTTTGCAAAATCTTAAGTTCCACATATCTTGATACCACTGTCTAATATAATAACTAATAGCCAAATATCCTCAATATATCGTAGCCTCTTTGTCATGCTCTCCTATTTCCATTCGTCATTTCATCCCTCACAATCTACGAGAGTTTCAAGTCGAGGCATCGCCTGATTTTTCTTCGAACTATTGTTTTTTTATAGTTCTTATGTTTAAAACTCCTCTCTCTTTTATTATTATTTTTTTTATAGTTCTTATATTTGAAACTTCTCTCTCTTTTATTATTATATTCTACTGCTCATGGGTAAATTTGTTATAAAAATTTTAGGGTTTGACATAAAAAAAAGAAAATTATCAAAACATTGTGTATCAAAAGACACAAATGTTTTTTAACAATTAAAATAAGTAATTTGTGTATTTTCAGAACACAGGAAACAATTTGCTATCCAAAAAGGTGCGGTTATTTAGCCAAAAAAGTCAAAGACGACTGAACTAATGAGAGAGGGAAAGTACCGTATCTTTAGAGGCCAGGCAAACTCAAGTTGCTTACATCCCACAATTGCATGTCACTTTATCGATCCAGATGAAACGGCTGGAAGAAAATAAAGGAAAAAAGAGAAAAGCGGCTTCTCCTTTTCTTCTCACTCATCGTTTTTATCTTTTCTTTATTCTTTTTCTTTTTTTCCCCCATAAAATGCACAGTGACATAACCGTGTCACAAAATAGATAGCTGGAGGTAGCAACCCCAAAATCGTCGAACTTCTTAAACCATTCAATAATTGATCTTTGTATTTTTTTTAGCTGCTCATTCTGAGCTGTGTCCGTACCGTTAATTGGACGTCAACCATTTTCGTGTCCCTTTACTTTCTAGAGAGATGTCTTTCTCAATCAAATCAACTCGTCCGGGTAGGTCATACAAATAGCATACTTTTCAACAATACACGCCTTCACCACATCCAAGACGCAAAAAGGCCCACTGAAAGCTATGGGGACAAGCAATGATCTTTTATCATTTGGTTAAAAGCAGCAGACAGGGACTGAATAAGCAGCAGGCAGGATCTAACAGCCTCCCAGCTCTCTCGTCCTGGACAAAGATAATCAACGGGATGGGATATTCCCAACTCTCGTCACCACTACGAGAGCACTGGATGTTGCAAGAGAATCCACAGCTACATTTTCTCGATACTCATTTCACACAATTTGGAGCCACTTCCCAGTTCAAAGCCCTGTAGAACAGATGGCTCCAACTAAATCAAATACTAATAATCAAAAGATTGGAAGAAGGAACCAAGAGGAAAAGAGGCAGGTCGCACATATTTTGGCTAACAGAACACATGAATGAAAAACTGTCAAGCAAAAACATCTGTTTATTACAAGTTTTTTCCATCAAAGTTCCTGGAAGTAATCCCAAATAGAAACTAGGCAGAACTGGTCCTTCCTCATCTTAGCAAATGTAATATCACGTCCCTCCAGATGGATTAGATCCTTCTTTCTTCTGCTTTCCCTGTTTCCCTTTTCAAGCCTCCAGAGAAAAGAGGGGTTAACGAGCAGACAAGCAAGTGATAGGATTACTCAAATTTCTGAGTAATCTGTACATCCTAACCTTGTATTCAGGTTGTGTGCAGGGTCATGAGGTTCGTGAGAGCATAAAAATAAGGCTCCCCAAAGAAAACGTTTCAGTTATAAACCCTATCTTTTAAAATATTACACAATTGACCAAGAAAATATGTTCATGAGTAAGCAGGAAATAAGTTTTTTTTCCCCTTTTATTTTGGGTGTTGTTTAGGGGGGATTTTTTTTTTTTTTTTTTTTTTTTGGTTTTTGTGGTCCGCCGGGGAGGGGGGGGGGGCAGTGTTGGGGGGTGGAAGGGAGCGAGGGAAGGGGAAAGGAAACAGGAAACAAAGGAACAGGTGGTGCATCATGTTGTAATCTCGGCCACAAACATAACTCACATTTCCATCACTGCTTTGCGGTAATTAATGGAGCAAAGCACCCAACAAGCAGCAGCCAAAGAGTGACCTCTAAACAAAACATTTACACATATATGTTGCACCTTGCCATCTCGTCTATCCTTTGACTGATTCAGGGTTTATTTGTCCGCTGCTCCCACCATGAGTATTAAATCCAGTAACAGGCATGGATCTCTGAGCAAAACTTGATAACTGTTTCCTCTGGCGCTCATCAGTGTGTGGAAGACTAGCCCGTAAAAGTTCCACAGGCATTTCCCTACTAACAGCTCTTGCTGCCTCAGAACCATTCATATCAGTGTTTGGCTGGTTCTGGGTGCATATTGATTGCACTATACTGTCATATTTACTCAGGCAATACTTCGTAAGGAGACCAAAGAAGGCATCAAATGATGCCTGCCACAAGGCCGGATTGGGTATGCTATAGTTGCCAGCAGCCTGAGGATCAGTTAACAAGTGAGTTGCCCTTTCCAGGACAGATTTCAAGATAACCGAGGCCCCATCTCCAGCAGCACTTCCAACCGGTCGCAGAGGGGGTTGTTCTGAGGAACATACTACAGCAGCAAGACATGCACTCAAAGAATTAAGATCCATTCCACTAACACACATTGATACGGTTTTTGAAAGAGTGGTAATAGTCTCAGCTGCTTCCGGATCAGAAGGAAGGCCACCAAACAAAAACCTTAAATGACGGAAGATAGCCATGCAAACTATCCGGGCTAGCTCACCACCAGGGAAGAGAAGCTGAATGAACCTTGAAATCAGTTTCCGGCCTTTTGGAAGAGAGACCAACCGCAGGAAAACAATGTCATCCTTGGCAGCCAGCCCAACAGAGCTGCCATTCTTTCCAAGTGGGTCAACAAGCTGAAGTGAGGCTGCCAAGCCTTCTAGAAGGACCTGTCGTTTCCGCCTGAGCTGAGCTCCACCATCTTGGGGCTGGCTGAATTGCAGAAGCCTGTCAATATCATCGACATCAAGCAGCAGACACAGCCCATCCTCTATTGTAATTCTAGCAGCAAGCATTGGTTCTTGCTCTAAAGGCTTATCTGATGTTTTCTGCTCTCCAGTGACATCACCACAAGCTGAGGCAGGAGGGTCAAGTTCAAGAAGGGGTTGAGGCCTACGAACGGAAGAGAAAGAGACCCTTCCAAAAGCATCAACATGGAGATGAGGCTGTGAGTCTGCATGATTACGGGATCGAGAAGATGACTCCTTTGTCTGGGCAGGGCAGAAACGTTGTTCCGACCCCAATTCAGCTGCTTTCTTTGCAAGACGAGCTTGGTGGTAATAATCATCCACATATGGGTCATTGCAATGAGTTGCAGCATGTTGCATTTTAAGAATACTCTCTATTTCATCAGCAGTCATATACTTGGATCTGAATTGAGGCCAATTACTACTGTCACTCCTCTGACTACTAACATCCGAGCCTTGAGAGAAACGCACATTGTGCTTACCCTTCTTTGTTGTTTTAGGCCTTGGATTCATATTAACCAAACCATATTTACTCAGGTGCGATGGTGAAGGAAAGCTGCTAAACAGCTGAGACCGCAGTGCCGGAAAATGGGCTACAGATGGCTGAACTGAAAGATGCAGTCTTGCTTGCTGCAATTGCTGCTGTGCTGACATTAAGTGCGGGGACATCAATCCATTTTGGAAAGGCAATTGCTGATGCAGGATACTGTTTAAGATGTTAGAATGACCACCATCAAAGGGGTTTACATGGCCGGTCCACTGGTTCTGTGCCTGGGTATTAAGGGGAAGACCAGGAGTATTTAATTGAGTAATGTTTCTACCACAATGAAACCCATGGGGCAATCCAGCCAGATGCAAATTGGAGTTAGATAAATGAGACACGTTTGGTGCTGAGAAGGGTGACTGAGAGCCCCCAGGTGGTGGGAAGGAAGTGAAAGAAGACTTGGGAACTATAATAGGCTCACTTGCGAAGTGTTGCAGCTGTGGTTGTTGCTGAGGATACGATGATGTTCTTTGCAGCTGTTGCTGCTGCAGAGGGTATGATGACGTTCTATACAGCGGTTTAGATGAAGAAAGGTGAGGCTGGGATGACCATCTCTTACCTTCTTGGTAAGACTCAGAGTCAGACATATGGTCAAACCATTCAGGATAATCTGCCTCCTGTACCCATTCTGCAGCAGATGAACCTGCGTGTAGCTTCTGGTTAGCGAAATAAGCAACAGAAGAGGTAAAAATGTTGCACATAGAGAAGAATGAAAATCAACAGCAGATGCAAATATAGCAAATCATGAATGTTAAGCAGCTCCTGCACTTAATACCAGTCGCCAAAAAGCCAATATCTGCACAATATTCAGACAAGTATCCAGAAATTTTTAGATTGCTTGAAAAATATTTACTAATTTCTATTATTATTACAGCTTTGTGCTCTCAATAAGTACTTCAAAAATATTCACATTGATTTTGATCCTCTCTCAATGATGGACTTCTCTTAGGGTCGCTAATCAAGGATAACACTCAGACACACCTATTCTTCATCAGCAAAATATTCATGCATAAAAGAATACCCAATAATTAACAGATTAGCAGAGTGCATCAACACTGAGAGACGTCAGTGGGAAGTAGAGCTAGAAAATTAAGACATACTTCAGATTAAGGGAAACTGTAATAGATTTTATGCAACAAATAAACTCACTTTCCCTTGAAAATGATCCAGATCCCCGATCTCCAATAACCCCCGGATGTCTTGGTCCAGTGACAACTCTGTTCAGCTGCAAACATCAAGTCGTCAAAATATAAGATAAAAGTAACTCCTAAAATACTCCAATTAAGAACACAAATATACGTGAGGCGTTCTTCAGAAGGGAAGCCTGCACCTCTAGATGAGAGATGGACCATATTCGGGGAGAGTAACCGGTGATTTTTACTGATACAAAGAGTATAAGATGGAAAATTTTCTCAAGTTGCTAACTTGAGAGGGACATAAACTTCCATTTTGGAAAGTTGTTGCAATGGTATTTGTATTGTCCAGTAGTGTAATTTCAATTTCACCATATCGCTAGTTTGAATCTATCTCTAGTTTCAGAGACTACATCTCTTTCATTTTGGCTCAAATACAGAAAAGATATAAGGTATCTGAATAACATAGATCAACCACATTCAAGCTCGATGAAGAGATATTTTCCCTAACAACCACTACTATGCAAAAGGCCTTTCTATAAGTGAAACATTCATAAAACAAGAATATAAAGCATCAAAAAAGGCTCCCAAAACACAAAACACAAAATCCAACATGAGCCATACCTTTGCAAATGTAGTTGCCAGATCATCCATATCAGATAAAGATCCCAAACCTGATCCCTGGAATTGAGAGAGAGAGAGATAGAGGATGAAACACATTAAAGTGAGTAAAGCATATTTCTGAGTGCCCCAAAATCTAACACTATGCATAAGGAACTAATTAGAACAGATAATGGAACCCCAATAGACAGCTATGCAAGCTGAAAATTCATCTTAAACAAAATTTACAAGCATGCCATAGTAAGCCTCAGTTTAAAATTGCATGAGATCACGAACACCTAATAGGAGCATGCAGAATAATAACCACATAATTCCATAATGATCAAATTATAAATGCATGTTAATCTGCCGGTTATATGAAGTTGCAACCCAAAATGCATTACTTGGCCAATTTGTCGGTAAAATAGTTTTTCTGTTTTCTTTGTTTTCCAAATGCACACAAATTTATCTATTTATGCATGCATCTTGTACAAAATGCATTGACTTTATGGTGACGACGATGTCCACACTGTGCAAGTATACTGTGTTCCAAATTCTTTTCTAATCGTCCAGTTCTTTGATCTTCCCCTCCAAAGTACAAATCTTTGCATCCATACTATCAACAGTAAATACATAGGTGTTGTATCTGGTATACAAAACCTTCTCCAGAGGAAAAGGAAATCCCTAAAAATTGCTAGCGTACTCCATTCCGGCAACATGCTCAAAAAAAAAAAGGGGGAAAATAAGGTGGTGACCACCAGCTTTAATCATTCCGGCATATATTTCAGTTCTGAAACTAAAACAGGTAGCAAATAGGATTATTCTTGCCTTGTCATACAAAAGTTACATATTTTCGTCAAAAAAGTCATATATTTTCAACGTGTCCAAACTATTAGTAGCAAGTTAAAATAGAAATATACAAAAATTCCATATATTGTTATTAAAACCCGGTCAAGAAGCAGAATTTGTATTATGATTAAACACAATCACTAAATACTAAATTCGACCTCAACGGACAGAGACGAAAATTTAATTGTGAAAAGGGATTTAAAAATTTCAACTGGGGAAGTTTTGTATGTGATGTATAAGCGAATATATAGAGTACCTCATCTTTGTCAAATAAATGGTACTCGTGCAACTCATCTTCGGGGCCACCAAAGGGAAGGCTAGAGGTATCATCAGCAGCAGCAGCAGCAGCATAGTCATCTTCTAAACCCCCCAAGTCTACCTCCTCCACAAGGTCTTTACCGCCAAAAAAGGCGTATTGCGATGCATCAAAAAGGGCATTTTCTGCTGAAATCACAATCAACAATATTCGCTTAACAATGAATTCTTCTTCTTCTTGTTAGAAAAAAGGGAGGCATCACTTAACACTAAAAAACACAGTAAGAGATCGAAGTAATAATAAAACTAGAAAAAAAAATAAAGAAAAGAACCATTTTTTTTTTTTTTTAGGTATGGAAGTAATTACTAGTAATTTTAAAAAATTGGGAGTGAAAGAATAGAAACAGAATAAAAGAGAGGGAGGGAGAGAGAGAAGGAGATGAGCTAGACCTGATAAGGAAGCGGCGGCGGCAGAGGAAGAGGAGGAGGAGGAGGAGGAGGTGGTGGCGTCGGCGAAGTACTTAAAATCTTTGCCATCGGATCTCTCCATAATTACAGAGACAACCAAAACTTCGACCGAATATAAAATTAAAACCCTAGATCAACCAACACATTCATTCATGTTCGTCTGTGTGTGTATATATATATATAGAGAGAGAGAGAGAATTGGTGAGAAAGAAAGACGCAGCAGTATACTATAAATAAGTAGTAGTAATAGAGGAAAAATCTGGTTGTAGCAATACAAGTAGTATATAATTAGGGTTTTGAGGAAGAGCGAATTGGGGAAAATATGGTAAGACAAAACAAAAGAGAGAAGAGTATGGGCGTTGGGTAGAGAGAGAGAGAGAGAGAGAGAGAGAGAGAGAGTAAGAAGCAGAGCTACTTTTTATTATATGGGGATGAGAATGGGAATTATTAGAAAGAGATGATGATGATTATGGCATCTACTCTAACAATATTCGATATATTAGAAGAGATTTTGGGTCTCCCCCCTTTCACTGTGGTATGCAACTGGAATTGGGTTGTGTGGAGAGAGAGCTAATAGAGACTAGAGAGAGAGAGAGAGTATCATTGACACTACATTACCGCACCTAATTGGAAACACACAAATATAAAGAAGAGTAGGGGAGTAATTTAGTGACTGCTTTTGTTTACTTCTCCCAATATTTAATAAAGTCAACAAAGAGAGAGAAAGGAGAGATATCCCCCAACACTTGAGGTGCTACATGTAAACTGGAGTCTTTGGTTGGCCACACAAAATCTTTAAAAGTGAAGTGAGGTGAAAGATTAAGATTTCGAACTTTGACTTCTATAAAAAAATTTAAGAATACTTTTATATGCTTTTCTTGAGGTTTGTCATAATTATACTCACATCTTCTTAAGTTTTAAAAATTACACTTACATCCTTATGTTTATATTTTTTATAATAAAATAAGTCTATTTTGATAATGTAATCCAAAAACTCTAACCAAACATGCTTAATTGCTTTAAAAAAAGATAAATAAATATTAAACACCTCAGTTATTTGACTAATTTAAATAAATTTACTTTATATATTAAAATTTTACAAACAAATATATTAATAAGAAAAAAATGACTAATTTAAAAGTAATTAAGCATATTTTAAGGTGTTTGGTTAGTGTTTTTGAGTTACATTATCAAAATGGACTTGTTTTGTTATGAAAAATATAAACACAGGGGTGTAAGTGTAATTTTCAAAACTTGAGGGGATGTGAGTATAATTATTCCAAATCTTAGGGGAGGTATGTGTAATTATTCCAAAAATTTAAATGGGTACATGATGTACCCATTTGATCAAATAGTAGTTCAGTCTCCATCGATTTCTCTATAGCCTAATTGAACCTCCCATAAAATAGATTAAGAATAGAATAAGATAGAGTTGACAATTGAATGCGACAAAAGAATTATAAAAGAAAAAAGGTCATAGTAAATGTAAGGTGCTTATCTAACGTTTTTGTTGGGATGTTTGGTTAATTGGTTGAGGAGTGCAAGCATTAGATTAAAGATGGCAACAAACTTGAGCACGTCACTAGTTTCTTTATACTTTATGGTAAAAGAGAAGAATGCTGTGTGTAATTTGATATCTATTGAGCACATATTCACGTGTTCAATAGATATGCATCAAAAAATCGAGAGCCCTTGTTATGTTGTTTTCTATTTTCATCTTTTTTATCAATTAAAAATGCTAAAATAGGATTTGAAAGCAATTGAGAATACAAGAAAATAAATTTGTAACAAAACCACATATATAGAATCAATTGAGAACAGAACCTTATTTAGAGAAGTATGTCAGGACCCAATTTTATGGTTAATGTGCACTCAACCATTTTTTTTTTTTTTTTTCCTTTTGGATGAAAAGTTTAAGTGTAAATTATTATTTTCTAAGAAATTTGTTCGATTGAAGAGATTAAACTCAAAAATATTTTTGGCACGGATAATTTGAATCAAAATCAAAGGCCTAATTTGAATTCAGTTTGAATTCCAACATAAAGTTCAACCGACTTAAAATTTATATGAATATAGCTCTATCCTCCTTCCCCAGGCACCATAAATGGCCTGGTAGGATGAGTGAGAGGAAAGAATACGAGGAAGAAGGAATGAGAAAAAGAAAAGAAAATTATATAGAAATAGTGATACAAGTATAATAGTAATACCGGGACCATATATAGCATTTTTTTTACATGGACTACAGCATTCTTCTTAAAGTTGAAAAGTCTGAATATATCCAATTATTACCAACTTTTTGAATCAGATCAATTTAGGGAAGTCCAAAAGACAAGATTCATTTTGTTTAAGATGACATGGGTCACCCACCCCCTTCACAATTTGCTTAGAAAGGCATGTACAGAACATTCTCTGGGATGGGGTAGGTTGACCCTCGCTAGCGATGCGATGACTACACTACATGCGTGCGTCTTCAAGTGGAGCCAGTTCTAAGTCATACGAAACCTAAACCACATTGAATCATCATAACATATACTTCTGATGCGGAGCAAGTCACCTTTGTTGAATTAATCTTCTACTTTCTGCACTGATTCTAAAATCTTTGGTCTGCATTTTGCAGATTCAAATTTATATGTCTACTCATTGCATAAGCAACCATCTTTACATGCATCCTTCCCACCATTTTGTTTTTTTTTTCTTTTTAATTTGTAAAACTAGCTATTTGCAGAATTCAATTCCAGCAAGACATATAACTATTTTTTTTATGATATGGCAGGGAAAAACGACGGCATTTGCATTCAAATTGTTTTTATCAAATAAAAATCCTATGTTACAATGTCTCGGAGATTTTAAACAGATTGCCTTCAACTCAAACAAACTTAGGCCCTAAAAAGCCAGAGAATGAAGATTGCAATTTGTCCATTTAAGTTGAAATCTAGATGTTGTCTTTGCACGGGTAAATGTGTTTGTAGAAAGGAAAGGAGAGATGGTTGGCATCTCCCCCGACAGGGACTGGAACAGCCTTTGGGCTTTAACCGTTACCAGAATCAAATTTTCACAACTGCCCTCAGAATCAAGCTCTCTGGTTGAATATCAATCAAATTTTACATGAAGGCATGCATCCTTAGCATACTGGGGTCATCTGTTTAACTAACAAAGAGTTGCATGGTAGTAGTTGCACCACGCGGTAATTGATGAAGAACTAAAGGAAGCAGATGCAACACCTCGCAATTTTTTTTTTTTTTTTTTAACTTGAAAAGACTACCTTTCATGGTGAGCAAATGAGGGCTTGGCTAGGATCCCATCCCCTTTATCAACAAAGAACTAAAACTAAGGAAAACAGGGACAACGAAACATTATTCCAAATGATTCATTGAACATTACACAGTTTATGCAAAACGCATGGCTTATAGAGTCCAAATCTAACCAGACCACCACAATCCTTACTAAGGAAGGGATGCAGAAGAGGACGACACAGGTTATCAGAGACCCTTATCACTAGCATAACCTGCCAAAGAAACTGCAGGACCTCAACAGAGTTTGACTCTCTACAAAAATGACCAAACATGGAATTCCTTCTTATGCTTGGCCTGCTAATTTGCGAGTCAAAGGATCAATCTTACAAGGTATGTTGCCATTCTAGTTCATAATATCACGTGAGCCTTCAGTGCCTGGTGAACACAAATCTAACATCCGGAAGTGATCATACCTCGGTTCTCTACTTGTTTTCACCCATAAATCTTGAAATTCCATGCAAAACACATCCCTTTTCTGATCTGAAAATAAATCCTCCAGTTCACCTTGCATTGCCTTGAATGAAACATGAACTTTAAGCTTCACTGATAGGGAAAACAGGCACTGTAATACAGTTAGACCAAATATCTAGGATTATTCTTAACAAGCCTGGAAATGAAACTCTTCTGAACTAAGAAATTATTCTGAGTGTAATATGAACAGAGGAACAAGTGTGGCAAAGTGTGTCCGGCTAACTACAAATGTCAACTAAGAGTTTGCTGAGTACTTAAATCAACTCCTCCATATACAGCTTCTTCATTCCTACCCTTCTGTACATACAAGCAGATTAAATACAGGAATATATTTTCAAAAATATTCCACTAGTGGCTGCACAAAAGAAGACGATTGTGGCCTCAGTTGAGTTAGTTATGGAACAATCGAGCACCATCAGAATGAATGCTAATAAATTCCTCAATAATACAGAAAAGAAACATCCGAGATGCCTTTATTTATTTTTTATTTTTTCGGTTATTATTATTATTCATTTAGTTATTTATTTATTTTTTTGGTTCTGGGCAAGCCCGGGATGCCTTTGGTTCTATGATATTGGAATTGCATTAGAATTTTAAAGATTTGCATGCAGTATAACTCTTTGCTTAAGATTTCCAAGCAGACAACTCATCTAATTCATGACACAGCTAGATTTCAGACATAGTGAGGAAGGTCAGACTCTTCCTTTTCTCTGCATCTCTAGTCTTCTAGTAACTTCTTTTTTAGCACCTCAAGAAGTTTGTGTTTCATGCTCTTCAGAAAAACAAGATGCTGCACATCTTCAGAATGGGTACAAGTAAAATATAGCAGCAAGTTAATTATCAACATAAGAGCAGCCAAACATTAAATGCTGACAAAAAAAAAAATGTGTGCATCATGAGTGGTCCCTGGAAGACTAGAGTGTATTGAGAAAGTAAAAATTGGGAACAAGCATGTTAAAAGTTGCAACCCTATGAGGACTGTAGAATGGAGAATCTATGAAGATCAAGAAAGCAAGCAGCCATGTAGAAAAGTACATAGAATCCTAATCTGAAGTTAAAATCTGAAAGTTCTGGTTGTTCTTTTATGATCACATAATGTAATTAGACACATAGATACATCATAGCATCTAAGGGCTGTGTTTCAAGATATTAAAAGCAATTCAACAGCAAACAAGCCTTTCATCAGTTTATTCCTATTGAAGCTTTGACATTTCAATTCCCAACAAGACATTAATACAGACACAAAATGACTCGGAGAATTATTTTCCCAGCCTTTTTGACAAAGTGATTTGACAACAGAAAGCAGTTCTTGGAACTCTTGTAACTCAAGATATGGCTAAAGGTCAATGTGAATGACACAAAGATTCTGCTCAGATCACTAATCACAATTATTCTCTATTTGCCAATGTTACTAAGGTGATGCTAAAATAGTACAGAAACTAACAATAGAGTTGATAACAGAAGTAAACAATCAGCAGGCGATCCCTCTATTTTACTGTAAATTCAGTTTATAATAAGTTGGGCTTTGGAGAGTGCGGAGATTCACAACAGTGTCTAAAAGTATATCAATAAAGAATCCCAATTATTTGACAAGACTATCACTAAGGCAGGAAGAGAGAGAGAGAGATATTAGATATGATTCCTTAATTGACAGCGAAACGGAAAAAGTTCCCTCACTGAAAACAAACTGTGTACTCAGAACAACTACAAAAAGGGAGAGAGATTTGACACCAACAAATGGAAAAAAGTAACAACTTCATAAATATTAAACTCGAAAAATAAGTATGGATTGAAAGGGAAAAGCAGAAAATGTAAACGTGAATCAAGATTATTTCTTCTTCAATTGTTTTCCAAAAATTGAAAAGAACAGGAAAAGAATGAGAAAGCCAGAATTACCTAAAACAGAATTGCAGTTTCGGCTCTCCAATACATCAAAGTAGTCCCGAAATTTATTACAACCTAAATAAAATTGGTTAGTGAAGTTATTAATTATGAGAATTGAACAATTAATAATGATAAAAGATACACTAACTTTGATTAAAACAGCAAAAACAAATTTGGGAAAAACAAATTTGGGAAGGCTTTTCCATACCAAATTTTTCTAAGGGTTTTAATAATGAGAATTGAACAGCTAGTAAAAGTGAAAGTCATGAGAAAATTTATGGGAACATTGATTAAAACATTAAAAACACAAAGAGGTACCTTCCAATATCATCCAGATAATGCAAAGAGGTATGGTAAAGAATCAACAATAAAGGATGACAAACTGTCCGCTGATACTTATTCTTTCTTTGCCTCTTAAATTATCAGGAACATAATGTAACCAGACAAGTGATTGTTCAATCACTCTGTTTTCAGGCAACAAGGGGAAAAAAAAAAAAAGTCTTCTTTAACAAATGCAGTTTTGTTGATTACTGCAAGCTTAGGTTCCAAGATTATTAAACAATGCTACATTTTGCCATGCGGAAAATTAACTCAACTTGATAAAACTTAATTATTTGTGCAATCGTGTTGATCTAGGAATAGCTAGAAATTAATGGAATACATAGTTGACAGACTTAAGTGAAAAGGAAGAGTTCTGCTTTTTCATGATGCTTAGCAGAAAATAGGCACGAACAATGTGATGTTCCCAGATGATTATTCATGACTATGTTTAGGTGCACTACCAGACATCAACGGTCTTCTTTGCCTATGCAGTCGGATTTTCCGTCCTCCACAGCCTTTCAGCCTTTTCTCTTCCAGTATAATTAAAGCATGGAATCGATCTATTCTTTGCCTGAAAATTGGATGTCTTTTTTTTTTCCTTAGGTACACTACAAAAGACAAACAACGAGTGCTCTACCTTGCTGATATTCTGTGTCAAATTAAGTGTCTATCTCTTCTTTCCAGTTGTACTTTAAGTCCTTCATGTCCTTTACTTATCAAGTAGACATTGAAGAGCAGCCACAAGCTTATCACGTGCCTGAAATTTGAAATGTTTTCTGAGTTACACTAACAAAAGCAAATATTTCATGGCAATTCGGGATTTACTTTGTGGATTTCTTCCTCAAAGAGAGATTTTTAACACAAATCCTTCACACAAAGAATGATAAGATACTAGGAACTGCTCAGGTAAGACTGAATGTTATTAGTGTCCGTTTGGAAACTCCAAAGTGATAGCAAAAGGTAATAAAAGCTCACCTTGACTGCTCTATGGTAAGCAAATCCAAAAATTGCTGTTTGACATACCTCTAACTGAACAAAGGGATTATTGTCTACCCTCCTTCTAAGGCCCCTATTACTTTCTTACCACCTGAGATCAGAAGAATATAGATTATTATCCTTAATGCAAGTTTACAGCGTTCTCTATTTCTCCCACAGGCCATTTACTTAACTAACGCTGTAATTACAATATCTTCCAGTGATTTCATGCACCTGGATCATGCCTCATCCCCATTTACATTCACAATTATTGCTCATGCTTTATCTAGTTGGTTTTGCGCTTCATAGGATATGCCAATTAAATTGCACTCTTTTTAATCCTTTTTGGGGCCCTGCAGAGGTTAAGGGAGCGGGGATTGCACTTACTGAGTCTTAGAGTTCCTTTGTGGACCTTCAGAATAGACAAACAATAAAATTCCACAGCTATATAAAGCGGTCTTCAAACATTTTATCTTTCCTGAATTTGTTTTAAGTCTTAGGGAACATGATACAGCAGAGACACTAACAGTTAGGATAAATATTTTCGAGAAATGTATGGATGCAGAACCATTTCAACAGACCGCAAGGCAAAGTAGTCATCACGGATAGATATTTATGACAAAGCCAAATGAACTTTGGCTTCAAAAGTAGTCTGCATTAACAAAAAATAAAATAAAAAAGCATAAAAGGGTAAGAAAAGAAAAGGGAACAGAATTAATTCTTTCAGATATATTATGGATAACATATAATAAATATGGGGAAACAAAATTTACTACAAAGAAACAGTGCGTCTGTAAAGTAATTCATCATCACTCTCATCCTCCTCTGCTGATATGATCTCATTTCCTGGGAGCTCCAACTTGCCACCCATATAAAACGATGGACCAGCACTCTCCGCCTCAATATAATGACCATGCAGTCGCTCTTCAAATCTTTGGTCACTACAGTTGAGAAACCACGCCAAAGAAGACCTTAAGCCTTTGCTTTGCAACCGTTGATACCTGGGTTTGATCCTTGATTCCAAACTATAAGTGAAGTATTCTGGAAATTCCACGAGCTCTTGCACTGGTCTTCCCATTTCACTCTTAAAAAAGTAATAGCTATTTTTCATGAGCCCAACTTGTAGGGCAACTAACTGAGGACACTTGACGATCATCTTTGCCACATCTTCTGCTGGAATACCGCGTCCTAGAAGGAACTCCACGGTTTTCATAATCACATGCTGGTTAAGACTCACAATCTGCGGCATTCTCTCAATCACACAAGCAAAACCGTCAGGATCAACCTTGAGCTTCAGGTTGAAGAAATACTGCTGTGAAGACAGTTTAGCCTTCAAAGGTAATCCAAGAATTTGGGGATACTGTGCGATAACGGAAGCAAGAGCTTGCTGCCTAATCCCGAAACTAATCAAACATTCCACATTAGGCTTTACAGTCTCGTCAAGATCATATCCAAGTAAATATGCCCGCTTTTCAAACATTCTTGCCAGAATCTTCTTCGGCAACCCCAAAGAAACCAAAAAATCAACGAGGGGCTTAAGCATCATCCCGACTCTCATCCCCAAAAGGTAAGGATATTGAGTAACCATAGGACCAATGTCCCTGGGATGAACCCCAATGCTAACCAAATAGGCCACGGAGGTACTCATGGTCCCCTCGAGCTTAAATCCAAGCAACTCGGGGTACTTGGTCAGCACATACCCAACATCCTGCTTCTCAACATCAAGCCCCCTTAAGAACTTAACGACAGGGACAAGCTCAACAACAACACTGGCGTGAAGGCATTGCGGATAGTTCTTTACAAACTCGCCAAGCTTGGACCGTTGTATCCCAATCTTTTCTAAATAACCCAAAACTGGAATAATGTTTTTCCTGACACTGCAACCAAGCATCAAGGGATATTGGTTAATGTGGTCAATGGTGAGGCCGAGCTTCTGCAGAAACTCGACGCGCTCCCGCATGACTTCGACGGTAGATGGCAATTCAAGGTCCTCCAATTCATCAGGGACTATGCCTATACCCTTCAAATAGTCACAAACGATGACCCGGGACACAAGCTTCTCTTTGCGGCCCTGGATAACGCCCCAGGTAACAGAGGGCATTTCGTATTCGGGAAATTTGGATGTGGAAAAGGGTCTAATTATCTTCGTCAAGAAACTAAGCACTGGTGTTTGAGGGTTTAGGGTTTGGGAGGGTTTAAGGAATGATACTGAAAAGGGGTGGTTGCATTTTGGGATTTTAAGGAAAATGGTTTTTATGGGCTGACTTCTTCTAAAAAGGGAAGCCATTTCTGCAGAATTAAGATTCGATCGATGAAAAACGGCCAACAAATTTATCAAACCCTTAAATTGAATTTGAGGTTTAATTGAGAATCAGTTTCAGACAAGTGGAAGAAGAGAATTTTGAGAATGAGAATGAGCAGAGGACGTACCTGTTTCTATCTCACTATATCCCTGAGAAGCAAGGGCGAGGGGACCAAAGAAGAGCTCCGATTGAAATAGGTATGCCAGAGGTAAGTGAGGACTGAGGGGGGAAGACGCACTCCATTCAAGATTTAGGATTTCAAAATTAGGTCAAAAAACATCTTTCTCTCCCTCTCTATTTGAAATTTATTATTATTATTATTATTATTATTATTCTATTTTCTTACTATTAATATTAGAAAAAATATACAACATGTCAATTAATTGCCCAAAAAATATATAAATAAATGTTGATTAATCAAAAACAAATGCAATAAAAATTTTCTTACTATTAATTTTAGAAAAAAGATATAAAATGTCAATTAATTGCCCAAAAAATATATAAATAGTGGTTGATTAGTCAAAAACAGATGCAATAAAAATGAAGAAAGAGAGAGGAAGAGAGAGGGAGAGAGAGAGAGAGAAATTTTGCATCCTGAGAATTCTATCCAAATCTAATCATTTTGATGAGAAAAAGAAAATAGCCATCATTAATATAAGCTTGTGTTTATTTTAACTAATATGATTTCATATGTAGATTTATTAATTTGCTTAAATGGATATTCCAATTGGAATGAATAACCCAAAAATTTTTAAGAAATAATAAAATGACAAACTAATAATCAGTGAACTTATTGATTTGGTTCAAATGCGTTTGGATTGATTGGTTGAATAACATATTTTTAACGCAACTATATCTCTAATTTTTACTTAATTGTTAGGAATTGTTTAAGAGTAAACAATTATTTTATTAAAAGAAAAAATAAACTACTTCAACAATATCAGATTCTTGAAATATACACTCATAAACATCACAGAATGGAATTGTTTCCAGCGATAATTCTCGGTGGCTACAGCGACTGGCATTGAGATCATGCAAGTAGCTTGAGGCGATCCCTACCACACTACTGCTTTTTGAGGATAATTGCGCGCTTGAAACCCACTCTTGGATTCATCTGATTCCTACCATGCTGCTGCTGGAGTACAATATTAATCAAAATGTTCGGAATCAGCAAATACTTGAGACTGATACCAAAAGTATATCTCAGTTTCTCCATTGCCAACTTGCACAAGAAGGACAAAGGTTGGCCAGAGGCGAGCGCAAAATTTTCCACAAGGAAAGCAATTAGGGGATCAAGATTCAAGAATTAATATGCAAGACAAAAAAACTTAACTGCTTTGCTTTCCCCAAGCTGCAAATTCCATCGACTATATCGATCTTTATTCGTTTAAGTTCAATGCATAAAGAGCCTACGAAATAGAACTTCAAAAATGCACCGAGGGATGGCTAAAGCAGCTCCACAAGGCAAAGTACCACAGCCGGCGAAACATATTCAGTATTCCCAAATTTATTTAGTTGCTTATTGACACGAAACCAGAACTTATTCTGTGCATCAGAACACACACAGCATAGTTTCTGGACATGTATTCCAAGCCATTTTCTCCGGTAACAACATTCATCATGCAACTAGAAAGATAGAAACTATAAGAAATATTACAACAAGATGAACACTTAAAACCCGCAAAGAATGCATACTTCTGTACAGAAGCTTTTGCAGAATGGATGAGTTAAGCATTTGAAAAGGCAGAAAGGAGACTAAACATTGGTCCACATAATCAAGACATGCTATCCAAATGTACACAACTGAGAATCATTCAACTTCTGCCTGAACTCCAGAAAAGCCAATGCCTCTTTTTCGGTCTAGTAGGAACCTCTGATCAAGTATCCAGGAAAATATGTTTTAGTTATTCCACTCCATGTGTATTTGATCAAATTTAAGAAATTGGAAACACAAATAATTTGAAGAAGACCCTCACCTCCAGTTTCGTACAGGGAATTATAATGAACTTCGCTCCAAAAGCTCAGCCATATCTCTGAAGATACAAAACACAAGCATCATGTCAAATGAAATATCAAAGATATTTTTCAACAATCAATTATAAGTACTTAATATATGCTAAATATCAAGTATTTGATATATGTCGTTATTTATCCATTCCCTCTCCCTCATTCATTAGTCATCAATACATGTGAAAGAAGCTTAAAAATTGAAATTCACCCACAAAATTTACTTGGAAGATCAATCAGTTGGCTGTAACCAAAGAGAACTGAAGAACACTTCCCAAAAAAGAAAACAGGATAATAATAGGACTAAAATTGAGTCTTGAGAATTCAAAACTCAAAATTTAGAATCTCTAAAAAGACAATATGGAACAACACATTAGTTTCAAATGAAAAAGGCCAATCATCAGTAGTCCATAAAAAACCTAAAGCCAACAAAATCCTAAACAGTTTTCTTCCAAGACAACCGGGGTATTAAGTTTGCCCCAACATGAATGATCACATCATGAGCATTTTCTCTTTTATGTAATATACCTACCATGAGTAATGCCATTACTCAAGAATTGTAACAAACCAACTCAGCTATTGATCATTTCAGTAAATATTTTCAATGCTTTTCCACTTCAACGAAGAAATTACGATGCAACCAAAATAGTACTCCCAACATCTAACATCAATATATTAAAACCTAGGGTTAATTACCTATGGTTCAAAAATAGCCATTTCACTCTCCTGTGCTTTCACGCAAAATGGTACCCTTAAATTTTCTAATAAAACAACAATCAAAACAAAAAAGTAAACTTTTTTTTACCAAAAAATAATAACTAAATCATTTAGACAAACATTTTGTTCCCTTTTTTTTCTTCCTTTTTTTTTTTCTTCCATTCCACCCGCGAAGATCAGGCTTCTTCCTTCCTTCCCACATCGACCAGAAACAGAAACCATGGATCCAACAAAGCTCCGCCACCAGCTGCCGCAAGTTCACCATCACGGATGGTGGTGTTTTGTTCCTAAAATACATCTCCAGGTTTGTTTTTTCGTCACAAATACAGTTCCAAAGTCCGATTCTTAAAAAAATGGCATGAAATCCATGAATCAAGCCTCAACCACAGCGATGCCACCACCAACCCAATCTAACCTCAAATCAGTACCAAATCCCGTGATTTTGATGCCAAATTATCTCTCTCATCAAGTAGAATAAGATTCAAGAGTCAATCAGCAATAATATCAAACCAAAAGTATGAATTGAAGCCAAAAAAGTCATGTCACCACACCACAAATAACCACAAAAAGAACCCGAAACACCCTAATATTTATACCAAAAGAACCACCTCAGTTCAGACACCACAGGTGGAGCAAAAAATTAGGGCTTAAAGAGGCTGGAGAGATCCCAAACGACCAGAGACAGCATACCATTTTCTAGATCCATTGGCTCCAGTTGAAAGGTCCTAAGTAAATTAGATCTTAGATTAATTTGGTCATAAGTTTGTTGGGTCCTAAGTATTCAGAAGATGTCATGGAGAAGGAAGCCATAGTGGGTGCCAGACAACTTGGCTGGGAAGCTGCGGCATAGTAGGCATGGTAGATAAACAGGAATAAGAAACCATATTTTTACAACAGCAACTTAGTTCTTCAAATCTTCTGTTTTGTTCCCTCTGGCCAAAAAAATATTGTCTAAATTCCAAAAGGAAGGGACAATTACCATCTTGCCCATTCTCCTGTTAAATTTAACAGAAAACTTAGCATTGCCACTTTGTATGAAAACGCAGGGATTGAAGTGGATATTTTTAAAGAGTAGGGGATTATATAATTGAATGTAAAACCACAGGGAGGTAAAAGGTAATTAATTCTAAAACCTATTATATCATTCAACGGTATCTTTTTTTGTTTTGCATAAAAGAGAATGATTCAATAAGTCCTTAATCCATCACCTATTTAGATAGTCTCGAGTTGTTTTCTCTTATGCCTTATCCCCCATTAAATTATTGATTGCTTGCTGCCCTAAAAGATCCAAAAATATCTGGTAGAGTTGACTCCATTTCGCAGTCTTATTTGAAGACCATTATCATCATCATCATTATTATAATTAGTACCAAATAAATAACTTCATATAGAAGACTGACTTCTGAGATTCCAGATTATCTGAGACTCTCATTATCATAAAGAAATAGATTACTTTCTACTAAATGATTAACTATTACTAGACAATTTGTCATTCTAAGAAGAAAGCCGAAACAAAAATTTAAATTTTTTTGATTAACAAAGAAATACGCTTTTTGAAAAAACTAAGCATCATCGATGAGATTTAAACCAGAGCATAAAGTAGATAGTAGGACATTAAGCTTGTACCTCTAGAAGGATTTTTGTCCTTTGGAAGGATCTCAATGTAGCAGGTATCCCTGAACGAGGTGACTAAACATATTTTTGTTCCAAACTACAAGAACATTCAGAAGTCAACAGTTAATAATGCGAAAAGCAACCTCAGAACAAACTATCAAGAAATTAAACAGCGTTTTCTCCAAAAGCATGATATAAGGAAAGTGCAATTGAGATGAATTTGTTTTGCCAGATCCAATATTTCTTAGATATGTTCATACAAATCTCTGGCAATACATAGTATTTTCCTTCAGAAAAGCTGGAAGGCTTGATTCAAGCACCATTCCATCGTGGAAAACTAAAATAGAACTTGAAGACAAGTTTTCTCCAATCCAAGGAGCATTGATGCAGGACAAGTTTTGTTGAGATAGAATAAGGACAATTCAAAAGGGTGAGAACCTCGATTAGATTGGGATATTGGAGAAGGATCATAGGGACAAATAACTTTCCACATAGGGATTAGACTTCTATAAACAATCTAGTTTAGCTGGTTATAACATGTTTCAGTTTTTTTGTCTTTTAATGAAAATATTGCTTCTTTTAAGTTCTGCAAGTAGACCTATTAAGGATGTGTGCAGAATTAGCCCCCTAATCGAGGTTTCCTATTATTCCCTACAAATCAATCTTTTGATCATGGATCAAAGTCGTCCATATTCTTTTTGTGCTGCACAGAACCACAGAATATCACATCATTATTCTGCCCTGTCTTTATTACTGGTTGACATGATAGCAATAATACCCTTCTCAAAGAATATTAAATAGATCACATCATTATACTCGTTCACTACAGAAAGAAAAACATGAATCCAACTTACTTGATCTGCAGCTGCTTGTAACGTGACATGGTCTCCCCACTCCCCCAACCTAGCGAGGATCAACATTTCCAATAAGATATGTACATAAATGACATTTCAAGGAAAAGTAATGCCTACAACCATATATCTTACTTTTTTATCTTCTTCACATAGTCTTTATACTTCATGGGAACATAACTTTCATAAAATTTTTTGAAATGTTTTAGCTGAAAAATAGACCAAGAAACAAATATGAGATCATTTCAAAAGCGAAAGAAGAGAAAATTAGAAATTTCCTGTCAAAACAAGTGGCATGTTGAATACATAATTCTTGGAGCAGAGGAGGAAATGGTAAATGCAGCACCAAACTGCAGTTATGCTGATGTACTTGTTTGATTGCATTTCAAGGCTTATCACAGATAATTAATGCAGAATTAGACTCCCTAAAACAAGTCGAAAAGGATAGGGAAACACTAGAAATCACTCGCAGAAACTATCTAACATCAGACTTATGGCTGGATAGCATCACATAACCTCAAGAAGATGGTAAAATCTGCAGGAACTTTTATTGGTTAACGTGAAATAACCATTGATTTTGAATGAAAATAACACATCTATTTAGAAAATCATATGATGACCAGATTAAATTTTCCTAATCCAGCAGGATAAAATACATCAATGTAAAGGTTCAATTCTGAATTTAGAACAAGGGGACATGTTATTATAATACTAATGATGATGGTGTTGGTGATATAGTGAGAACAAAAACGCATAACATTAGAATAAAGAAAGCTTTAAGAATCATATCTTAGGTAAACAATGTAATCATCCAAATTGAATAACAATAAGAATTCTTATGAAGGCATTACAAAATGGCATTACTTTGTCAAAACAACTCTTAGAATTACTCATACCAGTGGCCAGTCCCGCTGATAAATGCCAATTTTCCATATTAAACAAAAACAGAAAGTCACAATCATCATGCACAATATTGTTCCACAAATGATTGTATCAAAATTTAACAACTCTTAGCAATTCATGTATTACTTGTTTTCTGTGGAAAATGCTGCATTCTTCCTTCACATATATCTTAATACCAAAATCATGTCCCACAAACCCAAGCTCATTACTTGGATCTACTACTTTAATGACGATTTGATTTGCTTATTCAACTCAATGATGGAAACTATGATAAATTTTTTAAACGGGAGGTGACAACTAAGACAATTATGTTTCAATTTTTTCCTGGTTCCAGATCATTAAAGATCATTTAAATAAAAGAGGTAGTATTAAAATTAAAGCAAACAACCTAAATGGTCAACAAATAAGTCAAAGTTCGGTTTTGGCCACTGAACAAATATTATGGTCATTGAAATAACAAAAACGTAAACTCAACTAACAAAAATGTAAACTTTCACCAAAATTTTTTAATAGTTTGGTGGCTATTTAGCTCGTATACTTTTAAATTACATATCTTCATACTTTTCTTATTTATGGAAGAATCGTTGTGTCTTACCCTCATCTAGTGTCAAGTGTTTAGAATCTTCAGTGGAGCATCAATGGACTAGTTGATCATTTAGTGAGTTGGATTTTTCTCATCGACATAGTATTTATTTCTTTACTAGATCGCTCATATTGATTACTATATTATAATTTTGATTTTTTTTTTTTAATTTATTACAATCTATTGCTCATGGCTGCAAAAATTTGTCCGAATTAGCTAGATTCATTCATGATAGCTTAATTTATTATTTTCTGGATTGTTGTGTTATAATGGACACAACAAACAAGTGCTATTTTCATTTTTTCATTGAAGTTATTCTTTATTTACTAGACTATTATGGTTCTATCTGCCAATAAAATAAATGTCTTTACTCTTTCTTAATAGTCATTTAAGTATATAATATTCTTCCAATTGACACTAGAGTTCCAACTGAATTCTTCACAACTGGATCCTCTGATTTCTGTTTGAAATAGTTTATAAGTAATGCATAAAGTATAAAACACTATGGTAAGGAAATAAATCAAGCTCTGGAAATTATGGATTTATCAACTTGATTTTTACAAGTTGAAGTACTCATACAAAAAACACATATGAAGTAAACTTAATTAATCAAATTAACATCAATTATCTTGAAGGAAACAGATACAGCATATGGGACAAAAAGCCTACGCAGATTTACCAAAATTTGAACAATCTTCCAACTCCCAGTTCCAAAACAATGATAAGATACCAATATTCTGTGTTAATCAACAACAGAGATATAAAGTTCAAGTTTAACACCTTCTTTGGGCCAACATGATCCTTCTGTGCCCCAACGAACGTGAAAAGGGGAGTGGATTCTGTGTTGGAAATCAGAAGGAAACACAACTCTTTAACCATCAACATGATATTACTGCCCATCCTGTTTGTGGCATTTTTAAGCCCAAATGTATGGTTAAGTAATTGTCCAGTTCACAGCTATTGTTATGTAACATTCATGCTAATTTATTTGCAGGATTTTTTATGTCTTTCCCTCCTTCAAGGATGGAAGATGGTTATAATCTTGCTACTTAATGAGATTCACCTCCAGCGTCAAATCACCACTTGCAGAGGACGATCTTAGTGTAACGCTTCTGTCTGGTGGCTAAAAATAAATTTAAAAAATGGCACATAAACTAAAACGTCACAGAGGTATGATTGATCCCACTAGAGCAACTAGGGTGAGAAGGCAATTATAGCTTTAAGAGAAATCATTTAAAAATGGCAATCCAAGAAAACAATATACCTCAACATCCCAACATGATTTGTAAGAAGAGCAGTAAATTACAAAAATTGAGGAATGATACCAGATTCAAATGCCAAAAAAGAATAGAGCATTGCTAGAGGAAAATAGCATGGGGTTGTATCATTCAAAAAAAAAAAAACTAAGTGCTAACTACATTAAGTTGAGAAGAAGCAATTGCTATGGTAGTCACGGAAAAGTACCTGCTTGACAACCTGCTTCCTTACATGCTTATGATACTCTGGGTTCCTGAATAACTGATCAGCAAGGGCTCGAAACTGTCCAACAAGTCCAGCCGAGAATTTCAACCCACATTATAAAAAGCAAGTGCAGGCATAATTAAATCATTGTTTCAAGTTATAAGTACATTCATGAGCATCCCTAGTGTTACAATCACATATTCTTGGTAAAAGGAACTAACCTGGCAATTCCCATCACCCTCAATTTGCAATTCAGACAGACCATATGTTGACAACCTGAATGATAGGTAAGCCCATTATGGGATGCATGTTGAAGATCTGATTAACAGATTTAATTTACAAAGAAAAAAGACAGAATGATTGCAATGGAGCCAAAAACATGCCTTCCCGCTAAAATTCAGACTCTTATGTTCCCTCTTATCCATAAGAGGGTATAAAGTTTAGCTTCAAACATCTATATATCAAATTCAAGAAATCACTAGAACAACTTGAGGCACAACTTTAAGACGGTGGGGAGAACTAACTTTGTGCTATTAAGAAGGCATACAAAAGTGGCACACCAGGCTCCAAAGGAACACTGACATGCTGTCCTTAGAAAGAATAAAAAATCAGAAACTTGAACAGCCTAGTAAATAAAAAAACCAATGACCAAGGTGAAGAAAAAATCAATGGTAAATCCAGAGATACTTAAGATTTCTGTTGAAAGTATACATACCCCATATAGGTCTTTCAAGTTCTCCTTGACTACCTATAAAGATCATGGGTCATTCCACTCACCACCAATTGGTTTTGAGTTGAATGTCCCTAAAGGCTATCCAGTTCATTTCTATATGAACAACTACTATGATTGATAGTTCATTTAATCATCCTTCAAGAAGGAAAATGATAGGTAAAGAAAATATAGAAACAGGAAGATTATCGCATCAGCCAATAACCTCCTTATTACATCATTAATTGAAAACTTGAGGAACCATTGATCAAAGTGTTAACTTGCCAAAACACTACGGAAAAGAAAAGCACCTCTAAAACTTGCATCATTTGCATAAGATATTTTATAACAGAATCTTAGTGATAAAAGACAACCTCTCAGAAAGCCTCTCATGATCAAATGTTGCATCATTTGCGTCAGGTATTTCATTGTTAACCCGAGGTGTGTGCTGCCAATACAATGAACCCGTAAGTCATGAAGCAACAAAATTACAAAAATCACTTTGCTGACTATATAATTTTGTTTCAGAAGGAAGAGTAAAGGAAAGCATACTATATGAAGTAAAGGGAGTGACAAAAGGCCAATTAATAATAAAATCTTAATGCTATCTAATGAACCAGAAAAATAATACAATTTGGAAGGACTAGGCTCTTAAGCTAAACTAAGAATAGAGGCCTTGACTTTCTTGAAGATAAATCAACTGGGGTGGATTTAAAAGAAGTCTCAATCCGTAATTGATGATCAGTTTACTTGTATCCTCCCCTTCTACAAAGCCTTAATATATAGCCATTGGTTCCGTTAAACAAAATAGTTTCTCTGTTTCGTGAAGCTCATGTCCCTTTTTCTTTAATTGCTTCAATAGGGTATAGCCTAACAATAACAATATGGTGCTACCAATCTTCTTTATTGTTTTAGATGTAACTCTCTTCATTTTTTACTTTCTCTACTGGAGGTTCAAATTAAGTGTAGAAAAGTCTTTTTCTGATCCTAACTTTCCACAACTGATGACATACAGCCATATCATTGTCAAGATGTTGAGAAATCAAAGCTAAAGCTAGGCACTAGTGAATTCATTTCATCTCAAAAACCTCAAAAATTAAGAATACGGAAAAAGAAAAGCAAATAAATATTACCAAGTACGGACATAATACCACAGAAGAAACGAAAGAGAGACGGAAACGGAATGAATGATGACGAAAGAGTGAGAAGAAAAGGGGTAAACATACAGGGATAGAATCCAAATGAGAAAGTCTCCTGCCAAGCCTATTTCCGTGGGCCGAATTTTCATCTTGAGCTAAGATGGTAGCGATTGTATGATCATCCTCTGTATCATGACAGCTGCTATTCAAACTGGAGCTGGAGATGCTGCTGCTGCTTCTGCTTCTGCTGGATGCGCTTCCTCTTCCCCTTCCTTCCTCATTCTCATAGTTCATATCCCAATTGTTATTTATATGTCAAAACTCCTCACCAAAATTAATTAAACAACAGAACCACCTCTTCAGTCTGCATCAAGAATTAATTAAAGAAATTTCTCACAAAGTTTTAATCACTAAAAATTCAATTAAAATAACTCATCAAAATCGAATTTTTAAGACCATTAATTAAGACAATAAAAGAATCAACCCATAGTCCAATAACTTTAACTTGGATAGCCCCACCTCCCAGAAAATAATAATAATAATAATAACTGGGGTGAGCAATATTACCCGTCTCAACAGATAAAACGCAAAATATTGAACACCCAAATTGGAGTTGAATTAATTTTTTTTTTTGGTGACTTGACTTTCTTGCAGCCAAGAAAAGAAAAGAACGAACCCAGAAAGACAAGTTTAAACCCAGAAAGAAAAGTTTTAGGTGCAAGTATGTCCTTTTGATTGGAAGAAAAGAAAGATGAACTGTGTACGGAAGAGTAAAATGGGTTATTTATAGAATTATTATTATTTAAAACTAAAACATTATTGCCATTTTGTTATTTTTCCCAAAATGAAGATATGGGAAGATGAGCTGATTCTTCTTCCATTCTCCCTCTCCATCCTTCACTTCTTTCTTCACTTCTCATTTACTTTTTCCTCGAACTGAATCAGATTTTTTTTTTATTGAGCAATAAAATTTCATAATCTATTTATCCAAAAATACATGGTTCCTCAAGTTATGATAATTTCAAAAGTTAAAACTACAACAAATGGTTATCAAATTAGAAAATTAATTGTATAATTTTAAATATTTTCATAACATAAATAATAAAATTACAATTTAAAATTGTTTCCCCTTTTTTAACAAGTAAGAAAAAAATGAATTGAATTTTTTTACAACACAAATGAGGAAAATACTTGTGTTGCATTCATACTCGATATTTAATGTACTTCAAAGCAATTCTTTAATTCCACTTCATATGGATGGTTATTTTTTAAAGTGTTATTTCAAAAACATTATTGTAACAGTTTTAGATTTTTTTTTTTTTTTGTACACATGCATGTGATATAAAAATGTGATTGTGAACGTGTTTAAAATTTTTTAAAAACATGTTTTTAAAAATTCCAAACAAACAGAACAAATATAGCATAGAAACATAGAATATACAAATCAAAAATAAAATGAAAAAAATAAATACAATACGTAGGTTTTTGAGTCATAATAGACTTAGCATGATGAAACTAATAATTTTTAACTCCTGTGTAATATTGATATTACCCTTTGAAACATATATGAGGATCGAATCCAATTAAATGTGGTTCCAAAGCTGATATCCAGAACTGAATTGCTTTATATATGAGGGTCAGTAAAGTCTAATTACTTTCAGAATTCGATTCGTTATTTCTCTTTTTTTTTTTTAGTTTAGAATATACGGATTTTTTTATCTTTTATTGTTTACTTTTATTTACCTGCCCCTAAAGACAATAGTTGTTCAAAATTTTGGTATGTAATATTAGGATTAGAGCTGCATCAGCACCGTTGTGTTTACAAACCCTAATGATTTCTACTATGTTTACATCAAATAATGTTTTGTGAAAAGATAACCTTTGGTTTGCATCAACAACCCAGGCAATTTGACATGCACGAATGGTAGCACTAAACAAATAGCAATAGGTTGCGGAAAAGCTTGAACTTCGTCTAGAAGAGGTCATTCTCATCAGCCTCTCTCCCCCCTCTCTCTCAAAGTTGGTAAACGAACACGCCTCAAAGCTTGTGGATCTTAGGGAAGAAAAATAAATACTCAGCAGTTATAGGAAATGGACTTTTCTAAGGGGATGGAAAAAGTCTAAGAGTGTAACAATCAGTTGCCTCCAGCTTGTAATTATAAACTTACTGTTTTCTGTAGGCTGAATGAGTCAGAGGAAAATTAACCCCAAAAAAAGAAAAAAAAAAAAAAAAAAACTTATGCTATAACGCGTGTTTCTTCTAATCCTGAAAGAGAATAATTGTAGGCCATGGATGCAATTCTCATTTAATGTACATTATAAATTAGGAATTGCCGAATGCAGGTGTGAATTAGAGATTATTGTAGTCATTCTCTTTTTCTTTTTTTCTTTTTTTTTAGAAAGAAAGAAATATTTTCATTAACATGAATGAGCAGAAAGGTCTGCTAATAACAGAGGTTCAATAAAAGTGGGGATACTCTAACCAAACATGCTCCTGATTACAATTCCTAGCAAATTGCGCCAGATGGTGGGCAATTGTGTTTTCACGTTTGCTTATCCATCTAATACTTCCATTGTGCATGGAATGTAACCCCGATCTAAGCCCGTCTATTAGAGTTCCAAAAGGAGACAAGTCGGCCTCATCACTTGTAATTTTATTAATAATCACCACAGCATCACCTTCAAAAATCACATGAGTCAACTGCAACTGCTTGCTAAATTCCATAGCATTTCTAACAGCAAAGATTTATGCATGTTCAGGGCTCGTAACACTCTTGTATAAGAAAGTGCAGGCAGCAACAAAACCTCCTTGTGAATCACGAGCAATGATACCAGTGGTTGCTCTTTTAAGGGGTATTTGGTTTAAATTTCTCAATCACAATCACTATGAGTATTATTAACCCTACTATGAGTATGGGTTTTGATAATTTTCCCTAACATGTTTGGTTTAATAATGGAATGAGTATCATTATAAAAATACTTGTTTAGTTTTCTAGAATGACTCAAGTAAATTTTAAAATTTTTAAATCTTTTATTTATGATATACATATTTTTAGATTTCTTATTTTGTATATTTTTAAAGAAAATTTTTAAAAAATTTCTTCAATTTTAAATTTAGCTATACTCTAATTTGATTTTTAAGCAAATAATAACCTTTAAAAAAAAGTCATTTTTATTGTATTAACAGAATGTACAATGTATCTTTGATTTTCAGTTCAAATTTTTATAAAAACAAAATTGAATGTAAAAAAAAATTATTAAAAAGAATTTTTATAAAATACTAATAAAAATATTTAAAATCAAAAGACAAAACAGAGAGAGGGAGAGGAATAGTATATTGGGAGTGGGTAATTCAAAAACTATGTATTTTTTTAGTAGGTGTATTTTTACACTTAGTCATAAGGGTTAATGGGTTTGATAGCATAGTATTTTGGAGGAAATCATTAACACCCTTATTAATCACTATCATTTCTATTGAATGATAGTGATAGTTATTTAACAAATACTAGCAATTGGTATCATTATTTATGATACACATTCCCCTCCATGATTCCCTTAACCAAACACCCGCTAAACTTTGCTGAGACAGCTGCATGAAAATTGATCTTCACCCAATTTACTGGAGGTGGCTCCCAAACTCGCGGACTTAAGGACCTGGTCTGTTGGATACTCTGGTTCGTTACCTCTTGAAAATTCGACAGGAATGTCTTCCCAGCTACCACTATCTGAAGAGGATCAATTTGAATCTTCTGATGAATTTTACTGTTTCTAGCGTTCCACATTTTCCAACAGAAAATAAAAAAATAATTCCCCTTCTTCCTTAGTGGTAGTAGACAAGATCTTCCGGCCCCACTCCATGATGTTTCCTGTCTTGAAAGGAATTACCTTGCTACTTAAAAAACTTAATGTCCATACTTGGACTGCAGTAGGACATTCTATAAAAGTATGAATCAAATCTTCCTGCTAATGACGACCACAAATTGGAAAATGGAGGTCCACCATAACCTTCCTCTTCTGCAAATTAACCATAGCTGCTAGGAAATTCTTCAAAACTCTCCACATGAATTGCTTCACCTTATTTGGGATAGATAGATGCCATAATTTCTTCCAATTATTATTCGAGCCCTCATCCGAAGAAGAACCTTCCTGGCATCCCTCATTGATCAAGTCTGACGCCAGAACCACATGATAGGTGCTCCGCACCGTATAGCAACCATGCTTAGTGAAGTGCCATATCCATACATCCTTGCTATCTCTATTTTTGCTTAATGGGATTGCCTTTATTATCTGAGTGATTCCTCAAATGGGGGTGGTTTTGAAATTCATTCTAACATGGGGGCTATTTTGCATTTGTTTTCCAATCCGGGGGTTCGCACATTCAGTGAATGTACTTTTAGTTTGTGCACATTTACCGAATGCGCATCTTCACTTTTTTTTTTTATTTAAAAAAAGCACGCCCCCGCTATATTTTTTTGTCCCCAGCGGGCCTCGCGCAATGCGGAATTCAAATGCGCATTGGCTGAATGCGCACTTAACCAGGCAGCGCTTTGCGCAATGCGCGGATACCTGCCTTTTAAATGCACATTCAACTAATGCACATCTTTACTCTTTTTTTTTTTTTCCAAATAAGCGCGGGCGTTATTTTTTTGTCCCCAAAAAGCCACGCACGTCGCGCGAGGCCTGGTGGGACCAAACATAAATGCGCATTCAGCCAATGCACATTTATTTTTTGAAATACCAACCTCGCAACACACAGACGTTTCTTCCTTGTGCACATTTGATAAGCACGATTTATGGTGATTTAAGTATAAATCACCATAAATTTGAAACCTTAGCCATTTTTTAATTTAAGTATAAATTTAGCTTCTCAATTTTGTTATTTACTCAAATTTTATTTAGTTGCTTAATTGTTATTTAATTGCTTCGTTTGTCTTTTTTATATTTTATTTGATTAGTTTTTGAATATAAGAATTTAGTATAACTAGAATACAGAGTGACGGTAGGGTATGGGGTTGGTAATATGTTACCAACTTTTTCTTTTTTATTTAATTTTTTATTTTTTGTTGAGTTTTTAAATAATAAAATGTTATGCTTTTATGATGTATTAGGGGGTATGGATTAGGGTTTAGGACTTAGGTTATATTATCGTAAATTATATTAGACATATTAAATATGATATATTTTTGGAAAATATATACGTAAATTATTATGGACTGGGTTGGGTATCCGGCCTATCCGAACCGGTTTCGCAGGTAACCAGAAGGCTGGGTACCCGCTATATGTGGACCGATTTACGGTTCGAAATTTTACCGAACTGCAAGGACTGGTTCAGTTCATATTTTTTGTCCATGGATCAGGTAGCCCGTCCATGCAAACCCTGTGGATACCAAATTTTGACACACCATTTATTTTGAAAGATTGGGGAGCAAGTTTACATTTTTTGGGTCAAATTTTAATTTTTCAATAATTTTTGGGGGTAAAATAGTAATTTTTATCTGTAAATATTTTTCTATTAGCTTCGGGGGTTTTAAATTTATATTTTTACTTTCATACAAATTTGTTAATTTTTTTATAATTTTCCCGAATTTAATTGATATTCTTTTTATATTTTTACCAACACAAGGATAAAATGGTAATTTCGCCTTGCGAACATCGTTTTAGCTCATTTTATGTCTCAAATTTATTTTCTAATTCTTTAAGCATGTTTTTAAATTTTTTTGATTTTTTCAGGAACGATTGCTATTTTTTCTATAAATATTGCATTCAAGGGGCAAAATCATCATTTTACAGTTTAAATTCATTTTTTCCAATTTTGAGTCATAAATGCATTTCCTAGGGTTTTAAGCTTGTTTTTAATTTTTTGAAATTTTTCAAGATCAATAGCTATTTTTCTATGAATTTTTATTATCCAGAGGCAAAATTGTTATTTTACAGTATAAATTCATTTTTTGTCAATTAGGATTAGGGTGTAGAACTTAGGTTATATTATCATAAATTATATTAGATATATTAAATATGATCAAAAAATACAATAAAAATTAATATATATGAGAAATAATAATAGTTAAAAAACACATTTGCTGAATACAATTTATGTGGATTTAGTTTAAGTATTTTTTAACATAACCCTTTTTTTCTCCAAAACCCTAGGCAATTTTTCCAAAGCCCTAGCCATTTTCTTTGTAGTCGTATGTGTGTTCTCCCAAAACCCTAACCCTTTTTTTAATTTAACTTTTTTTTCTTTTTGTTTTTTGTTAACATGTTAAAGTTTAAGGTTTAGGGTTTAGGACTTAGGTTATATTATTGTAAATTATATTCGATATATTGAATATAATAAAAATTAATATATATGAGAAAAAATAATATTAAAAATTAGATAAGTTATATATGTTCAAAAAAGTTTGAGTAAATACAAATAATAAACTACTAATGTTCTCCCAATCTGCCATGACTATCACAGCCTGGAGGCCTACGAACTCTATTAGTTCGTCGCAGTCTAACTTGAGTATTATTTTCGACCTATGAATTAAGGTCAGGAAAATGAATAGGTGATGTCGAGATGAATGATGTAGTGATTGGAATATCGTAAGGTTGACCGAAAGATGGGAAAATAGTAGCTAAACTAGGGGACGGAACAGTAATAGTCGGGGTGAATGGTGACGACTGGATGACCTGATGCGATGTGCCTTCGCCAAGATCGTGCAATGTGCCAGCATCGGAATCGTGCCAATGAGATCCAACAAATGTACTCGGCTGTGGGGCCTCTGGTGATCTAACACTGCGACGACGTCCCCCCACCATGCTGATTTCCTCTAGCATGGAGCCTCTAAACTCGTCAGGCATCGCTACGTTCCTCATCATTATGAACTGGCAAAACTGGAAGTCGAAATGAAAGCTGACTCGACTGCCTAACTATATGCAATGTGGTAGTTGTGAAGTCTCGCACGGTAGTCCAAACTTCCACAGTCGCAGGATGAGCATCCTCTATAGAGCTCAGGGAAATATGATGCAAGCGGGATAGCGTATCAAACTATCACAAAACAAAATTAATAGCATATTATATGTAATATGAATAAAAAATAAAAGAAATTAATAAATTGAACTATTACTTACAACAGACTCCGCAGCAAAAGCATCACCCTAATAGCCCTCGGAAAGATCGGTAGGATGATGGCTCGGATTTGAGATATATTGTAATATCCTCTCTTTATACCAACTAAGATACTCCGACAAGGGATATTGAGCATCAGCCGTCTACATATTTTGAACGACTGTGTCATGTCGTGTCATCCAAATGTCAACATAACGCCGGTGCATAGAAGACCAATCGGTACCGGATCGACCTAACGACCTACATGGTGTAAGTCAGGCTGTGTATCTATCAATAAAGGAAATGGTATGTACTGCTCCATACCGAACTATCGCAATACTCTATTAGACAAATGAGCCTCCACAATCCCCCAACATATGAGGTACGTAACTGACCACCATACACTATGACCAACAGCACGGTTGTTAAAAAAGAATCAAAAAATCAAAAAATCGATCCGCTTTGAACCGAAAAAAGAGGGTAACCGAACCGGTTACTGGTACCGAGTCGAATAGTGGGTCGGTTCATAAATTAAGCGGGTCGGCTAGAGATTCACATCCTTGTGAACTGACGGATACCCAAACCGGTCCATAGTAAGGGATAGTTTTGTCATTTTAGTATGTGATATTATTTTACTAATTCATTGTTTTAGTTTTTGATTTATTTTATTATTACTACTAAGTTGTGCTTCGATTTCATTCTTAATTGATGAACATTTGACTATTTATTTTATTATTTGGATGTTCATTTGACTATTTAGTAAGTATTTTTTTATTTTTATAGCTAATTGAAATGTGATAATGAAGTTTAAAAAACTAAGTGTCTATATGTTTATTTAGTTTTTGGTTTTTTGGTTACTTTGAAAATTATAGTTTTATGATGTAATTTAACTTTAAAATCATTTATACTTATGTTACTAGTAATTTAATGATGGTTTACGATTTTTCTTTTTTTATTTTTTATTTTAAAAATACTGATAAATTATTATGGATCAGGTCGGGTAATTGATCTATCCCAATCGATTTTGCGGGTAACCGGAAGGCCGAGTACCCGCTATGTGTGGACCGATTGACGGTTCGAAATTCTAACAAACCGGTAGGACCGGTTCGCTTCAAAGTTTTTGTTCATGAATCGGGTACCCGATCCATGAACACCTCTAACCGGCAGTGCAATAAAGTGGAAGATGAAAAAGCGTCGATTCAGAATATGACTGTCAAATAAAGTGCAAATGATGCAAAAAACTAGTTATTATTACGAAAAACAAAACTACATAAATTAAATAAATTTAAAAATAATATAAAATAAACTGACCTTTTATGGTCGAAAACTGTCTAACTGATCACGAAATATTGACAAAACATGTCAAGAAGTCCTATGCAAGTCAAATGTAACATCTCACCGAGATGCATATGGTCCACGATGATCTATCTCGAGCACTAATCGATCAGAGCGGATAGTAGGCTGTCTCTCCCATGCCCATATCTGTAAGAGTACTAGTGCACCAGAAATCTCGCGTGATGTGGGAGATGTAGCATCACACGTGTTACGATACAGTGTGATTAGAACTGCAGAACTCCAGCTGTAATATCCTGTTGTCTCTAAATTCTAAAGTAATGGTATCAATCGAAACTCTATTTTATTGCCCGTTTTGTTAGACAATAACAGTCCTCCCAACAACAGCAAAATATATACTCTCGTTCGCTGTCTGCAGGCGTCGTTAGGTGTATCATCCGGTAAATATGAATTTAGAGCAGCCTTTAAGCACCGTTTGTTAAGCCGCCCTCCTAAAAAGTTACTTTGATCGGGAGTAATATTCAACAAATTCTGACACATATCAACCCACTCGTCGATTGTATATTGGGGGTCAACATCGGTAAGAGGCTCGCCGTCAATCGGAAGGCTCCAAAGAACCTCAACATCCTGTAGTATAATCGTAGCCTCCCCAACTGGAAGATGAAAAGTATGTGTCTCTGGTCGCTAACGCTCAACAAGCGCAGTCACAAGTGCGTGGTCCACTGTAATATATCCAGACAAAAATACTCTCTCGAATCCAGCTAAATGAATATAGTGTAACACACGATCGGGAATAAATAAGTGCCGCCAAATCTCACCATCACAACGCCTGACTATTAGGGATGTATCATCAAAACTACCGTCATATATTGTACGCACCTTATGTGGAGTCCCAAGACGTATAATATCATGAATATATGGTTCTTGATAAGGGGCACGAGCATGCCGGGCTTCCATAATATAGTGTAGAATCTTAAAGAATTCAAAAAAAAATTATGCAGAAATTATATATAATTAAAAAATAAATTATGCAAAAATTATATATAATTAAAAAATAAATTATGCAAAAATTATATATAATTAAAAAATAAATTATGCAGAAATTATATATAATGCTTTATTAGCACCTTTTTTTGTTTTAATTTAAACTCAAATTTCTTTCAAAACCCTAATTTTTTTTTACCATAAAATCCTAACTCCTTTTTTGTTTTAATTTAAACTCAAACTTATGTCAAAACCCTAGTTTTTTTTTTCCCTAAAACCCCAACTCCTTTTTTTGTTTTAATTTAAACCCAATCTCATATGTAAACTTTATGTAAATCACATCCGCTTAATATCAGTTACACTAAAAATACATGTGAAAATCTTAAGTTACATAACATGAAAATGATTTTAAAATCTATGCTGGACAATTTCTGCTATTATGGCCAAGTTGATGACATCGTCTACACCTTCGTCGCTCATCCGGTTGCCTACGGTTTATTTCATTTTTGATTCGCCTAGCCCTAACATGGTCTAGTCGACGGTCAACAAATCGAGTGTTGTCAGGATGAAACTCCCAATTCGGTATCGGATATTCATCAACGTTGGGTAAGGGTTTGAATGAGCTTGAATACTATGCAATATGCGCTGTACGTGCATACACAGTGTTAAGAAATTGAGTCATATTATCCCCTCTCCGTCTACACACGGCCATGGCATGTGAGTAAGGAATTCTATACGTTTGTCGTTTACCACATGTATAATTTTTCTGGTAATATATAACGGTGTGAAAATTCCCGCCCTTATTATGCAGTTCTCGTCCAATTTGAATTTCATATTTGTCTTCCGAAATGTTGTATGTCTGAATCTTATGGCGCATTCCTTTATGCTCAGCCTCCTTTAATTTTTTTTTCAAATTCTTGGGAGAAATGGTTTCCGATAGTGTGCAGAAAATTTCCGGTTCTCGTTAAACATTTTTACAGATTTTTCAAATGTCAGCTGCATACATGCCTTGATAGGCATCTCTCTTACACCACGCAAGATATTATTATAACTTTCTAAAATATTCGTGGTGATAATGCCCCAATGATGATTAACGTCACGTACAAGACACCATTGACTAAAATCAATGCTTGTCATGTACTGCCAGGCTGCCTCAGAATGATTCCTTCATTTTTTCAGTGACTTTTCCCACTTGCACGGCTGCGTGGTACATCCAATTGCCCATACCAAATCTTTTAAATTTTTTTCTTGAAATCTGGCAAGCATATTACTGCGGACATGACGGAGACATAACCTGTGATACATGTACAGCTCAAATAAATACTTTGCATTTTTAATGGCATTGAGTATGCCATTGTGTCTGTTCGATATAAGGCAAATTGGATGCTGACCCTATACAACATATTGGTACAACTGCTGCAGAAATCAAGCCCAACTAGCATGCGTTTCCTCATCCACAATTACATACGCAAGGGGCAATATGCGGTTGTTGGCATTAACCGTCACCGCAACAAGTAATTTTTCCTTATATTCACCGCGCAAGTGAGTGCCATCCATACTCACCACTTGCCTGAACGTACAGAATGCATTAATTAAAGGCCCGAAAGCCCATAACACATATTTAAACACCTTCACATTTTCTGAATTGCACGGATGATGAAGAAATTGTACCATGGTAGAGTTTGATTGAACCAACGTCTCAACGTATCTAGGCAATTTCGCAAAATTTGATTCTCAATTACCATAAATAATCTAAATAGCTTTCCGTCGACCGTACCAAGCTTTCTTGTATGATATATCAACGTGTAGATTTTGCTTAACATCAGCCATGATATTCTTAACCTTGTATGTAGGATCGGTGACAATTGAATATAATATGTGATGAGCAATCACCGCAAAAGTCAGATTCCTGTTATTATTTTCCCTCATCGAACCAAGGCACTGTTGCTCGTTCACCCATTTGGTGATTTGTCAGAAACTACTTCTTTTCTTGCAAATTACACAATAATACCAGTTATAGATATTGTAATGTTGTTCATCAGATGTCCCAAGAACATCACGAGCGAACCTGCATTTTGCTGCCCATGTATTTCCCTTTCTTTCAACTACCCTAAATTTCCTATTATACTTTGTTGACTACAGCCTCATTGCATGGCTTAATTGATCCTTACTCACAAATTGCATGTCAAGGCGAATGTCAGTATCCTTCTTGGCTCCACATGTCCATCCGATATCTGTGTTCTCCTATCGGTGAGATCGTAATCAGATTCAATGCCAAGATCAGAAAAGAAAGGCATTCGAGAAGGAACATATTCTCTTTGAGACAATTCCTGAGGGACAATATTGTATTGCATCTCAGTCAATGTGCAAGGGTTGTATTGATTAGTCGACGTCTAAAGATTACCAAAATCTTGTGCATCAGAAATATGTACTTGGCCGCCTGCATCGGTGTTTAGGTTACAATCATATTAAGGAGATTCAACATTTTGGGATTCGCTTTTCTCAGTATCCTCATCTAAGGATGAACTATCACATCACTCAAATCTTTCCTCAGATTGCACTAGCCTTTCTATAGGACTGTTGCGGCTATGGCTACCAAAACTCGAACTCTGAATTGAATTTAGACCGTGCACATGTGTTTCCTCGGGGGCACTGTATTAATGCATACCGGATGAACCAAATTCAGCCTCCAAATAGGGGCTCTGTTCTTAATATTTTGCATTGATGTCTCTAAGCTAGACATACCATACGACACCATAGGACTGTAAC
Source organism: Mitragyna speciosa (assembly GCA_024721245.1). NCBI lineage: Eukaryota > Viridiplantae > Streptophyta > Magnoliopsida > Gentianales > Rubiaceae > Mitragyna > Mitragyna speciosa. The sequence goes on along the minus strand of CM045567.1, from coordinate 356,898 downwards.
ATTGGGGGGGATATGACACGTATGATGGATTATATGTGTACAAGAAATGATTTAGTAAAGACATCATCGGTCCATTATCATACATCCCCTCGACGCCTTGAGTAGGAGATGTCTGAATAATTTGCTCTTTATCGATATAAAATTTAGTAATATACCCAGGGTAATTGTTGTTTAAATTATAAATGACTTCCATGCTGTCATCACTCGTTACTGACCATGGAACATGTGTCATTAGTCGGTGGACATGGGCATTTAAGGATAATGGTCAACTTGAAATGATTCCTATCCTGAGCCCATGTAAATGTATATTTTGTCTGCCAATTGTTCGTACCCAATTCGATCGTTGAGCATGAACATAGCATTAGGTTGTTGTGGCTCGTAATGTAATCCTCCTTCGTATCTTATTTGACCACCCCAGTACAAGCAAAACACCAAGAGGACTAGGTAAAGCCATATTCCTTTTTTTTTAGTTCTGACCGACGTGAGTTGTCAAACAAAAATTGTTTATCATTCTTTCAATCAACTATAATTTCAATCATTTATCCATTATTTTAATAACCAAGCCTAATTTTCAAGGATTTAATAATTAATTTTCTTAATATTTGTAATAGAAATTTAATCAATTCAATGTAACACAATCCTAAACCCAACTATAAATATGTATAGGGTTTAAGATAAAAATATAAATATGTAAAATATTTGGTACCAAATTTCAATATGCAAAATTTTCAAGAGTAAAATGCAACTGTGTATGAGTTTAAGGGCGAAAAAACAAATTCCCAATTTGTGGGGCCTAAATATAAATCCATAAAAGTTGAGGGTTCATTTTGTAAATATGTTCTAGAAAATTGCCAAAATGAATCTAAATTTTTGAAGTTTTATTTCAGGTCATGAAACTCATTTTTATTACGACCATATAAAGATTTAACAGGACAAAATACAAATTTACAAAATTTTAAGTTCCATATTATAAACTTAAATATTTAATTTTCTTAATTTTTCATAGTAATTTAGTTTTCAAAATGTTATCTTTTCTTGCATTTTTTTTGCCCTAAAACCCTAGCTCTTTTTTGTTTTAATTTAAACTCAAATTTCTTTCAAAACCCTAATTTTTTTTTTGCCCTAAAACCCTAGCTCTTTTTTTTGTCTTAATTTAAATTCAAATTTCTTTCCAAACCCTAGTTTTTTTCCCCCTAAAACCCTAACTCCTTTTTTGTTTTAATTTAAACCCAAATTTCTTTCAAAATCCTAGTTTTTTTTTTGCCCTAAAACTCTAGCTCTTTTTTTTTTGTTTTAATTTAAACTCAAATTTCTTTCAAAACCCTAGTTTTTTTTGCCTAAAACCCTAACTCCTTTTTTGTTTTAATTTAAACCCAAATTTCTTTCAAAACCCTCATTTTTTTTGCCCTAAAACCCTAGCTCCTTTTTTGTTTTAATTTAAACCAAATTGTTTTCAAAACCCTAGTTTTTTCCCCTTAAACCCTAACTTTTTTTTGTTTTAATTTAAACCCAAATTTCTTTCAAAACCCTAGTTTTTTTGCCCTAAAACCCTAGCTCTTTTTTTGGTATTGTTTTTACTTTCTAGATAATGTAATGTAGAATTCAATATATAAACTTTATGTAAATCACATCCGCTTAATATCAACTACACTAAAAATACATGTGAAAATCTTAAGTTACATAACATGAAAATGATCTTAAAATCCATGGCCAGCCAGCACTCACTCCATGAGCTCGCTCTCGGCCTCCTCCTCGGGCACCTCCTCAGCCCCGAGAAGTGGGTGTGCTGGCTGGCCATGTTCTAGGTGAACTCCTCCGTCTCTCGCCTCGCCTACCACCCTCTCTAACATCTGAATGCACTCGCCGACGACACTTCCCTATATGATCATGTATGTGTCGTACAACTCGGGTGAGTCGGGCACGGGTACCGTGAACTAGCTCCCTGAAAGCATCGGTCCGCTCCTGCTCCTTCCGAACCTGAGCCTCGAGCTCCCTAATCCTCTGAGTCTGGGCTCGCACTGTCTCCCTCAACTCATGGATACGATCCTTGTGAAGTGTCACCCGCACGTCCCAAATGCCTACTCTCCTCAATAAGGGGAATCACTACATAGTCAGGGTAGGAGTACATTCTCCAACAACCACAAGAGGGACGCACTCGACGAGCAGGAGAAAATATCCTATAAGGATGTCCAGGTCCCTCTCGATACCGAACTACAGGTCTGGTGCAAGGCCCCTGATATCCCCGGGATACCTCAGATAGCTGGGATGCCTCCCTATGTCCACTCTCTGCTATACCTACATTTGTCAATGACAAATCGATTAGAGGCCTAATCCTAAAAGTACTTAATAACCATTCATTCCTAATCAATTTTTTTTTTAACTTTTAAGACTCACTTCTCTCAAACCTAGGCTCTGATATCATCTATGATAGCCCCACCTTACCCTAAGGCGTACTAAAGGGCTTAGCAGACTGCCTGCCTAGCTCTCGCTAGGACTCGGGTCAAGCAATTATAAATGACTTCCAACCTAAAACGATTCCTATCCAGGACCCATGTAATCGTATAATTTGTACCTACCAATTAGTTCGTACCCAATTCGATCGTTAAGCATGAACATAGAGTTAGGTTATTGTGGCTCATAGTGCAATCCTCCCTCGTATCTTATTTGACTACCCCAGTACAGTAAAACACCAAGTGGACTGGGTAAAGCCATCTTCCTGTTTTATGAGTTCTGACCGACGTGAGTTGTCAAACAAAAATTGTTTATCATTCTTCTAACTAACTATAATTTTAATCGTTTACCCATTATTTTAATAACTAAGCCTAATTTTCAAGGATTTAATAAATAATTTTTCTAATTTTTGTAATAGAAAATCAATCAACTTAAATCCAATGTAAATATGTATAAAATTTAGGATAAAAATATAAATATACAAAATATTAGGTGCCAATTTTTAATATGCACAATTTTTGTGTGTAAAATGCAAATATATAGGAGTTTAAGGGCAAAAATACAGATTTACAAAATTTTAAGTGCCATGTTATACATATACATAAGTTTAGGTGCCACAATTTAAATATGCAAAAGTCGTAGGTCTAAAATGTTAATATTCAAATTTTGAGGGGTTAAATTGTAATTTTTTAAAAGTTAATGGGTCATTTTGTAAATATTTAAAATTTGAGGGGCTAAATTGTAAAATTTTAAATTTTGAGTGGTCATTTTGTAAATATGTAAAATTTTAGAGGCCAAAATGTAAATTTTCAAAAGTTGAGGGTCATTATATAAATTTATAAAATTTGAAGGGCCAAAATATAAATATGCAAGAGTTGAGGGTCATTTGGTAAATATGCAAAATTTGAGGGGCAAACTGTAAATTTAAATAATTTAGGGATCTTTTTGTAAATATGTAAAATTTAAGGGCGAAAATTTAAATTTGCACAATTTCCAAGGGTCATTTTGTAAATATTCACAATGTGAGGGTCAAAATGTAAATTTGTAAAAGTTGAGAGGTCATGCTGTAAATATGTACTAGAAAATTGCCAAAATTAACTTGTATTCAAAAGTTTTTGCCAAAAACAAAAAATAGATAAAAGTAGAAGTCCCTAATCCTTAATTTGACTAATTTGTCAGTTCCTAATTTTGTGATTATTCTACTAGTCATTTTCAACTACACTACGTGAATAGTAGCATAAAATATTTTGAACATGTTCTTTTCTCTAGTTTTATGCCACCATTTTTTAACAAAGTAAAAGCGCCATTAATTCATAAAACTAAAACCAAAATTATATAATGCTAAACTAACAACATAAAACTAAAAACAAAATTATATAATGCTAAACTAACAACATAAAACTAAACTAAAATTATATAATGCCAAACTAACAACATAATGCTAAAACCAAAATTATATAATACTAAACCAACAACATAAAACTAAAAACAAAATTATCTAATGTAGAACTAACAACATAAAACTAAACCAAAATTATATAATGCTAAACTAACAACATAAAACTAAAAACAAAATTATATACTGCTAAACTAACAACATAAAACTAAACTAAAATTATATAATGCCAAACTAATAACATAAAACTAAAACCAAAATTATATAATACTAAATCAACAACATAAAACTAAAAACAAAATTATATAATGCAAAACTAACAACATAAAACTAAACCAAAATTATACAATAATAAACTAACAACATAAAACTAAAAATAAAATTATATAATGCTAAACTAATAACATAAAACTAAAAACAGCAACATAACAACAATAAACACCTTCATAAAAATAAAATTTAATTATAGTGAAAATGAGCATTGGCTAAATTACATATTTACAAAAAATTAGCGAGGAAAAATTAGCATTGCATTAAAAAAATTACATTAGATTAAAAATAGGAAACTAATCTTAATGAATTGAGGAAGAAATTACTGAGGAGGAACTAAACTGAGAATGAATCAAAGAAGGATGTTGAATTCTGCCGGGGAAGGACAAGAGTATTTTGTAATGTGAAAGTGAAAGTGAAGACGTCTGCTATGGACGAGTAAATGAAGTGTGGTTTCATAAGCAAAAATTGGTCGCCGATCAAAAGCAAGCAATGAATGATTGAATAAGAATTTGATGGAATAACTGAAGAAAGATATGCAGTCTGTCAATTGTGCATGCGTTGGAATCAATTGCATGCATTGGAAAGCAAAGCTGGCAGGCAGACTCACGTGTCTACCTGCGTGAAATGACTACACGAAGCCGCGCAATGCACGGGCTGTGTAGTTATAAAAAAAAACATAATGCACATTCAGAGAATGCGCACTTGGTGGGCCATCTAGACAGACACATTCCGCACCTCGCGCGGACCCATTCAAATTAAAAAAGAAAATCGTTGTGCAGAAATCACGTGCTTAGCAGAAAAGCACCCGTGCATTGTGCAGGAGTTCCAAAATAAATGCACATTTATTTGGTCAAAGCAACCCTCGCGCAATGCGCTGGGCCTGCTGGGGACAAAAAAATATAGCACGCTTGCGCATTGCGCTGGCGTGTTTTTTTTTTTTTTTAAAAGTGAAGATGCGCATTCGGTGAATGCGCATAAACTAAAAGCGCATTCATCGAATGCGCGAACCCCCGGATCAGAAAACAAATACAAAACAGTCCCCATGTTAGAATGAATTTCAAAACCACCCCCATTTGAGGAATCACTTTTTATTATCTCCGTATCTTGAGAATTCCATAAGGCTTATCGGGTAAGATAAGTTCCGCCACTCGAGCTTCATAGTTGAGAGTATTTGGTTGAGAGATGACTTTAAAAGTATTCAGTCTTGGAAGCCATCGACTGTGCCAAACTAGAATGTTCTGGCCCGAACCAAATCTCAATCTACAGCCAAACTGAAGTACCTCTATCGCTTCATGAATACTCCTCCAGGTGAAAGATGGGTGATGACCAAGCTATGCGTTGAATCTTCGTCAGGGAAGTATTTGGCTTTCATAACTTTGGATAAAATGGAATTCGGGTTCGTCAATAATCTCCATGCTTACTTATCGAGTAAAACCAAATTGAAACCTTTCATGTTTCGAAATCCCATTCCCCCTGCATTAGTAAAACCAAATTGAAAAATTTTATGTTTCGAAATCCCATTCCCCCTGCATTCTTAGGCTTTTAGAAATTGCTCCAGCTATCCCAATGGATAGCCTTTTCTTTTTCGTTACTGCCCCGCCAATATCTAGCCATGATAGTTTCTATACTCTTCAAGAGATGATTAGGGAGTTTGAAACATGACATAGCATAGGATGGAATGGCCTGAATGACTGCCTTCAATAATACTTCCTTTCCTGCATGCGAATAATGCCTGTTTGTAGTCTTTTTTTTTTTTTTCATTTTTTGTAGTCATTCTTAGTTCTGATTTTATAAGAGAATTTGATTTTTCTTTGAACGCAAAGAAATTTTGATTAATTGACCTTTGAAAATTATTTTATAATATTTGGTTAACAATTTCATGCGGTAATCAAATATAGTGTTACCGAATAGATCTTTGTGATAATAGACAATGGAACCAAAATCTCCTTAGATTTCACATAGCACCCCTTAGATTTCAAAAATTGCATTGACCTCCCTTGGTCATAGAAAATGACTACAATAACTTTAACAAATTAATAAATAAATTTTTCTAAAACTACCATTTTCTTTTTCCTTCTCCTTCCTAAATTAGTAGCTTTTTAAAATTTTGACAAACTCAAGTTATAAATGCAGAACCATAAAACAGTTACACGCACAATGAATGATTTATACAATTCATCTTTTGTGCATACAAACCTATTTTCATTTTTAGCAGTGTTTTAAAAACCAAACCAAATCGATCGGTTGAACTGTAAACTAGTCGTGTCTTTGGTACCGTCAAAAACTGGTTCAACCATGCAAACTGTAAGAAACGATGTGAACCTTGAATTAGGGGGTTTTTGAGTTGTGATTTCCAAATTAATCTTTAAGTTTCATTTAAATTATGTTTAAATTATTCTATTCTTTTTCTTTTATTTCCTTTATCAATCATGTTTAATAAAATTAACTAATTCTCATCTTTTTAGTTTTTATTTCCTTTATCAATTATGTTTAATGGAATTAATTAATTCTTACCTTTTTAATTTGACATCCAAATTCATTTTATTAAAAAAATCTCAAATTTATTTTTTCTCAAATCTCTCCTACCAAGATTAGTCCTTTTATCTAAATTTTTTAATCATTCATTTATGCCTAAAATATTCCCTTAGTTAAAAGTTTCAATTGGTATTTATACAAGTCATTTGTTTAGATTTTTGAATTATGGTTAAGTGTATGAATTAAAAAATAAAATAAAATAAAATAAAATATTATTAAAAAATAAGCACATATGGCATCTTGAAAGTAAGTGAATGGAAAGTTATTTCCTTTATTAAAAAATCAAAGATCATTTCAAATTATTAAAATAATATTTTTTGATGCTATATATAGATTCCAATTATTTTAGTATCACGTATCCACCTTTTCTTGATAGAGATATGATATACCAAAAGAAATATCCTAAATTTGTTATTACATTTTTTGTTTGATCTTTGTAGACACCAAATTTTGACACACCATTTAAAAAATATATATTTTTACTTCAGTTGGGGATACTTTTTGTTTTTCGAGGGTCAAAAGTAATTTTTGCGTAAATTATGTCTAAATAGTCGTATGGGGGCAAAATAGTAATTTTATCATGTCAATAACTTTTTATGTTATTTTAAATTTTAAATTTTTATTTTTATATTTTTTCGTGAATCGTCAAATTTTAATGTTTTTCAGAGTCATTTAGTAATTATTTAGAATTTTTGTATTTTTTGGTTAGCTGCACGTTTTCCAAGGCACATATTTTTTACAATTTTCTTGTGAAAAAAAATTTTATGTGCATTTTATATATTTATAGTTTTGTTGTAAAAATTTCGTAATTTTTAAAGATCGTTTGGTATTTATTTAATTTTTGTATTTTTTTGTTTTTTTTGTTGTTAAAGGCACATTTTCCAAGAATGCTTTAATGTTAAAATCGTCAAGTGAAAATTTTAGTATATGTGTTTTGCGTGGTGATGTATTCTCTATAAAAAATTTTCGTAATTTTTCAAAGTCATTTAATATTTTTTGCATTTTTCGTAAGTTTTCTAGGACATGTTGCGCATTTCCCAATATTCCATTAATGTGGAATTTTTACAGTGAAATTTCTTTCTTTGTGCAATGTCAAACTTTATTATTATTATTGTTATTATTATTTTAATGTTTAAGGAGTCCAAGCATATTTGATTTAGTTTGATTTTATTTTGTTTTATTTTCCTCACAAAAAAAAAAAAAAGAAGAGAGAGGCAACAAGCAGGCTGCGCTACAGCCATAAAAAAATAACCTTATGGCCATACTTCCAGCCACCTACACCTCCAATTTTACTTAACCCATTAGTCCATCAAACACCATCATCATCACCCTCCCAACTTACATCCAATTCAGCAGATTTTGGAGAATTTTTGCTTACTTTGATCACTCACCATCATCACCAAAAACTACACCTTGACAGACCAATTTTCACTCTCAAACTCTCCCTTCATCTCTCTCTCGGCCATGCACATACACTACATACAACACTCACCTCACATTCACTCTTCCATTCCTCACTTGCACTTGCACTTCACACAACTTCACTCAACTGGCAGCTCACCCCTCTTCTTCTCCCTCTCAGCAGACACAACCCTCATAGGCACACACAACTCCCTTTCCCTTGCCAGACATCTCCCTGAACCAGAGCAAAAAAGCAAAACACACAACTCCACTCTCCCCTCTCGAACCATCCCCTTCTGCCATCCCTCCCAAAACCTCACTTCACTTTCAACCTACCACCTCTCCTCACTCCATATTCCACATCAATTCACACACACATTCACTCTCCCTCTCCTTCCCATTCTTCTCCGTCGACAGACACACACCATTTTTCACTGCCGCTCATTTCTATCGACTCACACACTTCATTCATCTACACACACAAGACTCCTCACTAGCACACTTTCCCTTCATCCCACTCTCGACTCTCTCCACACACAATCACAACCTCACCTCATTTGCACTACACACCACACTTCACTCATCTTCTTACACTCATTAGAAAACACACACACACTTGCATCCTCTCTCTCGGCACTCTCATTTCACAGTTATACCACATCTTCACTTCATCAAGAAACCAACAATCACACCACACATTACACACACACAAACACACACAGAACACATACTGCACAGAGACAATCACACACAACACACGCAGCACTCACACAGCCAGATACACTGACACACTACTACATACAGTTCTTCATACACCTTCACACATAACCACACACGGTCACAAACACACACCTGCACATTCACACATAAGAAACTCACTTCACTCAACAATTCACACACAACTCACCTCTCCTACAGCCCTCACTCTACCAGCACAAACACACACCTGCAGAATCACACAACTTAAACATACTAGCTTCATGCACACAGCGCACACACAAACGTCCAGAATCACACACCTTCATGCATCACACACACACACGCATACAAAATTCAATCATGCACAGAGTCAGCCAGGTACACACGCACACATTCAGTTGTACAGGCAAACATACACACGGAGCCATAAGCCATCAAAGTCCAACGCCACCACTGCCACCTATCTCCACCACCAATTGCACCCCCATAACTGCCCTCACCTTAAGCTTCACCACAATTCACACCTGAAAAAAAAAAAAAAAAAAAAGAAGCTAGCAAAATAGTCATGCCATCACTCAGGCCACTGCCATCTTGACTGGCGCCGCCACTCATGACCGAAAATCATCATCGCCACCGCAACTCAAATGAGGTAAATTCTTCAATCTCTCCTTTAATTTCTGGTATTTAGGCTAAATTTATGCTTTGGGATGTTATGTGGTTTATTGTTAAATTGGATTTGATGGACGGGTTTTTGTTTTGGGATTTTGATTTGGGGAAATTAGGTTGATAGGAATTGGGTTAATTTGTCCAAGAAATCGATCGAGTATTTAGAGAGAGAGAGAGAGAGAGAGAGAAAGAAATCTGAAGAAGAAAGAAGAGAGAGAGGAACGAGAGAAGAGCAGAAAAATTGAAGAAGAAGAAGAAAAAGAGAAGGAGAAAAGAAAAAAAAAATCTGAAAAAAAAGACAAAAACAAAAAAAAAAAAAGAAAAAACAAAAAAAGTGGGAGAAAATTGTGTAAAAAAAAAATTTTTGTTAGTCAAAACTACGTCGTTTTGACATAAAACGACGTAGTTTTGGTTAGTTGTCTTTAGTTATTTATTTTTATTATTTTCATCAGATTATATATATTTACGTTTTGCCCCCTTAGGTTCTTAATTGTTTGATTATGCCCTTCAATACTTTTAATTTACTTCATTTAAGTCCCTATTTATTTTAGTTGACCCCTAGAATTTGTAGTTCCTTTCAATTATGTCCAAATTAATTGCAATATGGTTCTAATATGTCTGGAAATTGTAATTTTATACCCCTAAGTTTGCTGAAATTGCAAATTTGTCCCTTAAATCTTGCTGAAATTATGTTTTCACCCCCTTAGGTTTGCTCTAGTTTTCATTTTTACCCCCCCCCCCCCCAATGCATTGCTGGAATTGTATTTTGACCTTAGAATATTGCTGGAATTGTATTTTAGCCCTTGAATGTTGCTGAAAATTATAAATTTGGTCCCTCATGTTGCTGAAAATTGCATCTATACTCCCCATGCATTGCTGGGATTGTATTTTGACCCTAGAATATTGCTGGAATTGTATTTTAGCCCTTGAAAGTTGCTGAAAAATTGTAATTTGGTCCCTAGTGTTGCTGAAAATTGCATTCTTGTCCCCCAACCTTGCTGAAATTTTATTTTTGCCATTATGCTTTTGCTGGAATTACATTATTACCCTACAATCTTGCTGGAAATTATATTTTTGCTCATAACTTGCTGTAATTTTTATTTTTGACTCCACATATTTACTGAAATTTATTTTTCATCCTTTAAGCTTGCTGTAAATTGCATTTTTGTTCCTAGAACGTTGCTGGAAAATACATTTTTTACTCTAGACTTGTTGAAATTCATGTTTTTGTCCCCCAATTTGCTAGACTTTTCACTTTTTACCATAGAATATTGTTAGAACTTATATTTTAACTTTAGACTTGTTAAAATTGACATTTTAATTCCTAAAATTTTTCTTAAATTATATTTTTCCCGTAATTTTGAGATATTTGTGTTTCAACTTAAAATTTTAGAAAAATCTTATTTTTGATTCAGAGCTTTTCTTTTTTATCTAATTAAGGTCTTAATACTTTCAATTACGCCCTTTGTGTTTCTAAGCTTTAATTAATAACCCAATTTAAATTTTTATTTATTCAATTAATGATCATATTAGTTTCTTTATACCTCTTTATATTATTTTGGTGTTTTTATACATTGTGTTAAAAGTTTAATTACATATTATTGTATTTTCTTTATTTAAATTAAATATATATTTTTAAATGCTTAGTTAGTGCTTTTAACTTTTATTTGTTGTTGTTATTATAATTCCTTTGCATTTTATCCCTTGATTATAGTGGTTATTATTGCATTATTTACTTTATGATTTGTTTATCCAAAATATTGTCACCTTGACGTGTTTATTCATTTTGTTAGTATTGATACCAAGTCTTTGGATGGGAGGTACCTTTGTTATGCTTTTAATTTCTCTTTATGTGCTTCTATGTTTTTTATGTGTTTTTCTTTATATATTTTTAAGTGTTTATTATTTTATTTATATGTGAGCATTTATTTATGTTATGTTATTTATTTGAATTTGAATTTAATTTTAATTACTCAAAGGAATGTAATAGATAGGTAATATTCTATTTAACAAAATTTTGTACCTAGATAGTTAATGTAATAGATAGTTTATATTTGCATCTAGTTAACAAAAGCTTTTGTATTTTAGATAAAAAATGTAATAGATAGGTTAGATAGGCCATTTTGATTATCTTTTTTCATTTTAGATTGTAATTAGGTTTTTCCCCGGTGTAATAGTTAGGTCTTTTGTGTGCTATGTGTGCTATGTGCTTATGTGTTTTATTCGCTTTCCCTAGGACTTTGCATCTAGAATATTATGCTTGTGTGCTATGTGCTATTATATGCTTTTATGTGATTATTGGTTTAATCTGTGTTTTATTTATTTACTTGCTTTATTATTATATATGTGTATCGTCACCACACTAGTCCAATGCTAGTTGTGGTAAATTTTGGTTTCTTCACTAGTCCAACGCTAGCGGAGAATTTCTAGAAAATAGGCTAGTCCAATGCTAGACCTTTAAGTCATTTTAGTATTAAAATCACTTCTCGTGTGCATTTCATCTCATTTCACACACTGTCTCTTTATTTTTAGGATTTTTATTTTATTTTTGCATAATTTTGTATATACTTTATCACTTATCATCTATTTTAAACACATGTTCAGTGCATAACATTTAGACTCCACTACACATAGAATCTTAGGTCATTTGTGTGATTTTTTTACTAAGAAATAGTCATCTACTTACGTGGGAAGCAGTGGCGTACATGTTGTTCCCCCCTCTGTGAGTAGAAACATTCAATCATGAGACATTAGTTCCCCGTACCCATTATGTTGCATCCCTACTTTCTTTGTTCACTTATTATCCATATTACTATTTTCCTTTTCTTTTTGCATTCCATTTTGCATCTACACTCGTGACTCCATCGAGGTCCAGACTCGCGTTTTACAATCAATGCGATAATTCCAACCAAACCTCAATGGAATATTTTGTCCCTCAACGATATCTATTTTTTAGGCCTAGGTTTGCATCCATATAGTTACATCCAAATGTGATAAAATCTTAGGGTTATATTAAGAAAATTTGGACCAAACCTCGCAACTAGTTTCGGCTAGGTTGAAAGGGTGCCTTAGGCTCGAACCTTTGCCTTCCCTTTCTTCAACTGTGACTCCCGAACCTTTTTCTCTTACTTTCAAAGACCTGGAGTTGTCTAAAAGGGTTTTTCTTGTTTTTTCTTACATTTTTCTCAAAAAATTATTTTTCTAAATAAACCATTCTCGATTTTCTTACATTTTATAAAATATTTTCTGGTGACTTGGTACACCAAAACTTAATACCAAGTGGCGACTATCTTTTCACTAAAAACCCTTTTTTAGACTCTATTTTTGGGCCCAAAAAACCGTCGTATTTTTAAAATCCCATTTTAGGCCCTTTTCTTTTTGTTCTTAAAATAAAGCATTTTCTAAAAATCATATCTTTTGTCAAATTATTTTTTATAAAGTATTTTCTAAAAATCATTTTACAAAAACCTACACTCTTTTTCCAAACAATAAACTTATTCCCTTTTTCCATCTTTCAGAAAATGGGGCGCAATAATCTTGTTTTAATTTTTAATGGAGAAGAAAGAATTAAAGAAAATCAGGACATAAGTTTAATGGTTAAAAATCTTTATTCTTAAAAAAGAAAAATAAAAATAAAAAATTGTTGAACTCCGGTCAAACTGGTCAGAATGTGAACTGGGCCATCCTCTGGTTTATTGGTGGATCCAAGTTTAACAACACTGGTTTTTAGTATATACAAATACTAACATATCTATCAACTAAAAGAATAAATTTACATTTTCATCTAAATTTCTTTTTTTTTTTTTTTGTCCTTCAAAGCCAAAGGTTAGATTAAACTTCAAAGTCAAAGGTTAAATTTCATCTAAATTTTCATCTAAATTTTTGGATCATCAAAAGTGCTCCTGACTTTCAGTCCCATCTAATCCCAGCACTCAGTTTGTGAGAGAGTAATTGAGAGACTAATCCCATCTAATTTGGAAGCGTAAATAAATTTTGTTAAGTGGAAATAATATTCATAGTTTTTTTTTTTTTAAAACTCGGCATAAGGCCTACTAGGAAAAGGAGACCGAAACCAAATTCATAATTCATCTTAAAAGGCAATTGCTGACTTAAGGGAATGAACCATGAGATTTAAGTTCTAACACACTCACGCTCAGAGTTCTGATATGAAATAAGGTTTTTTTTTAAAACTCGGCACAAGGCCTGCTAGGGAAAAAAGGAAGGGGACATATTCATAGTTGGTGTGGCATGAAACTTTTGACTTTCGTCACAATATTTGTTCAGTCAGTGGCATTGCATTGCAGGCCTGCCAGATTTTTTACATGTTCCGCAAGCAAATAAATACCAGTATAATTCTCTCCTTTTGACTTCTCCGCAAACTGATTCAATAATTCTTCCTGTACACACGTGATTTCATACTCTTCTTCGTTTTTGTGTTGTACTTGTACTTTTATATTGTCGTACAACGCGGATAATTTTCTCATACGCATCAACTAGTTTTAAGCCTATTTTGTTTTTCATCACTTTTGTAGGTGCTTCTTCTTCTGATGGAAACAACCAATTTCTGAATAAATATTTCTTTGGCATAAATTTTTCTGTTAATGCTGTCAGCACGAATGAAAAAGGAATTTATTTTTCAGCAATACAAAACAATTATTCTTACTTAGATCGATTGCATTAGCACACAATATGGAAAATGATTTATATATTCCACTTTTTGATGCACGGGCATCTTTATTCTTTTGTTATGCCATAAGTTAAAAAAAAATTATTTTTTTACATGTAAATTTAATATATTATAATTTAGGACCCGCAGGTGCATTTGTTTAAAAAATTACCAGGCTAATTACACCTCTTTAATCCCGGGAAAATAGTGATAAAAAAATAACAAAAAATTTTGTTGTCGAGTGGGGGCGTTTATTTGCTATTAATATAAAATAATCAGAAAGAACTGGTATAAAAAATTCATCCCCAAAAATGATATTTTATGCGTTGGATGCTGGATCGAGCATATATTCTATTGAAAAGATGGTTATAATTAATTTTCGGAATGGTGCAAATTGGTTACGACGGAAATTTAGGAGTTTATAATAATAATATGGAAACTGTAATCATGTTGAAATGGCATCCAGAAAAAATAAAAGTTATTAAATTAATTGAAAATTGATTTTCATCAAACACAAATAAAATTAGGAAAAGAACAAACTGTTTCGTGACAATGTTAGCTGAGATTAGAGTTTTAATACTGTAATAAAGATTATACAAGTGGCAGACAGAAGTATTATTGAGTAAAGAACAAAAAAAACAACGTGTATCCGTTGATATAATTAAAGATCGAGCAGCAGAACCTATAACCTAATTAGTGCTAATTGATATTTAATTTATGTTGATCAGTTTTTTTTTTAGGACAAATCGTAAGAATTGCTATTGATATAATGTTGTTACTGAAATGTTTTAATTTAATTTTGATTTTAGGATATTGGGCCTTATTGTCCGCCGCCCACGGGTTTGGTTATAGTGCATTATTGTTGCGTAATGCGTCGCGGACTTTTTTAATAAACAAGTTAGCCCCAACCGTAAAAGTCCCACTCATCCGTTAAATTAGTTCGCCTAATTGGTTCCTAGAAGGGGAGCCCGTACAAAAATTAAAAGGGATCTTGATAATTCTACAACAAATTTATTACTTCAATTTTTTTTTAAGAAAAACTTAATTTTCATCTAGTTATAATTGTGTACTTTATATATTTTAGAAAATTTAATTAAGGTGACTTGCATAATTTTGCATTGCAAAGTTGCTTTGTTACTTTGGTCATTGCAAAGGGGTTGTAACTAATCTTTTTAGCTCACATTGGCGCTTCTGAAAAAAAAAAAAAAAGAAAAAAAAAAGGTTAGCTGTCTTTCTTTCCATGTCATGTGCTTCATTGAGTTTATTAATGTAGACTTCATTTGATGTATTCAATTTACACAACACCGATTCGAGTTGATTACTGACTAAGTCTTGGTGACGAGAATACATATTGTTGATGTATAGATTAGATGTGTAAAACTCAACTGGTGTAATTATTAATTTGGACAGAAGTTCTCACTTTGGAACAAACCAGTGTTATTAGTTAACATTCATCATCTAGTTTTAGTTGACAGAATATCTTACTTCATGATAACCATGTGGAGTGGTACAGTACGTGTTGAGTTAAATAATCCAGTTACAGATGCAAAAAATAGCCATGTGATGTTTTTGAAATGAATATTAATTTATAAAAAAAAAACCGTGGATCCATCCATTCGGCACACAGCAGCCATAAAACAGCTCGCTTCCCACCAGAAGAAGACAAATTTAAGGAGGCTGAGGTTCAACATCGTACTACTATTAGTATGATACCAAAAAAAAAAAAGGGAGATTAATACTATTAATCGTAAGAAAGAAAGAAATATAGTGTTCTTTTTTTTTTTTTTTTCACGTGGATATCTTCTGTCCATAAAGTTGCAAATTGGCCGCCCAAATAGCTAGAAGCAATGCAGAAAAGAATGCGATTATTGAATGCATAATAATTAGGGTTGTAGAATCTTGAAGATCAGCTAAAAAATTAGGATTCCTATTAAAGAAGTGAGCCACTCAAAGTCTGGTCCGCAAATCGCTGGCAGCACTTGCCAAACCACAAAAGTCGACCAACGGGGAATTAAGAAAACATGAAAAATATTCATCACGTTCCACTAACTTAACCCCAAGACGATTTCCACTTACTTAACCCCAAGACGATCAATCATTCGCAGCTAAAATAACTTATTCCTTTTTCTCACTGGATGGAACTAATATGCAGATTGGTTGACAGTTGCGGTAGGCCACCTTGCAGCATCTTCTTCTTATCCATTTTGTTGCCATTGCACCTAATTAGCAAGAATGCTAATGCAAAGTAAAGCTTATCTTTTCGAGATTTGTTTGCACTTTATTGCCATGCGTAACAAATTTCGTTTGCTTTATTATTTGAACTGAACTATTTTGTCTACTAATATGTGTTTCCTACAACTAAATTAGAAAAGGCTTTAACCAAAAGAAGCAATTGCTAGGTTTTTATATGGTACGTGCTAATCCTTGATTCTTTCTTTCATCTTCCTTTCCCTTGTCTTTTGTTTTCTTTTTTTCCCTTCTGTTAGGTGTTCATTCACTTACTAGTCCTGTTGTCGTCATTGCTTTTGTCGGAAAAGAAGAAGCTCTCGTGACAATTGAAATTCGGCCACTCCCACCTTCAGTATGTATATGTGTTGCCTCATCTCATGCTCGATCAAAACACATCCATGTGCTTAATCCATAAATATATTAATTAGCCTGCGCTCTCCGTCACAACCTTCCCACAGAATTAATTGCACTTTATCTCTCTCTCTCTCTCTCTCTCTCTCTCTCTCTATATATATATATATATATATATATACATATATATATATATATATATATATACAACCCTCAATTTCCCTAGACATTTTGTAAAGCTACAAATAACAACTCATAAACCTGAAACTAAGAACAACAGAAAAAAAGACAGTTATCTTATCAGCCATGAAGTACTTGAGGAGGACGGCCAAGGTGAAGGTGATATTGGTTCCGTATCCAGCTCAAGGTCATGTCACTCCTATGCTCAAGCTGGCTTCAGTGCTCGCGAGCCACGGCCTCGAGCCCGTGATGGTGGTCCCAGAGTTCATCCATCGCTCTATCTCTCCTCAAATTAATGACCCTATAGATGGGATGTCGTGCATGTCCATCCCTGATGGATTAGATGAAGAAAAACCCCGTGACTTCTTCGCCGTAGAGACGGCTATGGAGAAGACCATGCCGCTTCATCTAGAAAAGCTTGTTCTTCAACTCGAGGAACAAGATGGCGGAAATGGAATCGCATGTATGATAATTGATTTGTTGGCCTCTTATGCCATCGGTGTTGCCAATCGATGTGGAGTTAAAGTAGCAGGTTTTTGGCCAGCCATGCTGGCTACTTACCGATTGATTGCTGCAATTCCTGACATGGTAGACGCAGGCATCATTTCTGAAACAGGTAACTACGGTAAAATATACTGCTATGATGAATGTTTTAGAATTTTGTGGCTTTTGTGCATAATTGTTCTTCCTTTTTTCCTTTCTCAAAAAAAAAAAAAAAAAAAAAAACTGCAATATAAATAGGAGGAGGAAAAAAAAAAAAAAATACCACCAACACCGAGAGATAACTCGCAATTTTGTGTAGGATTAATTAATTGCTGCTGGCCCAAAAGAAGAAACGTGTGTAGTTGTCTGATCTAAGAATAGTAAACTATAACTAAAGTAATTAAAAATATATTTATAAAACAAAATAAGATCATCACTTCTATCCTGCTGACATAAACAATTGATAAGTGGACAAAGATGCCAGTTTGTATGTTTAACTATTTGACACGTTCTCAGTCGCCACGGAGCTTCCCTTCCCTTCCCATCCCTCACACCCCTTGGCAAAATTCTAAATAACACGAATGCCTTGAATTTTCGGTTGATATTTTTTTTTGTGTGGATCAGACTCACAAATTATTAAATCATAATTATTGTTGTAAAGCTGCTAACAGGCAGTATAAAGTAGTCCATAAATAATGAAACTACATGGTGCAACAACTTTTTAGTTAAAAATTTTAAGCACTGTATAATTACTTGGTTTATTATTTATTTCACACAACCGGTCCAAATTTATAATTTATATAACTTGTGAGGTCACATCACCTTAATTTTTATGGTACTATATTTGTAACAAATATTTACTTCTTACATAATATCTTAAGCATGGTTCTTAATATTGTACGATACGCAATATGTATCTTATGATGCTTATCGTCATATTTAATGTATTTGGGTATGTATCTTAGTAGTGTATCTCATTTGACATAACGTGTTTAATGTACTTTGGTACCTATCTTAGTAGCGTAACTCATTTGACATAATATCTATGTATTTTACACTGTGATGCGAACAAACAACACATCCAAATCATATGTGCTATGGGTTTATGCCAATCCAGACAATAAATCAAATTAGGAATATTTTAAATACATGTACTGTTTTGTCACCAAATATAATCTTCAACTTGAACAGAATAATCGGTTTTACAGATTTGTATACGTTAAATTAATAAAAAATTCTTAAACTAGATTTCTTACTTCTAAAATTTTATAATGCCTTTTTTTAAAATTTTTTAAATTAGAATCTTCTTGTCTCCAATTACTTTAAATAGTTTCACGAAATGTTAGCGTAGGTACTTAATTGTCAATATTTTATGTTTGTATCTTCGTTGAATAACTGTGGGTGGTATTTTTTCTGCAAGTTTGTCTTTTATATAGATTAGAGCATGCTTATATAATGTAAGTATAATATGCCTATATTTGAGAGACAAATCTTGCATTTTTTTTAACTCATAAAACTACATTAAAATTATTTATGAAATTGTAAACGTATCTTATGATATAATTCGCGAATCAAGAATGATTTCGACACTCGTGTCTTTCAACATTTAAGACCTTAGGTAATACAAAATTCTGCATTTAAGAATTGCGGTAGTAATAATATTGTAGGATATATTTGATTTCATTTCGAACCGGGGAGAGAGAGAGAGAGAGAGCGCATGGTCCGGATAACTGCAGGATGATGTTTTCCTACTTTTACAGTTCTTACTAAAAAGATTACCGATCGTTTTGCAGGTTGTCCATTGCTGGAAGGTCCCATATGCTTCTCACCAGGTCAGCCTACAATTAACGCAGCCGAACTGCCATGGTTAATTGGAACTTTGGCGGCAAGAAAATCAAGGTTCAAATTTTGGAAAAGGACCTTAGATAGATCAAGAACGCTTCGATGGCTTCTTGTAAACACATTTCTAGAAGAGTGCGAGGGAGAGCAATATTATCCTACTAAAGGCTCTCCAAATATTATCCCAATTCGACCTGCAAGTTGCACGTATTCAAGAACCAAGAACATTGCTAGCTTTTGGGAGGAAGATATAAGCTGCTTAGATTGGCTAGACAAGCAAGGTGCTGGTTCAGTTCTTTACATCTCATTTGGAAGTTGGGTAAGCCCATTAGGAGAGGCAAAATTGAAGAGCTTGGCACTGGCACTCGAGGCATCAGGCAGGCCTTTTCTTTGGGTACAAAGCCCCTCATGGCGTGAAGGGCTGCCGAGAGGTTTCATAGAGAGAATGTTGAAAAAAGAGGGGCGGCAAGGGAAAATTGTTTCATGGGCACCGCAAATGGAAGTTCTCCAACACGAGGCTGTGGGATGTTATCTAACACATTGCGGGTGGAACTCAGCCATGGAGGCCATACAATGCAAGAAACGCCTATTGTGCTATCCGGTGGCAGGTGATCAGTTTCTTAATTGTGCTTATATTGTTAAGGCATGGCAGATTGGTGTTAGGCTCAATGGATTTGGCCAGGCAGATTTGGAGAAAGGGCTGAAAAGCGTGATGGAAGATGGGGAGATTAGTACCAGAATATCAAGACTGCAGCGAGAGGATGATAGGCAAAGAGGCTACTTCCAGAGCGGTGGCAAATCTAACCACCTTTCTCGACTGTATAATCTCAAGATAAGACTCCATATCCAGACGTTTTGCCACAGTATTTCAGCCACATCTACAATCTCACGATAGGCTCCATATCAAGATGAAGAATGAGACGTGATAGATCAGTTGTGAAAAAGCTACCTAAGTGGCATCTGAAATATTTTTAGGGTTGCAAAGTATTTTCATTTAAAAGTTAACGTCGAATTTAAAAGTTGATTCCCACAATTTGCATTAATTAATTGTTTAACTTTGTTGTTAAGTACCGATATAGAAATCTTGATAGTTTAGAGGCATAAAATGCAATTAACCCTTAGAATAATTGTGTACAAAACAATCCAATAGAAATAATAACTACCATCTAACATTTTCCGCTTCTGCATCGCTCGCTTTTTTTTTTTTTGGTTGCGTTTCCACTTTTGGATTGTCAGATGTGTATGATTCGTGAATAAAGTTGAATTATAAAACATGAAGTAGAATTTGTTTTTGGGTCTAGCAGGTATATCATGCTTGTTCAATTATTTATTACTTATTAGATTAGTCAAATATACATCGTTCATGTAAAAAATTCTTTAAACAGGGGGCTCTGCTTAACATACAATTACATTTTCAACATTATGGCACATGTAATTATAATCTGAACTCACTCATCTAATAAATTTTTAAACTAGAGCTACAATCGAACCGAGCCGCTCAATACTCTGCTTGAATTTGAGTTAACCGAGTTCGAGCCAGATTCAAGTAGCTCGATAAACCAAACGAGTCCAGTTCGAGTACCGGTTTTTCAAGCTCGAAAGGCTCATCGAGCACGTAATTATTTAATACCTACATATTTTTTTATTATATATTTACTATTTTAGGCATGAAAATTTTAAATTTACCAAAATTACCCTCGAATACTCAAGCTCGAGTAGGCAAAAAAAAAAAAAAAACTTGTCGAGTCGAGATCGAGTAGTTCTTCACTACTTTGAGCTCGAGCTTGAGCTAAAAGAACTCTACTCAATCAAGTTCGAGCATGGCGCTAGTATTGAGCTTGACTTGACTTGACTGCATCTCTATTTTAAAATAATGGTGTACATAAGCACCATTATTATTCATTTGATGATTCATATTAATGCTTTCTTATAGCATCTCTTTGGCTCAAGATATGCCATTTGCAGTTTTGGATTTTCTTTCTGTTTTTAAATATAACAAAGGTATTTTTCGATAGGTTGATTTGGGTGGATTTCAATATCAAATCCTCCACTCAATTTTTATTGGTTGGTTAGATAATAACTCAGGAGAGTTTGAATTGATATCTAGCTAATTGAATGAATTTGAAGGGTTAAATTGTTTGATTTTAAATTCACACAAGTTAAATGTCATTTAGAATCCTTATTTGTTCTAATATACAGATTTGAAATCCTTAATCTAAATTCATCAATTCAAACAGACAACAAGATAATAGTTCCTTAGTGCATGATGGATTCCTCGATAAGGACAATGTAAATTTTTGCTATTTTCTTTTTTTGGATAATTTATGTAAACTTTCATTAATGATGTTATATATGGCTTTGTCCTACATTGCTTGTTTTACTAGGAGGTCCTTCCCTTTGTTGGCTATAACGTATTTTGAGTTCTCTTGTGTTTTAGTAGTAAGTACTTTTGGGCTTAGAAACACTTTCTTAAGACTTTTGTACTCTCCTTTGATATAGTAAATTTGCTCTCCTTTGCTCGTGGACTGCATGTCAATTTGATAGTAAATTTGCTCTTCCTTTGCTCGTGGACATATGTTAATTTGATCAAACCACATAAATTTTGTGTCTCTTTTTATTTATTTATTTTTACTTTGTTATTTGAATGTAAATTTTGTATCTCTTTTTCATTTATTTTTGCTTTGTTATTTGTCCTTTTTGGTTGCCAACAACTCTTTCGTCAATTTCCCAGGACCAAGCCTAACAAATGATTCTCATGATATTTTGTGGTTTGCTCATACTTTGGATCCTAATGAAATAAATAGCTTTGTGGTTTGTTCATACTTTGGATCCTAATGAAATAAATAGGAAAATTATTTACATATATTTGATTTATGAATTCACTTGTAAACCATATAATAAACTCAATAATCACATAATCTTGGTGGCGTACAATTATATAACTCATTACCATTTTTATTACATCATCATACATTATGGTTACAATGTAGGTTCTTGACCTACAAATGAGTTTATAGACTAGGCCTAACTACGTTTTTGCTAAGGAGTAGAATCAAAACACATGCGGGTGGCTCCAATGTCTCAGTGCACATGCCAGTAATGGTTATCTTAGTTTGCGAGACTCTTTCACCAAATAAGAGACGTTTGAATTCAGATTATGAAGCCAATTGTCTGTCATTAGTGAGGTATTCTATAAGAATTATTGTAAGCTCCATAAAATGGATCGATGAATTTACCCTAATTTTGAAATGGGATAACCTTTTCTCCTGAATTTTTTGTTACCCAAAACAATGTCAGTTCACAATGATTGTCTCCTGAAAAAAATAAAAACAAAGTTAACACGATCATTGAACTTTGATTAATTTATTTGATTTGGGAAAAGATAATGTAACCAGTTAGTACAGGCTTATCTAGTTAACTAGAATCAGAACTTATAAAGGAGGCAGTTGAGGTCATGAAAGACTTGGAAACAGTTTAATAACACAGAAAGACGATAAAAGAAAATACAACAACTTGTTAGTTCACCATGAAAACTAAACTATATAATCTCAATATCTTGAAGAACTAAAAGCAACTACTTTTTGGATAAGGAATAATGATGAAATGATGTATATTGCAATATAAAAAGAGAATAAAAGAAGATCAGTCATCTTTGTGGTAGAAGCTGGCAAGGAAGCAACCCACAGGGTGGATAAACTCAGGTAGCCCATTCCAAACTTACCACTACTTGGTCCTTCAATTTATATATGAAGAATAGTAGCGTCAAAGACGCTGTGATATTCAGTGTCATAAACACCTAACGTAATATGTTATTTTTGAATTAATACTAACCTAATCTAATTTTAAAAGAGTCTTATATTATTGCAACTTACTAAAAAATTATTTCTCTAAATTAATACTAATTTAATTTAATTTTAAAAGGATTTCATATTATCCTAACTTACTAAAAAAATCTAAAATTATTTTTAATAAAAATAAATTAACTGTAATTTTTCTTAACAAAAAGAAAGCCATAATTGCAACTATATTTTTTAATGTAATTAAAACCCTAAATTCTAAAAGCATAAACCCTACACTCTAAATCCTGAACCCTAAATCCTAAATCCTAATTCAAAAGTAAATAAAAAATCTAGTAATGAAAATGTCCACAAAAGTTTTTTGCTCCCTAGGGTCTATGTTGCAATAATAAAAAAAAGTGATACTTACGTAAGAATCTAGTATTTCAGGTTACAGGTAGAATAAGAATTAGAGTTTGTAATTAATGATGATTATTAAATGGTCAAGATTTGTCTATCACTAAAAATTTTACAGTTTTTAACAGTGTTATTTTTTATGTATATAGATTTTGTACCTTTGTGTATGTTACAAACAAAGAAACAGAGGGATAGGAAGTAAAAGATTCTTGGGAAGGAAGCCTCTGGAAAGAATTTATGAGTGGGATAGCTGGGAGATATAAAAGATCTAAGAAACCTCAATTACATTTTTGGTCAAGACATACTCACGGATATGACACTTTTATTGTCAATAAATATGGAGTTGGTTGTTAGCTGGGTGACTTATTAAGAGCGGTTGCTGCGAAAAAAGTTTGTATACTACAAGATAAAGCATCATCAAACCCGTGTTGCAGTCATCATCACTACAACATTCTATGTATTTTGGGCATATTAACTTGGCGCAGCAAAGTCAAAGTTGAGTGCTGTTTATTTCTTTTGAAACTAGATTCTAAGGGATTGCTAATCATATAATTCAAACTAATTCGTTTTATATCAAAACGAAAATGTGCTTCTCAAAATTTTATGGCGTTGAAGTTTGTTCGATTTTTGTTGTTATGGAGGAGATACTGACCCTTTTCTTGGAATGATTTCTTCTTAAGAGTTTTAGCACTTTTTAGTTGGGAAGTCTTATAACCACGTCATATTTGACCATTACGAAGTAATTATAAGGGTTATAATAGCTATATTATCATACAATAAATATATAATTTCGTCTTGTAACGAAAATTATTTAATTATTGTATTTAAATTCTATATTTATTCTATTAATGCTTAAACATATGACTCCTAAATATTTCAACTATAAATACAGAATTGTAACAAGAAAATTCTATGAATAATTCATATATTCTTTCTACTATCTTCTCTACTAATACAAACCTAATGTTAAAAGATTATGGGGTAAAGAATAGTGTTGTTATCCGAATAGATATTTTGCAGAGACACGAATCGTTTTAAATTTGCAGAGAACCGAATCGTTTTAAAGGGGCGACATTTTCCGCACCTCGTTCCGAGCCGATGTACTTGAATGGTATTACATGTTACACTTTGTGTAATATTGAAGTATAGCTATTATTATTAATTTCAGTTGAATTTTATTTTATTCTGATAATTAATTGTGATTATTTGATAACTATTTCATCTTGGACCAACATAATGAAAATGATCTTATTCTTATTTAAATTTGTTAATAATCTTAAGGATATTGTAGTTTTTTATTTTTGTTATTTAGATGAATAATTTGGAGAAGTTTGTGTAATGCAATGAAGACCAGAATTGTAGAATTTAAGTAAACTCATAAATATTTGGTAATGAGATGTATTAATTTATGCCATACTTGTCCATTACAGTCTCTCTAGTTAAACAACAAATTTAAGTTTTATCGGAAGGCTTAGTGATACTCTACAACTCGCATGCATATTTAGCAATATATGAATAAGTATAATTAGTAGAGCCAAGACAATTCAACTTGTGATGTATAATTCATATTAGGGCAATAAACAAACCGAGTTGCTTGCAAACTACACAGTCAAAAGCTAGACGAGTGCAAGCTACTCAATCAAAAGCCAGACTCGAAACTCATTGAGTTATTTGAGTACATGTTTATAATATGTATATACATAAAATAACTAAAATATTTGTACTATTTAAACAAATTGCATCTTTCACAGTTCCTAACTTTGAATAGTAATGGTGATTTTGTCATTTACTAATTAGTAATAAAAAATAAAAAATTAGTAAAAGTCTAGGTGTTCAATTAGAGTTCGAGTTCGAGTGTGACCGAGTTCAGTTCAAACTTTAAAATAGCACGTTCGATGATTTCAAGCTTGAGTTTGATTATAGTTCTAGGAGTCAAGACAAACTTAAACATAGTGATATTCGAGATCGATTTCACTTTCCTAATTCATACATACGACTTTAATAATTTTAAGCAAGTTGGGCATATGAATTTATACAACCATAATAAATAAGATAAAAGTAACAGTTATATGTATTGGTACAGGTGGGCTGGAGGGGGAAGAGAATTTGGAAGTGGTGATAGTTGGGCCCACGAACTGTCAGTATTTCATGCCAAAATTATTTCCAACTAGTTTTCGCAATTTATACAAGTATTCAAAAAAGAAATATTCTACATATTGAATGCGAAAATTCTTTTCGAATATTGAGCTTCCAAGAAGCTAAATTCTTGTTACTTGAATGATTTGTGCAATCTGGAAACTTGCATGATATGTGGAATAATTGGTATTTGGCACTGTGACTTGATTGAAAGGCCCCATTGGGTATTTCATCACAACCGGACAAATTTATGGGATGCGTGTGGATAATAATTTTGTGTGGTATTTGATAGAGCAAATCTCCTTGGTGATCACTAAACTTTTGAGTTTGTTTGGTTTTGGTCACTAAACTATTAAAAGTTTGGTTTTGGCCACTAATCTATTAGAAGTGTAGCAAACTGACCATTCCGTAAGATTCAGCCGTCAAGTTTTCAGGTTTTGTTTGTGTGTGCGGTTTACGAGACAATATTGAGAAGGCAATTTAGAGAATGTAAATAGTTTATCTTTCTTGCTCTTCCATACTCAAAATTTCATCCAAAATTCAAAATAAAAAATCAAAGAACTCAAAATTTCACCCAAAATTCAAAATAAAAAATCAAAGAACTCAAAATTTCACCCAAAATTCAAAATTAAAAATCAAAACCAAATCAAAGAACATAATAGACCCAAAGAAATCTAAATCCCCAAAGTAATTTACAATTTTCACCATTAAAACACAATTTTATCAAAACACGAAATTCACCAAAAAACACACACTGGCTCCCACAATCTCCGTCCTCCTTTACTGCTATCAACCAGCACCACTGAACACCAATCCTCTTCTCTTCAGCAAACAACCACCAGTAACTAAGTTACCTTCACAAGCCACCATTTCTACAAAAGAACACCAAACCACTGCAAATTAACCTCCACCAATTAGTCACAACATTTCTACTACCATCAGCAACCACCATAGACCATCATTGCCCTATGATTAAAAAAATTAAAAAATGTTGAGCAAAATGGTAGAGGTTAATGTTCACCTGTTGTTTTTGCTCTCCATTGGGAAAATTAGTTGCCACTGCCACCACCATCACTATCTCCTCCTGTCTTCTCCTTCTCCTCTTCCTCCTTTGCTGATCAACACAGACCATCATTATCAGCAAATCAATAAACCCATAACAAAATAGCTATAATTAACTACAACCACAACCACCGTTACCATCCATCGCGCCAGAAGCCACCACCAAGTTTCACCAAATTAATCCACCAAATTATTGGGGTTAATTATTGATTTAACCCACACCATGAAAACCCACAACAAAGTAGCTATAATCAACCATAGCCACCAAATTATTGGGGTTAATTTTTGGTTTAACCCACTCCATCACCACCACCAAGTAAACCCATAACAAAACAACCACAATCAACCATAGCCATGGTCACCATCCATCACCTCCACCAAGATCTACCAAATCATTAGGGTTAATTTTTTGTTTATCTTTATTGATTTGGCAGTGATTTCTAGATACGTACCTGTGGTGAATTTCGTTGTTAAATATGTAGCAGATTGTGATACTTTTTTGTAGATCTGAGATTCAAGATGTTGATTTGGAATGAATTTTGAACAAAGAAGGGTTTTCTTTATTGGATTTGGGATTTGGTACTTGATTTAGAAGATTTGAGATTTAATACTTGATTTAGATAAAATTTGTTGTTGAATATACAGTAGATTATGGTATTTTTTTGTAGATATAAGTTTTAAGATGTTGATTTGGAATGATTTGAACAAAGAAAGGGTTTTGTCTCTAGGATTTGAAGATTTGGTACTTGATTTAGAAGATTTGAGATTTAATACTTGATATAGATTAATCTACAGCTTCTCAGAGATATTTTTGTATCTTTTGTGCGTGAGCTTCCAAAAATATCCCTCCGTTATCTCACTTAACAGCTGAATATGACGGAATGGTCTATTTGCTACATTTTTAATAGATGAGTGGAATGGTCTATTTGCTACACTTTTAATAGATGAGTGGATAAAATCAAACTTTTAATAGTTTAGTGGTCAAAACCAAATAAACCTAAAGTTTAGTGGTCCTGGAGAATTTGCTCTATTTGATAAGTTGCCCTAATATCTGGCTGTATATTTCATCACACCAAAAATGTATTGTGGGCCCATTTGCTCCAGGAGTGGTTTGTGCCAATATCGCCAGGGGTATCATCAGGGGGTCGTCAGCTGAGTTGGGCATTTTTCGGATATGTCTTTGGGGTTGTTATGATTGTGATGGTGGTGGCGCCCAAGGCCAATCAGTTCGGACACCAATGAAATATCTTAGATATGCTTTTAGGCGTAATTTTAATCACTTTCGTGTAATTGTTCATCTAATTATAGTGCTTCCAAATGAATTCTTTTGTTTAGAAATTGTTGTTTTCAATGTAATTTTTTTTTTCTTACCAGAAAGAAAAATTTCACACATAAGGAATCTCAACTCATTTTCTAATATTACTTTCTGATCAGAAGTCACGGGTGGAGAAGTAAACCTTGAGGAGAAAGAATTGAAGGACTGATCTTTTGAGATGCTCTTTTATTTTAATCGTTTTCTGAGGAATGTAAATATGATAAGTAGCTTGAGTCATTGTATCTTTAAGGCTTTCATTCCAGCTGTTAAACAGGTATAATACTGTAATTTGCCGTGGGACTTTGTCTTTTTAACTATAATTTTTGTGTGTCTTAACTTTATAGAGAAATTCTGCGAGAACCTGTTGTCCGTCTAGCTTTACAAGCGTGTTTGGGCAGGGGCTGGACTTTCGCAATTTTTTTTTTTTTTTTTTGGTCTTAAAACTCTACATAAACAACAAAAGGATTTTGTTGTGTTTGTAAATAGACCGACACATTTGTTTTAAAATTATAATTTAAATTTGGACTTGATTTTTAGTACAACTGGATTACTGATTCTTGGATCTAATTAAAATTGAGAGAAGAAAAGAAAGCTTTAAGATCAAAAGAATTAAAATTGAATTGATTGACAACCAACCCCAACAAATCCACACTAGAAGTAGAGTGGTTGGTTTGACCAATTCCGCCTTTAAATTTTATATTTAAAAGTCAATCCAGATAATTACAAAGGATCATATTTAAACCCATGAAATTGGGTCTAGCTCATTTAATAAAAGCCAGCTGGTGGGTATGTATTTTTTTTATTTATTTTTTATTTTTTGTAAACGTCCCTAACAATTATGTTTGATGTAGATGGAAGTTTTAAAAGACTGGTAATTCATTTATATCTTTTCCTTTAAATTAGTGTATGTGATAATATTAAAGCAAATAAACAAAATTAACAAGTCCCGCCATATGTGGAATCTATCTAGAAGATGATGAACAGTGACCGTGTGGAGTAATATTCTTTTAGTCAGCCAATGGGAGACTCCCGCAAAAGAAAATTATACTACATATTCTTAACGGAGAAGGGAAACGGAATCCTGAAAAAAGGGTTTCCATCTAACCTTTGACCGTGCAAGCAATATATTATAGGATTCATTTGAACCTATTAATAAAGGTGCCAAAAAAAAAAAAAAAAAAGAGCATCTTTTGTTGTAAAGGAAATTTGTTCAAGTAACATGGTAAACAGCAACATGTATGTAACTGAAATTGGAATTTGGATTCTTTTGGGATGTCAATACAAAAAGCTCCTCCAAAAGGCGGGATTGGGATTGAGACCACTCCCCATCTTTTAATACAATCTGCAATTTTTACTCATATTCTTTCAAAAGTTAATTTTAGAATAAGCAATTAAGATTTGATTAGATTCATGATTTTCTTTGCTAATTTTCCTAATTACACTTACCCTTGGAAACTATAAGATTTGATACAACAGCAAAGCTTCTCAAATGATGATGATTTTTGCTAGCAATAGTCGCATATGATCTAATGTAACGCATTCGCTAGACTTAAAAAACGAGAAAGGCAGTAGGGAAAGTCTAAAAGTTACGTAGAATATGGGGATTCATGTGATTTTTGTAAGCAAACCGTGTCAAGAATGTAAAGGCCATGGCTGTGGGGCGTTGTGTTGGTGATTTTCGCACGCGCTTTGGGCTGCTTTTGCTAAAACCTTCCTTAAATATAATTAAGATGACTTGTTTCTTTTTCTTTGTGCTTCTTCCTCCCTTCCCATCTCAGCTTGCGTGACGCGGTCTTGTTGCCGCCTTCCTTCCTTCCTTGTTTTGTCCGTCGGCTTACGCAACTTATGTAACCACTCCACCTTTCCTCCGTCTTCTTCTTCTTCTTCTTCTTCTTCACCCACGTATTCCCCATAATATTATAAAAATAAATAATTCACAAAACAAAGGTTATAAATATACCTCCTTCACTTCACCCTCTCGTAAGCCTAAATAAATAAGATCTCCCTTGCTTTCCATAAATTCCTACATCTTTATTTATTATATCGTTTCATTACAATATCAACTTCTTCATCAACACCTATCTATCTATATTCATCATCATCATCTCTCTGAGGTTGTTATTGCTGTCTATCTGTTGCTTAAACTGTACTTTTCAACTATATATATCATCATGAGTAGCTACAACCAAAACCAGCAGGCTCTTGAAGGTATCTTTCTTGTTTTTTGTAGTTATATTAAATCACCTCCCTTTTCCCTTTTCTCCCGCGGCCACGAAGCAGCACGGCCTTCTTGTGTTGGGGGCGCGGGGGGGGGGGGCGGTACGTTATTTTTTATGATATTTAAGTATGAACCAATCTTTTTCTCTCGGTTTTCTTGCAGTATCTTATCCCGCTCCGGGGACTGCATATCCTGCACAGCCACAGGGGGGTGCTTACACAGCTCCGCCACCACCAGCCGGTTATCCCGTGAGAGATAGTCAAGGTGGTTATCCCGGCAACACCACCGATCCTACTCCTGCCAAAACTCAGTCCAGAGGCGATGGCTTCTGGAAGGGCTGGTCAGTCTCACTCTTAACTCCCTCTCTCTCTCTCTCTCTCTCTCTCCCTAATTTTGACGCACTTTTATTTTTCTTTTGTAACTGCTTACATCCCATCAAAAAGAATAATAACTCAATCTTATCTCTATTAGTAATTAACTGATTCGTAGCTGTTCAATAACTCCAACAAATTAGGGAACAGCCAAAAAAAAAAAAAATCCTAATACCCAATCGTCAGGCTTTTTGAAAGTAAATATATTCCCCTCCACTTTCTTAAATATACTACAAGCAAATTTAACTTGTTGACTTAGATCACAAAAGAAAAGAAGAGAAGAAATTTAGCATATCAACGTTTCAGGCAGATATAACTATTTGAGATTTTGGTAATTTTAAGAACGTATAAAAACTCATAATATAATTTACTACAAAGAAGAAAAAGTAAATTTCTGAAACTTTGAGTAGCTAGCTAGAAGAAATATCAAATTGTGATAATGAATATGGTAGCATATGTATATACACACAAATTGAGCTTTGGTTATGTAGTATCTTAATTAGCGTGCATTGGTTTGGTGGTGCAGCTGCGCAGCGTTGTGTTGCTGCTGTGTCTTGGACGCTTGCTTTTGACGAACCAAACCGGAGAGATTTTGTCTCAGCATTGCTTCTCCTGATTTCTTTAATCTCTTGGATTTTACTTTTTTGTTATTCTTGTGAATTACTTTATGTTGATTTGGAAGTGGCCGTAGACAGACACTACAGTCAGTATCCCAGATTTCATTACTTTGTCTCTGTCTCCGATAGACATGTCCATGTTCCAATTTCAGATTGATAAATAAAATCCCATTCCCATACTCTCTATCTTTACTCTCTTTGGTTATTTAGTTGTGGTCCTCTTCTTTTTTAGCTTTACGTGGAATTATTAACTTCCGCTGATTGTGGATAAAATAAAACACATAATTGTAGCCGACACGATGACAATATATATGACGTGTAATATATAAGCTGATCAAATTTTTATTTCGATCACAACTCTATTATGTAATTGTGACTATGTTTTCAAAATCGGTTTCAAAATTGAATCGGACCGGTCAGGTATTCGGTCCGAGTCACAAATGAAAAAACTTGTCAAACACATTCAAAAATTCGGTTTAACCCAAAAAAACTTACTTTTTAAATATTTTTAGTTGATTATATTTTTTTTGAACTTGTTGACCTATTATTATTGTTGACTAACAACTAAAATTGGGTAAAAAGAAAAAAATTAATAGGTATATATGTGTGTGTGGGGGGGGGGGGGTGTAAAACACAATTGCTCCATTGTTACCGCTTGTAGTCTAGTACAGTAAGCAATGGAAATTGAATCGTTATAATAATAAAATAAAATAAAATAAAATAAAACAATTGAGATGTTGATGTACTAATGAAAATCAAAATCTTTCACCATTCTCCAATGGTCCTTTAAAATCAAAATCATGGCTACTGCTATCCAAGTTGTTGTTTTATTTTAAATAGAAACTTTAGTCATATATGGACCTAAAAAAGAAAATTTTATTTATTTATTATCATGTTTTTGATGATTTGTGAATAAAATACATCACGACAAATTTACATTAGGCTTTTATGAATATGCTCATTCCCAAAACATTTTTACGCCAAGTAATTCTTATAAGAAACAATCGAGAAAGTTGGGAACGTTGGATAATTATACAAGAATGGGAAGCCGAATTCGTGGTTACCATTGTTAAAAGTTGTTTTTTTTTTTTCATGTAACACACACATTCTCATTAATAACATAAATTACATACTAGTTAAGAATACAATAATCTTATGAGCTTGCTGAACCTTAGATCTATTCACTTTTATAATATTACAATATGATAAATAAGATCCAAACTACAAAATGTCATCAAATGAAGCTTTTAAAACATAAGGAATAATATGGTTATTAAACAAATATTGGATCAAATGCAGGCAATCAATTTGAATCGTGATACTATGAAAGCCCTTGGAAATTGATATAAGAATGGCATAAAGACAAGCCATAGCTTCGCTTTGTAGAGCAGATTCCGACTCAATATGAAAAGCATTTTTAAACAATTGAAGACCTTCATAATTCTTACAAACTATTCCCATAGTCGATTTACCTGATTATTGATTGTAAGGTCCATCAATAATGATAATAAAATTCCCATGAATTGATTCCAATCCTGAGCTTGAATAAACAACCTGACGTTGGTGAGTTAAGTCATACGTATTAATATATCCTTGAACAATTTTAGATTTACCAAAATCCATTTGTTTACTACCTTTTTTCGGAGGAAATAGTAATAATTTTCAAATAATTAATCTGAGCTTTCCTTGCAACTTCCATCGGATTTATCTCAACATGATTCCAAAGGAAATCATTCCTTGCAAGCCAAATATACCAAAGAATAACCACCGATTAAATGATAATACTATTGTCATGCATAGTTGGAAACCATGATGAAGGCCATTCATAGAAGGACTGTTTATGACCACTATCAAAATCTAAATTTAGTTGAGATAATCTCTATATTACTTTCGATGGTTGATAATCAAAAAACAGATATTCAACAAATTCCTCCTCAATACCACAACAGAGACATAAAGGTGATTGTAGAAATTTGTGAACATGGAATAATTATACAACATATGGAAGCCGGACTTAGCCACTCGATAGCTTTTGCGGCAGTCTGATCTCTTTGTATTTCTGTCGACGTATTCACTCAATTGCTGTGCTGGGATTACGTTCTTTTTTTTTTTTTTTTTTAACTAGCTCTAGCATTGGAGATCTCATTTGTTGCGAACGGGATTGTCTCGGGAGGACTTGATTTGAAGTAGAAAAAGAAACGAGCCAAATAAGCAGTCCATCGAGAAGTTGTTAATTGGGGACACGTGACGGAGTAAGATTGACGGGGCCCGATTGTGGCTTCTAACCGTGGCCTAGCATCCAAAGCCGGCACCGAATGTGGCCTTAGGATTCTCCTCTAGTAATTAATTTTACACTTAATTTTGCATTTAGTCAGTCGTGGCTTTGACTAGCTACAAAAGAGCTGCAGCATTTCCCCCTAGCCAGGCTGCAACAACAATGAGAAAATGTAAGAACTAAGCACAAACTAGCAAATACTTTAAAATGTGAATCAACCCAAGTCAAAGTCCCAGCATCCACCCCTATTATTAAATTGGCAAAATTTTGGTGTAAAGAAAATCATATTAAAAGAATGTGTCCTGGCATGTTGTGTCAATAGTTGACAAATCATAATTTTATTTATTTTAGCATAAGGTTTTATATATATTTTTATTGTAATTTTAGTATATTTTTAGTATTTTCCATATCAAAATAGCTCATTTTCACATTTGTTCATCAAAACAAGGATTATGCTAAAATTAGAGTTTTTCACCTAGAATTATTATTTAAGCGAATTAATACACAAGTTTATGTGATTTTATAGGGGAATGATGATTAAACTCAATTTAGATCAATTGGGGCTCAAGCACTATCAATTTGAAGGTTGATTCAAGATTGTTTTATTGATCACTTAAACTTGACAGAAGATTTATCTACATCAATTCCACCAAGAAAATTATGGTTCAATAGTGGAAAAAATCTCAAAGGTATGGAAGGAATTATCAAAATTTGAAAAGGGCAAAACGGTCAAATTAGATTTGCAGCTTGTTTATACTTCTTCTACAGCCAAATTCAATGTTTAGCTAATTCTGTGCTGCCCTAGAACATATTGAAAAGCTCAATAAAGACTTTTGAAGCAAATAGAATCCAAATTTTATCAGTTTTGTCTTCCAACTTGGAAAATAATTTGAGTTAAGATTTTCTATCTATAAGGACATTTGTAAGACATTTTATTATGCTTGTTTAGTAAAAAAATCATACATAGGTAGGATGAGCACTCCTTTTAAATATTTAGTGTAGGAATTCTTCTAAGTTTTTAGTAGGTTATATCATCTTCTTGTAAACAAGACTTTGAAGGAATTTCCCTGTATTCAACATGTTTGATGAAATGAATGGACGAGTTTTAGAGCCAAGTTCATCCATATAATGAGCATCTCTAACCTTATTCCTTTTAATTTCATTTATGCATGCTTGTTTACATGTCATTTATGTAATTAACATTATTTTTATCGTGCTGAACTAAGTTGATACCAACTACGTTTAAGATGAAGCTATTGATATGATTTGATTAAGTTTATGGCCATTCTTTATTCTTGTTTGTTCCTTTACTTGGTTTTAACACTTGTTGGTAATTAGCTACCAATTTCAAGTCATAATAGTTGCTATTTGACAAGAGAACTTGCACTTAACATTGGAAAGAAGTAAATGGAACTTATGTTGAATAGTGATTATCATAGGTGGATTGAAAGTTTAAACCACAATTCATGCACTAAAAAAACTAACATATGCAAGGCTTCATCATGGAACTAGGAAAGCTCATGTTTTAAGTATTCATTTATTCGTAAAAGAATCTAGTTTGGAGTATATTTGGAATTGAATCCTAAACAAGGATGGAAATTAATAATGTCCATAAGTTTAACTTTCATATTTTGTAGCCTTTAGTGGAATCTTAATCCTAACCAACTTTGTTTAACAAGATTCTTTATTGTTTGTTTACTAGAATTTGATTTATTACATGCGTAGTTGAATTTCATATCATTCCATCATCTCAAGAATTGGTTGTCTAGATAATAGAGCAAGTTAATGGCTTTGGTAATTACAACTTTCTTGTTTACTCATATGATCGACCCTAACACTCACCCAACTACAATTGACCCGTGCATTTGTGAATAAGGGGTATTAAGTTATTTTTATTACTTGTTTGTGTGTGTAGATGATTTCATTGCATATTTGTATAGTCCTACTACCCTTACATCAATAGTAATCGTAGGACTCATATTGAAGTTTTTTCCATTTTGAAGCACTGTTACGGACAATACTATAATAATGAAAATCTACTATGAATTTTAACAAAAATAGCAATTTATATAAAATAGTAATAAATTTTTACTTATTACTTTTTTAAAAATTTTAACTTTTCATGTAAAAATGAAGGACAACAAACAGCTTACGATTTTTGACAAACTAATTGTTAGGACAAAACAAAGTAAATAATATTTTGTGATAGTTTTGAGGTATTTTCACTTTCTAAATGTATATTAAGGTCCCCATATACATCAAATTCTTGAAATTTTCTTAGAGAAGTATGTGAAAAGATAATATATAATTATGTATTTAAAATTTTAGAAAATTTATAGATTCCTGTCTAGACACATAGTCAAAGAAATGTTTGTTCATTGCGAGTCATAAACAAAAAATACATCTCTCAATAAATAGGTACAAACTCAATGAACATCTCTTTATGAAAGGACACAACGATTAAGTGACTTGTAGATCCTAAATAATTGAATTTCAATTAATTAAAATTTATAAGTAAAATAATTCATTAAATATGTACAAAAAATGACAAACTACTAACGACACCCCACTATTTCGTCACTTGTTTGGAGATTTCTTTCGCATGACAAGCATTATGAATAAAGAAGTCATTTTTTGATTTAAACTATACCTTAGTGCACAATCCTACCAAGTTTGTAGTTTGTAGTGTTCAAAGGTTGAACTACAACTCTAAGTGCAAG
This sequence comes from Mitragyna speciosa, assembly GCA_024721245.1. Taxonomy (NCBI): domain Eukaryota; kingdom Viridiplantae; phylum Streptophyta; class Magnoliopsida; order Gentianales; family Rubiaceae; genus Mitragyna; species Mitragyna speciosa. The sequence continues at coordinate 320,822 of CM045567.1, read as the reverse complement.
AAAAATGGCTTTTTGTAACAACATTCTCAGTGACAACAAAAAAATTTGTCACAATTGACATATATCAGTGACAACGTTTGATGTCGTTACAAATGACCTCAAGTGCATTTGTCATTAGTGACATCACATGAATAATCAGTCACAAAATGGTGTGGCGGTAAATTAAACTCGTGACAACATAAAAAAATGCTGTCACTAAAAACAAGGCTTTCTGTGATGTCATTTGATGTCCTCACGAATAAATTTAAGTAGACTCGTCAATAGTGACAAAACGAATTAGTCGTCACAATTGAAGCACATCAATGACGACATCAGTGTCGTCACAGATGAATTCAAGTGGACTCACCAGTAGTAACAACACTGTACTTGTCAATCTTGACACATTTAAGTGACAACATTTGATGTCATCATAGATGAGCTGAAGTAAACTAGTCATTAGTGACAACATGAATTTTTCGTCACAATTGAAACATATCAGTGACAACATTAGTCCTGTCATAGATGAATTCAAGTAGACTCAGTCACTAGTAACAACTGTGACAGCCCCACCTTACCCAGAGGCGCACCAAAGGGCTTAGCGGACTGCCTGCCTAACTCTCGCCAGGACTCGAATCACGCACTCGCTCAACATCCAAGCGTACTTAACCCAAAATATAATGTATTCATAAAGAAATACATTCATAAAATTCACTTGAAAGTATAAATATCACAAGAGTTTTTACATCCCAAAATATAAATAATATTTACAATAAAAGCCTACACATTTAGGCTATCAAAATACATTAAACAAAACATTTACTAGGTCCAAAATCAGCTTTTCCAGCTTTAGTATTTTGGGAAACCTGGTTAAAGAAAACAAATAAACGGGATGAGCTATAATAGCCCAGTGAGTGCTCAAGTCATGCAACCATACCAGTAAAATATAATTTTATTCAATAAAAATATTGGAAAAGTTAAATAAACAATATATGAACAAGTTAATTAACAAGTAGTCAATGGCAGATACGGGGCTCAACTACGGGAGCAAGCTCAACCGCAGAAGTAGCACGCACTGAACATATAACCAAAACGTTCGGACCGAGATTATAGCTCAGGTCCTCGCCAAGGAACATACCAGTATAAACAAGCAAGTACCCTAACCACTATTCACCTTGTAACCTCCGTACAGGCTACCACATCCAGGGAGTAATCTCAACCTTGGAAGGGCCAACAGCAAGAAAGTTCAATCCGGAGTTGGCCTCTTTGAGGAATTCAACTCATTTGGGGAAAGAACAACACGCCCTAAAACACCCAGCACCTTATGACCTCCCAAGCACGACCGAGTTGACTAACCGTGAAGTAACGGTGAAGTTAGTCATGGAAGTCTCAAGCACAAATAACACATTTAATAGTAAAAGCATATAACACATTGCGGAATCGATGCGATAAAGTACACACTTTCCTCAAGTAACACATTTCATCAAATAATAATGTCAAGTTTAACATGGCATTTCATGCATCATGCACACATAAGAACACTCACCTGAAGCCTAAGAAAATATCTCGTGATAAGGTTGGGTCTCACTTTCGGATCCTGAAATTCAAGAGAGAATAGTCGTATAAAAACTTGACTAAAATCTAAGAAATTTAATAAGAAAATTTGAGAAATACCCCAAGTCTTTCTAGGGTTTAATTTCTAGGGTTTTGGAGTTTAGGGTTTACCCTAGGGTTTTTGGTTTTTTGAAATTAGGGTTTTCTAATTTTCTAGGGTTTTTCTCGGAAAGGTTCAATTCACTAATAACTAATCTACGAAAATTTTTGCACGTTTAAATCACTAAATTACAGCTTATAAAGCTTTAAATCATAGCCTATTCACTTTTATTTCTTAGGTTTTACCAAAATTTCGGCAGCATTTCCCCTATAATCAGACTAACCCAAAATTTTTAACCTGCAAGGAAAACAGCCAAACAACCCAATCTCACATAGTTCTACCAATTTCACATCAAAATCACTTCAATTTCATCCAAATTTATCACAAAAACACATAAACTACTCCAAGGTTCTTCAACCAAATCATCCTTAATTCATGTCATTTCAAGTTTAAATCACTATCTACAAGTCATACAAGTCCATAAACCTCATATTCATGGAATAAAACTTCATATTTCATGGCTTAAATAAATCATACTTAACAATAGAGACATGGTTTAAAAGCTACAAAACTATAATTTTATACTTGAAATAAGAAGAGAAGTTCTTGATGAATACCTTTAATAAGGCAAGATCTTTGCTTAGGAGGAAGATTAACTCTATGGATGAAAAGTGATCAAATGGAAATAAAAAGCTCTAAAAAAATGAAGCAAATGAAGAGAAAAGAGAGAAGAGAGGAGCCGGCCAAGAGTGAAAGAAAAAGAGAGAAAATAACTAAGTAAAGAAGAAAAGAAATAGAGAAAGAATTGGGCAAAACTTGGACCAATCAAAGCAAGACAAAAGCAAGAGTAGAGATTGACTTTCTTGCCATTGTAGACTCCACTTGGCTAATGGTAATTAGAAGAAAATTTGGTCATTTATCCTATAATTAATCTTGCAAGACTTCTAGGTACAACTTCTAAGGGAAATGGTACAACATGCTAGTAAAAATAGAAAATCATTTCCTTATTTCTTCTTGAATAATTTCGGCCCTTCTTTTCTTTTTTTTTTTCTAATGGACATAAAATAAAATAAATGGTTTTGCATGAATTTCTAGGGTGTTACAACAACACTACACTTGTCACTGTTAACACACTTGAGTGACGACATTTAATGTCATCACAGATGAATTCAAGTATACTTGTTATCAGTGACAACATGGATTGCTCGTCACAGTTGACTCACTTTAGTGACGACATTAATATCGTCATAGATAAATTCAAGTAGACTTGTCATTAGTGAAAACATCATACTTGTGATTGTTGACAGAGTTCAGTGACGACATTTGATGTTGTCATAGATGTGTTCATGTGGACTTGTTATTAGTGACAACATGGCTTTGTCATCACAATTGACTCATTTCAGTGATGACATTGGTGTCGTCACAGACAAGCTCAAGTAGACTCGTCATAAGCAACAAAATGGTTTGTTCATTACAACTGACACACTTCAGTAATGACAATTAGTTGTCAATGTCTAAAAGACATATTCATTAATTCCACTATTCCACCCTAAACTTTTGCAATTCAGCCTTAAATATGATCAACCAATTTTATTAATTCTACTATGGTACCCTACGTTGTGCAATTTAGCGTCAACGAAAAATCAATTTCATTAATTCTATTATGGCACCTTATGTTTTGCAATTTAGCCCCATATGTGATAAACTAATTTTATTATATCTATTGTGGCACCCTGCGTTTTGCAATTTAGCCCAATATATGATAAACCAATTTCATTAATGGCACTATGGCACCCTATGTTTTGCAATTTAGCCCCACAACGAAAGAAAATAAGCTTGTAGCTACTCCATAAGCTAAAGCACTATAAACAAAAGCATTACAATTAACGAGTTTATCATACTCATACTGACACTGATTGTTGAATTTTAATCAAATAACTCATAAAGTTTTGAACATAAATTAAGCATGACTTAATGTATTATGAGCAGCAAGAAAATTCTGTTTTACTAAATGTTGAATTCAAATTGTTATTTTTTTATTTTAAAAAAACTTTTTTAACTTACAAACTCTCAATATTTAATAGATACTAACAGCCCACAAATAATTAAAAATTGAAATTAGTTGGTATACTTAACCATAGGAGGAGTACATTGATTCTGGCTTCATAGGCTTCACCCAAAAGCTCCAAATAGTTTATGCACTTACATTAGCCAATTAAAAATCTTTTCTTGCTACAATCCTATTAATTGTAGTGGCAAGTTTATTCCTCAAACCTAGCCTTTATGCTGTTAAATGCTGATATATGTGTGCTACAATTAGATGAATAAATTGGTAAGTATGTTTTTTGGGAGAAAAAAAAAACTTAAGGAAAAGGTAGAAGTGGGAAGGGAAATGAGCTTAGGGATTGTCAAACATGAATCTTACGATAGAAAAGAGATTGTGATTGTCAAACATAGTCCTAAGACAAGGTAAAGTGCAGTTAACTATTAAAAAAAATTTAGTAACATTGTCGCTGATCTTATTGCAAGAGTGAGTGCCATCATCGATTCATTTCATGTAAAATGCACTTGATATATCTGTATGTGTGTGTGTGGGTGTGTGCACGTGCGTATGTATACACACACATATTTGTGGGTGTGTGTAAATACACACACATGTGTGTGTATGTATGTGTGTGTGTGTGTCCTCTTTGTTGAGTTAAAATGTCAACTTGCAGGTTGACCTAACCGACCTGTTTTTCAGTTATGTCGTTAATAGGTTGACTCAATAATGATCCACTTAATTTCAAATCGTATTTGAGTTATGTTATCATATCACGTCAAAAATTGCCATCTCTAGTCATATTGTTTATCATTAATGAACTGGTACTTGTACCAAATGGATTTAGTGTTCAATGCATGTATTAACAAATTATTTTGATTATTCGATCAACTTAGCTGATTGTCAAGTATTGTCAAATTGCAACTCGTACATAATTGATATAAGCATAAAATGAGTACAAAAAATATTTTCATTAAAAGATTTTTTAATCATAAACATATATTTTTTTGTTGAGTGCCTTGAATTTTGCAGTGCGACCCAAATTATGACCTGACTCGATATTTTGTGAGCTAAAAAAAAAATTTTTTTTTTGAGGTCTGTATTGGAAACACAGGGCACAGGTTATAAATAGGTGGTTATAGGGTTTATATATATATATATATATATATATATATATATTTTTTGTCAAAAGTCAACAAGTATATATATTTATTACCAAAATATACAAAAGTATACATGGGACCATTGCCCCTAAACAAGGACATATAGGTCCTTGATCCATATTGGGAATGAGTCTTTCCAAATTACACAGTCTTTTAGGTCTACTACAAACCTTGCAATTTTACTAGCTATTCTATTACAATTGTTTTTGACTAATTTAAAGGAGTAGGTATCTAACATTGAGCTAAGATCAATGACATTTTCAATAACTGTTGCATATTTAGTATTTTGAGGATTCTACTTACTCATGGCTTGAATTAGACTCTTGTTTATTCCTTCAATTTGCAACTTGGCCAAGATCAGTGCCAGTTTGATGGCATTTGCTTCCTCCATTTCTCTGTGTCCCTCTCTAGCTTCTGCTACTTGCCATTACGAACTTTAGTTCTTCGCTGGTATTTCTGATAACAAAGCTATAGCTGACTCTCTTTTTAATCCTATCAATGCACACATCAGAATTAATTCTCATTTGTTCCCTTTGTATCTCATCGGGTTTTGTTATCAAATCTTCCTTTGGTGTTTCATTACTGCTTCTTCTTGTTCCTATCTTGCTAGTCTGTGCAAATTTTATCCACTCAGTCACTGCATGTTCAATTACCATTCTTCTATCTCTATCTTCATTTTGAAAGACTTTGCTATTTCTTGCTTTCCGCACTTGCTACAAAATATTTACATTAAGGGCTATGTGATCCCACTCATCTTTTTTGCTTTAAGCTTCTAACAATTTCTCCCGCCATTTCCAAAAATTCCTCTTTGCTCATTCAGGCGATCTCATTGTATAGGTGCCAGTTTTCATATGGTTTGAGCTTGTGGACAACTAAGTAGTACATGTTCTATCATTTCTTCGTGTTCCCCACACAGGCTGCACATTAGATCTCCTTGACCAGTTCTTTTAAATATGAGACATTTTACTGGAAGTGCATGGTTTAGGCCATTCCAAATGAAGTATTTTAGTTTGTGCTTGATCTTCATTTTCCATACGCTATTCCACACTCTCTTTGTTTGCCTGGCCATCCTTGTTTACTCCACTGGTTGTGCTTTTCTCTCACTAGCAACTATCTTCTTTGCCAAATCATACCCATAATGCATAATAAATTCTCCGTTTGAGTTTCATTCTAGTAATACCTATCTTTTCTGCCTGTTATGCTTATGGGTTTGGGCATTATGTTCTCCACATCTTCTTGCCTAAACAGATGTTCCAATTTTTCCTTCACCTAGCACTTGTTTTGGATTAGTTCACTAACATACTTGATGGTGCAGTTTGGTGGTTTAGGTGTTCTAACTTTCCTATCCTAATAAAATGGGATCCATCTATCTTCCCAAATTTGTATTGTTCTTTCATGCCCCGCCCTTTTCCTTAGTCCCCTCTCCATTAGATTTTTTTGTAGAAGATAACCCTGTTAGAACCAAGAAGCATTCCTTGGAGTTCTTGCATTCCAGAAGCCTTTGCCTTCAAAGTATATGCTTTAAGCACCTACAAACTAGCATGTTTGGCATTGTTAACACTCTCCAAATGTGCTTTGCTAGTAGGGGTTGATTAAACACTGTATATCTTTAAATCCCAATCCACCTTGCTTTTGTTTTGAGTGAGCTTATCCCAACTTCTCCAATGTATCTTCCTCTCATCACTAGTTTCTCCCCACCAGACTGTAGCCATTGTGCTGATGATTTCCTTGCATAATTGCTTTTGTATCCTGAACATTGACATTACATAATTGGAGAGAATTGTAGCCACAGCCTTCAACAACACTTATTTTCCAGCCATACTTAGCACTTTCTCCTTCTAGGAGCTTAGTTTCTTTTTTTATTTTTGCCTTGATATATACAAACACTATTTCTTTGATCTTGTGATGACCATTGGCAATCCCAAATACAAACACTATTTCACATTTTTGCTATCTTTTTTGGGTTTGGGATTTGGTGGGATTTATTTGTTGACTTGTTAAACTTGACCCCCAAGAAAATAATGTATAATAGAAGAGAAGGATTTTATATTTTTTAGTTAATTATTGTGAAAATAAATGAATTTGATTATTGAGCTTTCAATACTGTTATTGGATTTAGATTTCTTCTCTTTAACTAGAAAAAATGGTACAATGAATGCAAATTGCTCTTTTTTTTATTCGTTGGATTACTCTATGGACTTATCTTTCAAAAGTCCTCTTTAAGCAAAAAAAAGTCACAAATGGAAATTTTGATTAACAAAATATCCTCTATTTTATTTGAACCACAAAATCCCTAAATTAAGCTACAATATTTCTCAAGTATTTTAACTCCTACCCCATTTGTTAATGATGGGAGCCTCTTCTCCAACCAATACCCCAAGAAAGTGCATTTTAGATTTATGGATTTTGTTAGGAAGTTAGAGTTTAATCTAACCTGGAAAACTTATGTAGCCTTATCTTTAATGACCCTTGCGAGTTTTATTATTCATAGGGTGATCTAATCATATTAATAATTTCTCAATATACTCATACAAGATTAATATTGAATCAAGGATGGGTACAAGTCCCAATTCAATTAACAATAAATCCATGAACAAATTCAAACTAAATAGGGTTTTTATTAATCAAAGATCAAATAATCATAACATAAATCAAGTTAGGGTTTATTCCCATCTAGATCCAAAGTAAATTAGCACATAGATACAAAAGGAAATTTAACAAAAAACAAATAAGAATCAAGAAAACTCATTCGCTTCACGGAATCTTGAATCTTCAATGTTGTTGCAGAAATTCGTTTTTGATATTGCTAAATTCTTGGCTTGCCAAACTCTCATGGCTTGTTTTCCTAGTCTACACTATTCTAGACCCTAAAAAACCTAGGACGCTCCTATTTATAGTGCAGGTTAGTTTACAAGACAAATCCCCATAAAAAATAATATAGAATGTGTAATTGACTTAAACTGTTCAACTCAGATTCTTAGGATGTCAGGCATTAACATCGACATTATGATCGGTGGGGTCTTCAATTAGCTTCTTCCATTTTTAGCTTTTGTGCACGTCATTAGACCATGTTGGTGCCAGTCATTGGCAGTCCCAGGCCACTTTACATTTTTTACCAATTTCATGCCAATTTTGCCTGGCTAACCTATGCTTACACAACACAGATAATACACAAAATTAGGTTCATTTAGCTCATGATAAGGCTAGAAAATGGCTAATTAAAGCACAAAATCATTATATAAAACATGTGTAAATTTTAGCATATCAGTTGCAAGATAGAATTCAAAACATAGAAAAAGTTTATAGTTTGGAGGAATGCCATCTTGTCTGCCCGCCTTGTGTAGTTAGTTCCATTAAATAGTTAGTTCCTTCAAATCTAACCATAATAAAATACCTTTAGATTGTTAAGATAATACAAAAGAGATGATATTATGTAATGGTTTGAGACATATTTTCACTTTCTAAAGGTGTTTTAATATTCCAAGTTACAACAATCCCTTAGTACTTTTTCAAATAAGTATGCAAAAAGATAAGATGCTGCTGTGAGATAATTAGGCTTAGAAATATAGCATCAAATTCCAACTTCACACACAAACAAGTAATAAAAATACCTAATTCTCCTATAACTGCAAGTAAACAGGTCGAGAGAGTATAGGGATATTAGGGTCGATCCCACATGAAAACTCTGATGGCAATTACCAAAGCTTTTTCACTCACTTTATTATCTAGACAAATCATCAAACAGTTGGTGTGCAAGACTAAAGAAAGTTTAACCTCTTAAAGTAAATAATGGAAAAAATTCACAAATACAAGTCATAGGGTTTAGAATCCACCAATGGTCACTAATATGCATGAGAAGATTAATACCTTGCTTTTAACATCTTATTTTACTTAGGATTTAATTTTATTAGCAACCAAGATCAATTCGCATAATGAATTGATTACTACTATCAAGCCTCATTCTTATATGATTTGATGTTACTAACAACAAGATTCCCAATTCTCATATGAAGTTCTTTAGTGCTAGCTCATTATGCTTATGAATTGTGGTTATTACTTATTAGGCAAATAACCTTAATCTACCTACAAACACCACATCTTCATGTGTCTACCAGTAGGTTTCATGTACTTGTCTCTATTTACGTAATCAATTCTTATTGTCATATAACAAACAAGATGATTTGCAATTGGCTGTTAGTCAACTACAACTATGAAAACCACGTAGATGAATAATAAAAAACAAGACATGTCAAGATAAATCTTATTCAATACATATCATTAGTTTCATCTAATCTTAGGACTAGTATTTAGATCATAATAACATATTTAACATGTAAGTTCATAAATTCAATACACAAAACTATAACAAAGTAAGTAAATAAGAGATAGGATGAAGAAGCTTATTCAATTGATAAACAAGGCTCCAAATATCTTCTATTACTCCCTTGAAGATGGATTGGTACATAGGAATTTCTCCAAGAATTACTTCAAAAATTTGAAACTATAGTAACCACTACTATGAGAATTCTTACTACCACAACTTTGGGAATTCTCCTCCCTACAATACTTATTCTAAAATGTCTTGCAAGAGTTCCTATTTATAGAGAAATTCAAACCAAAAGTCATTTTCCTAGTTGGAGACAAAGTGATGAAATGTGGACTCAAAAGTCTTCCAAGTATCTTGTAAAGCTTATTCAAACCAAGGCTCCAAATATCTTCTATTATTCTCTTGAAAATGGATTGGTACATAGGAATTTCTCCAATAATTACTTCAAAAATTTGAAACTATAGTAACCACTACTATGAGAATTCTTACTACGACAACTTTGGGAGTTCTCCTCCCTACAAGACTCATTCTATAACATCTTACAAGAGTTCCTATTTATAGAGAAATTCAAACCAAATGTCATTTTCCAAGTTGAAGACAAAGTGATGAAATGTGGACTCAAAAGTCTTCCTCAGTGTTCTCAGGATTCTCCTTGGGTAGCAAACCCTATCTTGGCCTGAAAAAGTCTTCAAAAAACAGGTACAAAGAAAAGCAACTTGCTAGCTTTACAAAACCCTAGAAGACTTCGAATCCATGGGAGTCCACAGATCACCACCTACGGATCCACCATAGAATGGAAAAAATGCCCCTCTATTTGATGATTATTCATGCAGTGCCATTGAGACATTTTTGTGATGCTAACCTTTCATTTCTTGGTGAAATTGTTGGTGAAAATTCTCCCAAACATTGAGCAAACAATTTCCAAATTCTATGTGATTCTTGATACAATCTTGAATCAATCTCAAATTGATAGACGTGATGTTCTACTTGATCCAAATTGTATTTAAAAAGAATTTTCCTACAAAATCACATAAATTTGTACATTAAATTGTTCAAAATATAAATTTAGCCTCAAAATCTCAAAATTTGAATAAAATCCTTAATTCCTGGGAAAATTCCCAAGTTAAAGAAACTTAATCAGAATAAGTCATATTTATACTAAAATACTAAAAACACACTAAAAATATATAATTAAAAAAAATACTAAAATAGGTAAACTTAACGCTTATCAGATGCAATTACTTATTTTATAAGAATTTTAGAGAATTTATTGAGTCTTGTCCTGATACCAAGTAATGTTATTCATTAAAAATCATAAACAAAGTATACATCTCTTAATAAAAAGTTACAAAATCAATAAACATCTTTTCAAGACAGAACACAATAATTAGGTAACCTACAGAATTTAATCTCTTAATGTTTGGTCAAAGTTGCAGTTTGCTCCCAAGCTTTAATTCTTCTTACTTTATTTCTCATTTCAATGCACCTCATCAACTTAACACTTAAAATATTCTGTATTTATAAAAATGCCAGCTTGTTATAACTATAAAATTTAAAAATGAAAAGGCCCTTTATTGGTCTTCTTAGGAAACAACCCCACGAGCTTTAGAGCCAATTGCTTCAGGTTTATTAGATTTGAAACCCAATCATTCCGCATTTTGAATTTTAACAACACCAAAAGAATCCTGCTTTCAGGAAAGAAACTTTTCAAAAAATTTTGAAAAGCTTGCCAACCCTGAATTTATTTGATAAGCATTAAATTCTTATAACACACCTAGAGCCTACCAAAAACTTGTGTTTGATAAATTCTGCAAAAATTTTGAAGGTCCAACCATCCAAAAACTTGTACAAAAAAGCCTAAAAAATAGACTTATTCTTGATATTTTTTTAGCGAAAGGATTTTAAGTTTTATGACTAGTTTTGGGAGTTTTGGACAAAAAAATTAAAAAAAAGAAAATGTGTTGTTTAAGAGTTTAGGAGGAAAAAAAGGAAATTAATTTGGTGTATATGCCATTAAATTTCTATTTCATAGTCATTTATGTTAAGAATTGGTAATTTGAAAAATTTTTGGGAGGTGACATTTTTGTCAATTTACAATGTTCTAAAGGTTAAGTTGATGAGATGAATTGAAATTAGGAATAAATGGGAAGAATTAAAAGGTTAGAAGGTAAATTGTAACTTTGACAAAAGTTAAGGAGAACTTCAAGGATTAACCTAATTAGAATTTATAGTAAAATAATTTCTTAAAATAAGTAACACTAATAATTTCCAAAATTGTTCCAGAAGTAAAGCAAATAGGTATCCAGTTCCAGAAGTCAATCGTAACTACTGGCCCTACTCACTCATCAGAAGTCGGGCGCTGCTAGGTCAGGCAAGTACGTGTCGAGCACCGGAGCAAGAGAGCAACCATTTATGGCTGCGTGTCATTCTTCAATGTCACCTTCTTACGTGTAAGTCTCTGGTCTCCGGTACTCAGCCACATTAGCCACCACGCGTCACGCAGTTGGCTCAGAGCTGCCTTATATATAAATCTAGACTATAGACCGGAACAGCAACAAGCATTTTAGGTCTTGGTCACTACGTTGTTATCAGTTAATAATAACGAAGTTGGTTTGAAGAGACAAAAGCTGAAGTAGGTATCGAGAAAATGTCTTCGGAACAGGAGAGAGCGGAGCTTGATAGGAGGGCAAGGGAAGGAGAGACTGTAGTACCTGGTGGTACTGGTGGTAAAAGTCTCGAGGCTCAAGAACACTTGGCTGAAGGTAAGTACTTCATTATTACCACAATTATACTACTAATAGATGTAAACCAGTTATTGTTACCAGAGTTATACCGGTAAATAGATGTTATATATGATGCATATGCAGCAAAGTGAATGATTTTTGTTGCTGTTGTTATTATTATTATTATTATTGTAATGGTAGTTAATTACTGACGCATCATGTGTGTATGTTTCTTGTTTAATTGATTAGGTAGAAGCCGAGGAGGGCTAACAAGAAAGGAGCAGATAGGCGCAGAAGGGTATCAGGAGATGGGAAGAAAAGGTGGGCTGAGCACCACTGACAAGCCCGGAGGTGAACGTGCTGCCGAGGAAGGAATTCCCATTGACGAATCCAAGTATAAAACCTGAAGTGAAGATGATTATCGTCTAACAACTTCACTTCTTGTAGCTACTAGTGGTCTAGGTGGAGATGCTAGTTTTAGTCAGTTATTAGGGTAGGCACTTAGTCAATAATAATCTAGTTTCGAATTTTAATAGTGGATGTTTTCATTACTCCCTTGTACTAGTTGTAAGGTCGTCCTGGTTTTCAGTTTTAGTAGGAGTTGTAGGGTTGTTTGCTGATCACATGTAATCTTTTGTTCGTCAATGACATTTCGCAGCTGAGTTTTATTCATCTGCTGTTTCCATCCGTGCCATCCTATCCTTTCCGGTTCAAGAATTTTCTCCGGTGACTGCTATTGTTAAACGTTATTGGGTGCATGATTAAACTATGAAACATTAAATTATGAAATATTTGGTGTGCTTGGAGTCGCATAATCAAGTAAATACGAAGACATCAAAACGAAGGTATATTTTCCTTAAATTGTATGTCTCAACGAATAGTACTAGTAAGTTTCATAACAGTAAAAAACACCACAAAGGAATGGAGACATAATATTGCTTTTAAACCTAGCGTAGATAATTACATCATCTATTTGAGAATTACATGTACCGTTATTGACGAGAGATGCTAAGACGAAAGCGATTTTAAAATTTTGTTATTTTTAGGTGATTATATAGGTCGTTAAAATTTTTGAATATATGAGTTGGTTGTATTTTCACTATGAGAATGCAGATACAATAAGGTTGAACAACTTATTCTTTTATGCAAATTATTAGAACAACCCTCTACCTAAAATAATTATTACAAATAACATAATTTCAGATTTTTCACACATTTATAATATAAAAATTCAAAGTTTGTCAATAATAAGTAATTATATGACAACTTATAGTACACCAAGTTTTAGAACCCCTTTGGGAAGAAAAAATCAGTTATAAGTGGTACATCTACTCTTCACTAAGAAATTTATCATTTTACTTTCAATATTTACGTAGATTTTTTTATGTCAATAGCATATTATAATATTAGTTAACTAGTTTGTCGTTTTATTTCCGACTTTTATGTCGATTTACTATCTCAATAACATCCCAACTAGTTTATCATTTTATTTCCGACTTTTATATAGATTTCGTATGTCAATAATATGCTACGTATCATAAAGGGTGATTTTGCAATAATGTACATAGTGTACATTAATGATATGAAGGAGCCTTTAACTCCCTATAATATTTTTCTAGATTTTTAACTTATTTTAACAATTTAAATATATTGTCTGTCTTCTATTGGATGCTAAATTTATGTAGTTTTGCTATTTCTCATTAATTGTTAAATTTAGCAACCTAATATATTATTAGAATTTAAATTATACTACAAATTAAGTGGAATTAAAAGTATTTTCTCTTTAGTTTAAGGAATTTTAATTAAAATAAACTTCTCTACTTTTTGTTTAGACAACAATGAATGTGTGTTTACTAATTCTTATTGATCGTTATTTAACTTATTGTCCAAGATTGACATAGTTGTTAACCTAAAATAATACTAATGTTTAACTTATACCACAAAAAAAAAAAATTAAAACATAGTTTTCTAACATGAATAAAAATGAAGCAAAAAATTGCTACCACTTAATTTTGGCAAATATGTATTAAGTACCAAAAATTATTAATAACTGTGTATACATGCGCTTGTGTGTGTATGCATATGTATGTATTTGGGAATTCTGACTAAGAGATATCTCTTACTATAGGTGATAATATAATGGTAAAATTTTAATTTCTCGATCTTGACCATTTTTACTGAATAACAAAAATAACAACAAATAATGTATAAATTGTTTATTCTATTAATACATTATAAATGTGTTATATATATATATATTTTTTGAGCAAAAATTAGGATTTTGTATTGATAGGAATGTGAAGGCTCTACAAAATGTAGAGACTGTCGTCTATTTATCTACTCCATACATATTAGTACATTTGTCTACCATGTATATTTCCTGTCTATTCCATGGCTTTGTGTTGCCTAACTTTACATTTTAAAGGCAGCTTCTATTTTAAGGTGCTGCATCAATTTCACTGCTAGCAAAAGGAAATTAAAATAGCAGCTTTAGTCTGCAAAGATTCTTGGGAGACCCCATTCGATAGTCAGGTTCTAATTTTGATGTGTTCTGGGTACTTTCTTCCAAAAAAGGGTAGCCCTATTGACTGATTTCCTAATTTCAGTCACAATGCTGAATGCTGATGCCTTTTCTTTGTGATGCATGACTCGATTTCGTGTTCTCCAAATATGTTAGGCGTCTTAACTTGTCTTCAAATGAGTTGGTATTCCAGGCTAATGCATCTCATCTTGTCAGGAGTGTTTACCTGTGAAAATGAGACAGAAGCTTTATACTTTAGCCTGTACAGTTGCAGATATTGGACAGTCAAAGAAAAGGTGGTCTATTGTTTCTTCAAGATGGTGACATAGTTCACAGATGGAATTTTCTATCAGCAGCCCTTACACGACTTCATGCTTTCCTTCGTAGTTAACCAATTTTTGCAAGCAAGCTATGAAATGAAGGAGTATCGAGGAATATTTCCTTGCCCCAGATTAGTTTGTACCATTCAACTTGTGGTCTAAGTTGTCTTAAGACTTGCATGGCTGACTTAATTGTGAATTTTCCTGATTTGTTGCCCAGCCATTGGTTCTATCATGACAAGTAGTCAAAAATAAATTGGAAGGCATTTTTTGCTTCGAGAGGGGGCTGTCCTTGTGTGCTTCCTGCCTGTGGGCCATTTCCAGGTGTGCACTTGTCCACAACTTGTCACTTTGTCATTCTTGTTGATTCCAAAACATGTCAGCACACTAGTTGAAATGCTAGCATAGCGACTTATTTGGATGCCAAAAATCTGAGCTAAGTGCCTAAGCGTAAAGAGAAATCAGTTGGAGTTTCCCAACTCTAGATAGATTTGTGTTTTAGGTTTACAGTGTGAATCCACTTCATCCAAAGAGATTCCTTTTCGCTGCATATGTTCCATATGAGCTTGATGATAAGGCACTTGTTCCATATTTCCAAATCATAAAGTCCGAGTCACTTTCTTGTGTAGGTTTGCACAGATCTTCCCACTAACTTTAGCACCATAATGCTTCTTATGTTCACCTGACCATATGAAGTTTGATAGCAAACTGTTAATTTGCTTGAAACAGATTTTGGTAATACAAAGCCGCTTGACGAATAGAGTTGGATACCATATAGTACTGTTTTACGAGCTGCACTCTCCCTGCATAGCTTAGTTGTTTTAGCTGCCTAACCTTGTGTTTTCCTCTGCATTTTCGTGAAGATAAGTTGGCAATCCTTGTAAGACAATTTGGATGTAATTAGTGAAAGTCTCGGATATGTTACTGGAGGTTCACCAATCTGGATTTGTACAATCTCACTGAGTTTCTACTTCATATGTGGCTCCACTCCTGCCATGTAGATTAGACTTTTTTGGAGATTTGGCTTGAGTACTGACAAGTTTGTAAACTCCTCTAGAGTTTTTGCAATGAGTTGGAAGGACTTGGAGTGGTTCCAGTGATGATGAAAAGGCCATCAGCAAAGGAGAGTGTGTTATCCCCAGCTGTTGCCCACTTGGGGTGGTAGTTATAGTCATGTTGCCTTATATTCCAGTCAAGAAGCTTAGAAAACCTTCATGGAAATAAGAAATAGGTAGGGGAAATGGGATCCCCTGTCTGAGGCCCCTTTCACTTTGGAAATATCCTACAACCGAGCCATTGAGGTTGATGGAGCAGTAAGCTGCGTGGCAACACAGCTTTACCCACTCTACAGTATCAAATGCCTTCATAGTGTCAATTTTGAGGGCAGCTCTAAGAGGTCCTCCTTTATTACCATAGCCTCGACTATTTTATGCATAAGGAGGATATTATCTGCTATGTTCCTGCCTTTCAAGAAAGCAGATTGGGATGGAAGAGTTTCTCCATGTGCAGAAGGATCTTTTCTGTCACGTCTTGTGCTCCGAGACGTGGCACCGCCGTGTCTAGACTACGCTAAGGCACAAGGCTTAAATGGTCAAAGCATCTAAACAATTTATCCCAACTATCACATATAAAAACAAATATCAATCCAAATTTTTCATAAATACCCAATATGTCAATTGGAACTTCAATTACAAAAACTAAAGTTTCAAAGCATATTCTAACTTAACATACCATAGTTAAACCACATAACTATACTACTGCTACTAGCCTTACTCCGCAGCTTCTAAGGCAATAGCTCCAATAGCTATTCCAAAATTCTTGAATCCAAAACCATCATTCTCTGCGTATAAAAACAGAGTGAGTGAAAATTCACCTAGTAAGTAGTACAAGTATCTCTTCATTGGCTTTAGTATGTTACATATACATATTCATGATATAATTTAAATAATCTTCATTTCAATCATAATACATTTAAATAAATGCGGCCCACATAACATTTCATATAGATACTAAAGAGAGAGCCCAAGTAATAAAGCACATTGACCCTGGATATCCAGTTGTTAACTACGACCCGGTTAACAAGGTTCAAATCCAACTTTCACCCGATTGGTCCGGTTCAAAACAATGTACTAACTATCATCCAATTAGTGCGATTCAAAGGTCATATCACCTCCATCAATTTAAGGAACTAGTCCCGTCAATAATTACCTTACACAAGAGTTCAATCACAAAACATTCATTCATTCATATTTGACCATATTTACATATCCATGACAAATCATTAACATATTCATACTCATGCCACATTAACATATGCAAAATAGTTTACAAAACATCATTGTGAAAAATACATTTTCAAAAATATAAAGGATACGTGTACCACTTACCTAGGTCCAAGCTAAACCAATTAATCTGAATAGAAACGATCCCCGTCTTTACCTAAATCACAAAATTAAACTCTCAATCATAAGTTTACACCACTAATAAATCTTAACAAAACTTAATACTAGATTCTAGACACAAAACAAAACCAAAAGAATTGAAAAATGACAAACTGGTGCCATCCGCAGTGCCAGCCGCGGTTCGCACCAGAGAACAGCTACACTGGCTGTGACCTGCTGCGGTCCCAGCTGTGATGCGGCTGGTGTCGCAGCTCGCCCCAGAAAGCTGGTTCTCACAAGCCAGCACAACACATCTCAGCGTCCAACCTTCCAAACCTCACCAACCACATACTAAGCATTTAATCCAACTTAAACGTGACAAAATATGTTAGGAAATCAAATTTCTTGCTGAACATAATCACAAATTACAACCCAACCATAAATCTCTCAATTATTTACTAACCAATATCTCTTATAACATCCACAATCAAACAAAGCATAAACCTGCCACTCATATGGTTTTTAATGCATAGCAATTTCCAATGGACATGTCACTTGTTCATTTTCTCAAACACTTAGTAGACAACCCACCCAACTTATTATTTGGAAAGAAAACTTAAGAAACTACCATCAAACACAATCAACCACTTCACATTACTCACCATTAATATCATGACCCATAGTCACAAAAGCATAAACAACTCCAAAATGGCATAGTAAATCAAGAAACATTATCTAATTCTCAAAACATTTCATGGGTCATAAACCCGAGTCATATTTATTCCTTACCCTCAAATGTTCTTCCTCCAAAACTCATTATAGCAAAGCAACCATTCCAACTCATACACACACCACAAACTCTAAGTACAAAGCCATTAAATTATAGAAATTCCAATTTAATATTTCACTCATCCATTCCATCAAACACTTGGTATGCATAATACTCAATCTCCAACTTTTGACAAATAGCTTATGAAACCACCATTAACCCTCAAATACCCACCAATAATTACAATCCAACAACCAAGACTTCAATTACTCATGCTTACACACACAAAATGGAAAAACCCACAAGCAATCTTAAGCATAACCACCATTAATGACACAAAACAAAACCATCAAAGCATAACCCATAGTCATAATTGCATTAGCAACTCCAAAACTACCTTAATCATACACTAATTACTCTAGTTACTAACATAAAGAAAAACCCATAAAGAGTAGAGTTTGGAAGAAAAATACCTTGAATAAAAAGTTGGGTTGAAGCTCCAAGTTCCCTTCTTCTTTGGGAGAGAGAGAGAGAGGGAGAGAGAGAGAGAGAGAGAGAGAGAGAGAGAGAGAGAGAGAGCAAGGAAGAGAAGATGGAAGAAGAGAGGAAACCGTGAGAAAGAAAAAGAAAAAGAAAGAAGAGGAAATTGAGATGAAATGAGGGAAAGAAATATTTTGACATTTTCCACCCAAAAGCCAAATGACAAAATAACCCCCCCCCCCCCCCCCCCCCCTCCCAAAGGTCCTAGGTATTACATTGACCCAGTTAATTCCTCAACATCTAGTTCCTGTATGCAAGTATTGAACTCTTCTATGGCTCTGAAATCATATTCTTTACCTCCAATTCTTTCATTGACCTACCTGATTTCATTGAAGTCACCGACGATTATCCACGGAATATATACTGTTATGCTTTTGAGAAGTTTTAGATGTGTCCATAGGCTGCTTCTCTCCTCAGGAGTGTTTTTACCATACATCACAGTGACCATAATTAGATCATCAGACTCATTGTTTTTAGCATAAAATGTGATAGCCTGCCCGTGCATTTTAACTAATTAGCACTTGAATCTATCTGATTTCTAACAAAACCATATCCTACATACTTGTTCCTCAACAATTTCATATCTAACTTTATTTTTTACTATGCCAAAAATCTTATTTTTCTTTCAATCAGTAGTTTCTTAATTTCAGTTTTTTTAATACGGTCATTTAACCCTCTAACATTCCAGCAAAGAATCTTCATATCAGCTTTTGGTAGAGTTTTTAGGTACCTTTCTCCTATTGCCTCTACCAGCTTTATATCATTTTTCTTTCATTTGTTGCTTTCCTTCAAGTAATTGTTCTGCAGTAGTGAACTGGTTGAAGCTTTTATCTATCTTCATTTGGAATGCCGTTGGTGATACGAGAGCTTTGTGTTTGCCACCAGTGTTTTGCTCTTTCTTCTGTTTGCAATTGTCAACTAAGCAAGCTTCATTTTCTTCTCTTGGTGGTTGCACCACTAGCTCCAAGCTAGCTTCCTCTTCTGTTCTTGGGTGGTCTTTGTTTGCTTCTCAAGTGTTTGCTGCATCAGTGTTATATACTGCTGTATTAGTGTTGTGCACTGCTGGAATGTTGCTCACAGCTACTGGAGGGCTGCTCATTGCTAGTGCTAATGGGCCTAATTCTGCATGTAGTTGGCTTCATTTTGCTCTGTGCATGCTGAAGAATTTGATTTTGCGGTTAAAAGGTTTCTTTTATTCTTATCCTCCTGATCCAGAGTTTTTGGCATCCATTTCTGTGTGACCTTAGACAGTCTTGGGCAATGTTGTTTGGTATGTCCAAAAGTTCTGCAATCTTGGCAACTCGGAGATATCCATTCGTATTGTACTTCTTACTACTTAAGAATTCCATATTCGTTCACATGGGAGATCATATTTGGCCTACCATTAGTCACACTCATTTTTATACATACTCTAGCATAAGAGACTCCTGATTGTGTGGCTGTTTGCCTGTCTATGAGAAGTGGTCTTCCTTTGCAGCTGGCAATTTTAGTTTGGCTAGTTTCATTATAGTAGTGAAGCTTAAGGTGTGGAAGTCTAACTCAGACAGGAACTGCTTTCGTATTTTCTTTTTTGAGGTTTATGCTTGTCTCCTCCAAGGCTTCGAGGATAACATCCTGCTGCCAATTGGCCCAGGGATTATGTTTAAGTATCTTTTCCTTATGTTCTTAATTTTGAGATCTAAAGAGAAAGATACCCTTTTTTTCGGTGAGATTACTTCCACATTGCCACATTCTCTTCATTTTTGGTCCGCAAATTCCTTATGATCATGTAGGGAGGGGAAGAGCCCAATGTGTATCCTATCACTGTTTTTTCCCGTTTCTCAAGTCCTGGTCATACATTCTCTATTGTCATTCGCACATTTCCATGAGCACCTGGAGGCACATATTTGAGCTCCATACAACCATGCATACCTCCTTTTTCAGTCACAATCTGTGCCTAGGATTTGTTTTGGCTAAGTGGGTACCATGGTTTGCCATATCAATCGAGTCCGTGACGTATCGCTTGAGTCATAACTGGAACGGAGCTTATCGTTACGATACCATTACCGACATTGCTCTTAGAACTAAATCGGATACATATCACCGAGGAATCGACAATATCGGCCGATATGAACGGTATGACACCGTATCGGTGAAAATCGGCTTAGATCTCGGCGATATGTACCGTTATGAACTCAAAAAAACTTAGAAAGGTAAACACGATTCTTGCTAACGTCATTCTTTAATAACAAAATAGTAAAAAGAAAATAAAAGGTTGAAGAATAATAATCAAAACATTTGAATAATCAATCAAGAATTAATCTTTTTATCCTACCATACAATGTTACGGGAGTGCAAATTGGAGTTAAGTATAAAGCATATATCGTAACCTTAAAAGAGAAAATCCATCTTGTACCAAAAAATCCAACACCGTCATTTCTCTCTTTCTTTCTTGCCCGTAATATTTTAAATCAAAAGATAAAAAATTATTATTATGCTACATAGATTTTTTTTTTCAATTTTGTAACCTTTTGCAGATCTATCATCCCAATTTAATCAAAAGTTTTTATTGATCAATTTATGATGAATATGCTTATTGAGAATATGGTGAAAATGCTTACTTATTATGTCTTTGTATTTTATAATATTATTTGATAGATATATTTTTCTTTGATGTATTGAACTAAATACTATTACTTTCTTTGTATAATTCTTAATATATTATATAAGACATGATACTGTTATATTTAAGTTTTGATGTCATATAAAATTGATACTAAAATCATTTACTGCAAATACTATAGTTATATGGTTACAACAACATTACTTTATTTAAATAATTAATGGTTTTTTTTTTTACTAACCTCGTACACGGGTGAGGGCGCCACTCCAAATTTTATTAATAACAAAAAGCCATACAAGAAGGAGGGCATAAACCATACCTTCAGTCTACATGGGAATTACCAAAAAATAAAATAAAACTTGAAAATAAAGAAGGAGTACTACTCCCTTACAATATTTCAATAACCTATTCTAAAGGCCTCATGCATTTTTACATTGCCTTAAGGAAGGCATCCCTAATTTATCCATTTTAAATTCTTCAAAAACTACTTCAGGGAGGTCCTTAACGTTCAAAAAAACCTTATTAGATTGTGTTCCACATCCTTCATTTGCGAGTAAGTCTGCAACCTTGTTTGTCTCTCTGAAATAGTGAGAAATCGAACCAAACTGATACCTCTTTATCTGCACCATTTCCAAAGAAACTGACCATGGGACATCAACATTATTTTTTAGCATATCAACAAGTATTTTGGAATCCATCTGTGCATGGATACCAAAATATCCATGTTCTACACATAATCTCACCCCAACAAATAGAGCTTTCACTTGTGCCTGCATACTAATCAAATTTCCAAGATAACAAGCATAAGCCAAAATAATATTGCCTTGAAAGTCTCAAAGTATGCTTCCATCACCACTTTCACCTGGATTTCTTTTAGAACAACTATCAGTATTCAGTAAGAGCTCTTCCTGCTTCGGTCTTCTCCATTTGATCCACCTATCCTCTTTCTTCCAATGGTTAACTGAAACAAATTTTATAAATTCCTGCCATTCCATATCAACTGATACAACATTTGGAAATTTATTATGAAAAATTGCTTTTATATCACGTACAATTGCAACCCATATATTCTCCAATTCAACATTTTTTCATCATAAAAAAGCAATATTTCGAAACTTCCAAATGTGCCAACATATAAATAACAGCGTAATATGAAGCAACAACCCCATATATTTATTTGTGGCTTTAGCAAACCACCATGATGCTAAACATGCCCTAACTGATCTTCGAGAAATAGAAACATCAAACTCTCTTCCAAACCAATCCCAAAGCCTACTGGCCAACTCCCTTGATACAAAGACATGATCTACATTTTCCTCTTGAGATTTCACACAATAGAAACATTTGAAAGGGCCACAAAAACCCATTTTACATAACACCGAATGCATCGGAAGTCACAAATATAATAACCTCAGCGTGAAAAAAGAAATTTTCAAAGGAACTTGATTATGCCACAATTTCGCAAATAACCAAGATTTTTGTGCTACCCTACGAACCAAGTGAAAGGTAGTAGAAATAGAAAAAGTACCTTTTATTGTCAATGACCAAACCATATAATCTGAAACATTAGAAGAGGAAGAAGGAGTAGCAAACCTCATGATTTCTTTAACTATGTCAGGAGGAACTCATCTTTGCAGCATAGCATAGTCCTAATTGCCACTAACCACAAACTCTGAAACCTTATGAGTCTCAGTTTCACTAGGAACTCGCCAGCATCAAAGGCCTGAACCAAGTCAATTGTCACACCAAAAATATAATTGCCATCCCTTAAAAGCCAATAGCCAATATATATACTTCTCAACCAAACCTCTAACTCTGAGAAAAAAACCTTAGTTGTTTTCAACTTTGAGGGTGACTTAACTAACGGGATTTCTATTTCATTCAGAGCCTGTTTCGGGCATGGAATAGATGAAATAAATCCAAGTTAACATAGCAAAAATTGAAGGCCTTACCAAATTTGGATGTGTGGAAGAACAATATTTAGCTCTCACAAACACTGCCCACAGCGATTTTTGAGAACAAAACTGCCACCAAAGCTTCATTGAAAAAGCTGAATAAACATTTGATAAAGATCAGAAGCCTGCTCCTCCCTCCTCCACAGGAAAGCATAAATCTCGTCATTTAATCCAGTGGTAGCTCATTGAATCCAGCCTACCAGCCCAGAGGAATTTATTAAACACATTCTCAATCATCTTTAGGATACCCTGTGTTGGATTTGTTGCTGCTAACAAGTGGGTTGGGTTAGAAGCTAACACATATTTAATGAGCACTATCTTGCCTCCTATAGGTAAAAACTTGTTCTTTCAAGAAGCAATTCTACTAACAATGGAATGGGAAACTTTAGCAAAGTATTCTATTTTCCTCCTCCCAACATACAAAGGACATCCCAAATATTTCACAGGAAATGTCTTATGGGAAAAACCAGTAATCTATGCAATTTTTTGCCTGTTGGAATGCGACATTCTCTTATCAACCAAAAAACAGCTTTTGGTCTTATTTATTTGCTGCCCATACATCTTTTCATACTCTCCCAAACATGCCATAATCATCTTCAGTGATTTGCACGACGCAACTGAAAAACCCAAGACATCATTAGCATAAGCTAAGTGTGTTATTTGAGGGCATCTACGTGGAACCTTAAAACCAACAAACCGCCTATCCTCCATCAAGTTATTTAAGGTATGTGCAACAGTACTTCAGCTCCAATAATGAATAAGAGCTGGAGACAAGTGGTCTTCCCTGACGCAAGCTCACGTGATGATGTGAAAAAGCCAACAAAGCTCCATTAATAACAACTTGAAAACCAGACAATAGAGATGAGTCTCCACACCATATCTATCCATCGTTCACCAAATCCAGAAGCTCTCATGACTTTAGTTAAGAATAGCCAAGATACCCTGTCATTAAGCTTTAGCCATATCCTAATGTTAACGGCCACATCATTGCCCCTAACATTTTTTCTTCCCAATACCTGAATATCAACTCCTGTGACCAATAAAAAGTTATCTGTAATAAGTCAGCCTTTGATAAAACCACTTTGTTGAGACTATATTATTTTTGGCAAAATCCCAGACAAACACTTTGCTAAAATTCTTGAAAGCACCTTATATGCAAAATTGCACAAAGCTGATAGGCCTAAACTTCAGCAAAGCTCTAAGGAGACTTGCAGCTTCAGCAAAAGAATGATAGAAGTAGTAGTTATTCTAGGAAGCTTTGCACTAGCAGAAAAACTCAACATTGCTCTATACAAATCTTGACCTATCACCTCCCATGCTGCTGTGAAAAACTCTCTTGTGAAGCTATCTAGACCGGCAGCACTCTCCCCATTAATATTCTTGACTGTCTGATGAACCACTTCAATTGCAGGAGTGGTCTCTAAAAAATTATTATCCTCCTCCGTTATCACCTCCGGCACTACCTTTAGCCTTTGAAAGTTAGCATCTTGATTCTCAGCAGCAAACAAAGTACTAAAATACTTCACTACCTCCTCTCCAATCTCATCTTCGGATGAGACCCAATGACCTGTAGAATTTTTAATTTTATGAATCAAAGACTGCATCCGGCATTATTTGACAATAGAATGAAAAAATTTTGTATTTTTGTCCCTGGCCTCCAACCACTTGATGTGCGACTTCTGTTTCCAGAATCGTTCCTCTATGGCAAGGCTAGACTGTAATTCATTATGGGCATCATACAATCTTGACATAGCATCATCAGAGATTCTAACAATGACATCATTTTTGGCCTCAACAAGTCTTTGTTCCGCCAATTTGACTTTGGTGAAGACATTTCCATAACACTCTTTGTTCCACTGCTGCAAAAATTTTCTAGCTCGTTTCAACTTCACACTCAACACTACCATTGGGGAACCCACTACATCTTCATCCCATGGGTCTTTAACAATCTGAAGAAAATTTGGGTGGGAAGTCCAAATTTTAAGAAACTTGAAAGGCCTTGCTTTATTATGTGCTCTAGTAGTTGCAGACAACAATAAAGGAGCATTATCTGAGGGATGCCTAACCAAATGAGATACTGACGTCACCAACCCATGATCCATCCAATCCTCACTTACCAATAAGCGATCCAGCCTCTTCCAAATTCTTGCATCACCATCTCTATTATTGCACCATGTATACGGGAAACCTAGGAAACCTGCATCCAAAAGATTAGCCGAAGACATAAAGTTCATAAACTCTACTGCCTTTGACACCTAGAAAGGGTGACCACCTCTTTTCTCTTTAGCTTTTAGGATTAAATTAAAGTCCTCCAAAACCATCCAAGGGTAATTATGATTGCATTTCTCCCTTAATAAATCATCCCAAAAAAAAAGTTCTTTCAGCTACATCACTCTTAGCATGAACAAAAAATGCTAACACCAGTGACACATAAAAACCATGTTGAATCACAACTGAAATATGCTGAGAATTTTCCCCAATTAAATGGTTGATTAAAAAAGATCCAAACAGAACTCATTGAAACACACAAAGCATGTGAAAACCCTAACTTAACTCGAAAAGAATCCACCTGACTTCCATCTACTTTCATTTCACAAAGAGCAAGAAATTTAATCTTGTGTGTATGACTTAATTTTTTAACCCTTCTAAAATGAGAAGGCTTTGCAAGCCCTCTAATATTCCAAAAAAGTGACTTAATCATCAGATAACGATCGAAAAGAATTATTGGAAGACTTCGCCATCGAACGCAATTCCCTATTTGATGGGAATTTAGCCCGAATGGCTTTGTTACCTCATTTAGGTTCCTAAAAGTTATGAATTGATGATTCCAAAATTCTCACAAACGAACCATCTAGAATTGGAGCTGGTAGAACCCCCGCATCATCCGATTCTAGATCACTCCTTTTTTCCAAACCCCCGTGAACAAATCTTCCCCCTTGACTTTGCATGGTTTCATTTTCTGCATCTAGTAAAAAATTCACCGCAACGCTAGGTTCCAACTCTACAGAATTCTGATCAAGACTACCAGAAACCTACATTGGAGACCTAGCATCCCCGCAACAATATCCTACTACATCTGGTTGCACCACTGCGAGTTCTACTGGATCATGCACTACTGCAATATCTGAAACATGAGCTGTTACAGGATCAGCAATAAGAGTAGCAACAAAACCAGCAGCTGCAACAGAAGCTGGAGCAAGAACTGCATCTACTGGTGTTGTAATAGAAATGATCATAGGGTCAATTGCAGGACAATATGTAACAAGAAAAGGAGTTGCATCGGAAACGGGAGTTGGCTCAACCTCAACTAGATTTGCGGCTGCAACAGGCGCTGGAACTACAATAGAAGCTGAAGCAGAAGCAACAACCACAGGTGCTGTAATAGGAATAGGAGCAACATAGTCAGGCAAAGACACTGTGCCTACAACGTTATCATATTTGTTACCCTCATACTGCAGTTTACTCCCCTCCACCTCTTCCATCTGCAAAGAGTTTTCATCTAGCACTACTATAACATGCTCAACCGCACTATCTTTATTGTTGCTATCTAGATTCTCCTTAGGGTCACCAAGTTGTTTATGCATTGTGCCATTAACAGCCTGTTCTTTTTGTTTCTTTGGAACGTAATAATTGATCTGCACTCTTTGCTGACCTCCCATCACTTGTTTGCCTTTTATCTCCCTATCCAACCCATGCTCATCTTGCACTTTTCCTGTGAATGTCCCACCCGCCAACATGCCTTGCAATATGTAGGTAGAAATTCTGGATTCTCCTTCCATTCCAATCTATAAACAATCAGGGATATGTTTCAACAAATCTACTTCAATGCACACCCTAGCAACACGTGGGCGTGCCAAGGATGCAATAGCAGTATCCGTAAACAAAGGCCTCCCTACCATATTAACAATGGAAGACAAACAGTGTTTGTTGAAGAGATGAATAGGTAAAGACGGCAGTGTAAACCACACTGGAACTATTGACGTCTCCTTATCAACATGAAAATCTGGACTCCAACGAAAGGTTCTTATTTGGAACTTACCAACGCGCCATAAACTCTTAGTCTATAGCCTTAAGAAATCAACTTCAGCCTTCCAACGTAGCAGGACATGCCGGAAATCAAGATGGCTTACAGAAACCTCGCTCTTTAAGTCCCGAACTGCAATGAATTTGCGAATGTCTTCAAGCTTTGGTCTTCCTGGTGAAAATTTACCAACAACGGCAATTTGAAAAGGGGCTGCTACTTTCCCAATCTCGGCTTTGGTAAAAAATATTGCAGGCTTCCCTTTGAAAGATGAAGAATTCTTGATCTGAAGTGACACTGAATCAGATTGTTCCGAGTTGGAGAAAAGTTCCACAAAGGATTTCTTGGTCATAGGTGAACGTTGATGTTTAAATATTCCAGGATCAATTGGGTTCGAAGGCTGCCACTCGGCAGTCATGGCTGCCGGACTTTTGAAATTCAAAAACGCAAGAAAATAGGAGGAAGATGATCCGAAAGAATTTTAGAAAGTTTTAGTATATATACCTAAATGACAATATAGGTATTTAGTACATTTAATTTGATAATTGTATTTGTTATGACATTTTTTATAGATTTTTTGAAATATTTTATATGTATAATGTGCGTATCACCGATACCAATATGTTGCAACAGATATGGAACAACGGCGACCGCAATGAAACCGCGATCCTCAATAGTGAACCATACTGATACTATGTCTGATTCAACCCAGAGCAGCTTTGAGAAATTTTAGAGCAAGATCCCTTATCAAGGTTAACAGTCAGCTGGTCCCTTTTTTCTAGATTTACCCAACGTTACACTCTGCCCCTCTCTCACTTGGGCTATCGTTTAAGAATTTTACTTAAGGTTGCCATGTTTGATTGAGTTTAGTGGATGAGTACCTGTAATTTCAGGTAATCTTCCTGGAGATGCAGGAGACCCTCTGTACTGCATCTCTCTCCTTACCTACCACTAACACTTTACCTCCGTTTGATTCTTGCAAAAGGTTGCTAATCTGCAGTTCTAGGAGCTAGATTTGAGCTTTAGTGGTTATCTGAAGCCTGAGAAAGGGGATTCTTTTCTTTATCTCCAACTTTTCGATTTTCCTCTCGACTTGAAGGCTAAAAGGTGTCATTAAACTTAACCTTTCATGGAATTTTTAGTATTTTATTTTTTTATAATTTTTATTTATTTTAATTATATTTATGAAAATTTTATTTAATTCCACAAAGTACTAAAATAGAAAAACTACAAAAAAAAAATAGTTTTTATAACAAATTATGTTACTTTCATTAAATATAAGGTATCATGGATCGTACGATTTCTTTTTTTTTTTTTTGAGAAATTCTATTCTATTACAATGAGGAGTCTTGGGGGAAGGGGGTAATCAAATTGGAGGACCTCCTGTTGCTCCAGTGGCATGCCTGCTTGTTGTCCTGTCAAGTTGCAATAATATTTGCAAACTGAATAGTGATAGGAATCGAACTCCCGATCTCGGACACACTTGCTTGCTATCCTGTTAAGTTGTGACAATATTTGCAAACTTGACAACGATAGGAATCGAACTTCCAACCTTGGGAGAAGTCGTAGAACTCTAACTGCTCGACCCACTATTCGTTCCTCATACGAGTCAAAATCTAACTATATGACTTTTGGTGTTGTATTTTTTTTTTCAAAAAGAGTTATGTTTTTGTCACTTAATGATATACCAAAAAAGTCTTTTTGTTCGTTAATTTCAAATTGCCCAAATCTTTTTTTCAATATCTGCTAAAACCTTCAAAGCTAGCACAATAAATTCTATCAAATAATTTAAATAACTAACACATATATTTTTGAAGTAAGCACACACATTTAAGGTGTGTCAAGAGCAGTAACTAGTAATGAAGCACAAAATAGCCATACTTCAAACCGTGAGTCAACCCATATTATGCGCATTTTGGAGTAATCAAAGTCCCGGCATCCATCCCCAGAAGTGCACTTTCATATCCTCACAGTTTGCGACGATGTAATGGTTTCGAAAATAGTTCCAGAAGGAAAGCAAATTGGTAGATGGTTCTAAAGTGAATTATAGCTAATGGCCCTGCTCACTAATGATGAGACGCCAAACGCCCCTTAGTCTGCAGGTACGTGTTGAGCAAGGGAGCAAGCTTTTACTGCTGCGTATCATTCTTCAACGTTCACCTTCTTACGTGTATATCTCTGGTCTTTGCTACTCAGCCACGGTAGCCACCACGTGTCACGCAGCTGGAGCAGTGTTGCCTTATATATAAATCTAGACCACGGATGGGCGAGGCCACAAGCATTTCGGATCTGGGTTGCTCCGTTGTTAAGTTGGTTTTGAAGAGACAAAAGGTGAAATATAGAGGTGTCGAAAAAAATGTCTTCGGAACAGGAGAGAGCTGAGCTTGATAGGAGAGACTGTAGTACCTGGTGGCACTGGTGGTAAAAGTCTCGAGGCTCAAGAACACTTTGCTGAAGGTACGTACGTTTTTTTATTAATACAATTCCAGTTAGCAGACGTTTGGATGCAGCAAAAGGAATTAATGCTTTTTGTGGTGGTTACTATTGTATATTATTTTTGTTTGTAGTAGTTATAGAAAAACGCTGTGTTGTCCGTTCTTCTGATGTTAATTACTCAAGCATCACCATGTGTGTATGTTTTTTGTTTAATCAAATAGGTAGAAGCCGAGGAGGACAAACAAGAAAGGAGCAGATAGGCACAGAAGGATATCAGGAAATGGGGAGAAAAGGTGGGCTGAGCACTACTGAGAAATCAGGAGAAGAGCATGCTGCCGAGGAAGGGATTCCGGTTGACTAGTCTAAGTACAAAACCTGAAGTGAGGATGACTGATAATCCAACTGCTTTACTGCTTGGGTGTTTCTTTTCACTTGTAGATGCTAGTGGTATGGATGCTTTTAGGATGCTACAGCTGTTAGTGACTTTGTCCAAGGGTTTTATGTTTTAGTGGCAAGTGTAGTGTTGTTTGCTGATCATGTGTAGTCTTTTGCTCGTCAATGACATTTCATGCTTAGTTGAATTTTATCGATCGATCGTTCGCATTTTTTGCCATCATATCCTTCTCCGTTTCGAGAATTTTCTCCAGCAGATGCTATTGTTAAAAACTATTGAATATGTGATTAAATTAGGAAACACTGTGTTCTTGGAGACGCCTAGCTGAGTGCATACGAAAACATCACAACCTTGGCTTTTGTCCACTTTTCCTGTTTCAAATTTTTTACCCGCTCGCATACGTTTCCATTGCAACTTCAGTAATATTAATTTTCAAATGTACTACTTCTGTTTCAGTTTCCGTTTTAATGTCGATAACGCTTACAATAGTGCTATATTATTGTATATTTAGCCGAAGCAACTCCTCCGCAACCGATTGTCTCTTTCGGTTTCCCGTTTCAACCAAAGTATAAAACATTGAACCTGCAACTTTTACTGACTTATTCGTAGCTCTAATTTGAACTTGCAAAATTACAAGCGTATTACCATCGTTCGAATTATGAAAGAAGACCGTTTCTTGCTATTCCTTGTCCTTTCAGCTACGTTAGAGTGTGACAACAAAATAAACTAGTTGGAGTGATGTGGTTTGAAAAAAAAAAAAAGTTGGGCAATGAGGGCTATTAATGAATTTTATTGGGCTTCTTTTTTTGAACAAATCAGACTTCTAAGTCCACGTGCAGTGATTTTCCTTCGCAGTTAGCATGTTTTTAGCTTCGGTGCTTTTGCAAAATTCGGCGATTTGAATTATTCTTGCATGCAGGCGGACCTCCAGAAGGGTGCATTAGACCATTGATACGCAGGTCGGATTTTAAATATACAGTGGTTACTTGGCGAGGGCATTCGTCATTTAGTTATAAGTACACAAATTACAAATTTAGTTTTGATGTTGTTGCAATATTTAGCAATGCAAACAATTTTTATTTCACAAAGGGCTCTTTTAAAAAAAAGTTAACAATAGAAAAATATGGTGATAACGAAGAAGTTTTTAATAAAAGTAGTGAGTATTCATTATGATTTGTTACTTTTTTACATCGAATACTGAAATATAGTAATCTTTGAGGAATATTTTTAAAAGGGTTGAGTTTGTAGGCATTTTTAGAGTGACTTGATATAATGGCGTCATGGCTATGAAGCAGACTACTTGCGAGTGAGGGCTTGGGGCCTCTCAAGTTGAGAGGTTTGCCATTTTTCTCAAATTGAGACTGTATAACTGCTTTGCATTTTTGTGTAAGTGTTCAATATTTTTGTGTAATTGTTCAGATTTGTGATATAATCACTTTTTCTCCTAAACACGTCTCATTTTTTGGTGTTTTTTGCCTCTAAATTTTGCCAACATGGTACATCTCAACCATCCATTCTCTCACATTAAATTATGGCCATCAAATTAAGAGAAATGACATTTGAGAGGCCCCAATCCTATGAGTTCTGCACGAAGTTCCTGTTCTATTTTATTTTATTTTTTTGGCGTGTCATAATGTGAATCTTTGATGTGCAAGCACCGCTTTTTGAGCTGTGGGTTTATGATAGGTAAGAGAGGAAAGTCTTGGCGTTGGATTGTGCATGGTCCACTATGGACAACTTGTGCACCAGATGCGTATGCAGATTTAAGAAAAATATTTAGGTGAATCAGGTTTACAGGTAGGACTGTGGACCCTGTGTCCACATTCAGTCACATCCCTTACTAGTGAGCCCTCCTATGGGTCCCTTGTGGGCTCCATGTGGGACTTTTGGTACTTGTTAGTGATGTATCTCAATGTGGATCACATGATTTATGGCTCCACCCGTAGACCCGATCACCTAAGTTTAGTACGGATAAATGTTTTAAATTTCGAACCGTCAATTGAACCAGTGAGACAATCGGGTCGCGGTTTAATCGATTGAACCAGTTGAATCTCAATTTAATAATTTTTTTAAAAATATATAAATATATGTACATTTTATGGACTAATATATGATATTGCCTAACAAAAAGTTAAATATATATAGAAAAATTTTACTTTCACAAATAAATTTTTAAATCATAAATTTAAACAAATAAATTCATCTTAATTTGTAAACCAAAAAGATTGATAACAAAAAATCAGCTATTAAACGTATTAAACTAGAAATAATTCTAGGGGATCCCTAGATTGAGAAAAATGGCAACTCTTTATCTTGTATGAGGAGCATTGAAAATATTTACGGTTAGTCCCAAGCCGTTGAGCAATTAAAAATATACATATTTAATTTTGGGAATAAAATTTATAGAAAAAAATAAATATCTACCAATATTTGTGTTATCTGCTTGTGTTTATTTATAAGATTTTCGTACCTCCAATGGAAGCAAGTTGTGGAAGGTCTACAATTCCATGAGGATGTCACTTTGGAAAAAGGATCCGATGTAATGTCAATAGGAAAAATAATTAGGTGAACCTAGTCTACTCGCGCCCCCGGGAGAGGGGAGAACTGTGGACTCTGTGGTTCACATTGAATCACATCAGCCATTTCTGGGGCTTTTTATGGGCCCCTTGTGGTTCCCTTGGTATTTGTGGTTGATGTGATTAAATGTGAACCACAAGATCCACAGGCAGAACCGTAGACCTAGTCTATCTAAATATTTTTCATGTCAATAATTGCTATTTAAAGAGTTTGATTAAGACAAATAATATATAATTCACATACACTATACGAATGTCCTCAAATTTGCGATATCGAGTTGATGGAACACTTACTTATTGAAAAAAGGGAAAAACAATAAAAAAAGAAAAGGAATAAAGTCTCGCAGAAGGTTTCTGACATTAGAGTTGGAATCTTTTCGAGATATAAAGTGAAAAGTGAGAAACTTCAATGGCACACAATTAATTATTAAGCACAAGAAGGAACAAACCACGGATGGGGCATCGCAATTTCAGCCCCGTTCAGTTCTAACAACTTCATGGACCTGTTGCAATCTGGGGAAGCAGGTCACTGAGATTAAGCCAGCAAATTGATCCAATACACGACATCATTTAAAGAGAAATAAAAAGAAAAGAAAAATTAAACGAAATGGCAGAAAATGGTGTTAACAAATTGTGTTTTCGCTCCAAAATGCTCAATTTCCAAAAATTAAAAACAAAATCAAATTCAACCAATAGAGGAAAACAAAAACCAATGCCTTATTCTATTCTATGAAATTGAAAGGGAGGAAAAACTCAGATTTTATTCTTCATTGTGGGATTGCGATAATACGAACACTTATGAGATTTTGAATTACAATTAATTACATCTGAATTACACTCACAAGTTGATGATTTACATTCAATTACTTCTCACTTACACACATCATCTCAATTAGAGGACGCTTGATCGGATGCATAAACAAATGCACCGGATGTTCGGTTAATTAGACCATCTTTGCGGACGATCTGCTGGACGACAAAGTGGATGATAGCATTGTCTGCAGTCAATTGATTCGCACACTTATGAGATTTTGAATTACAATTAATTACTTCTCAATTACACCCACAAGCTGACAATTTACATTCAATTATTTCTCACTTACACACATCATCCCAATTAGAGGACGCTTGACCAGATGCATAAATGAATGCACCGGACGTTCGGTTAATTAGAGCGAACAATCAGCCGGACGACAAAGTGGATGACAACATTGGCCGCTTTTAATTACTTCTCAATTACACCCACAAGCTGACAATTTACATTCAATTACTTACCATTTACACACAAAAAGCTGAAGATTTACATTCAATTACTTACCATTTACACACAAAAAACTAAAGTTTTGAACTAAATTACTTCTAAGTTATTGACAAATCTGAATATTTACATTGAATTACTTCTCAATTACACCCCAAAGCTAAGGAGTTACATTCATTTTAAGGTGTAAGAAGAATATTTTCTTCTTTTTTTTTTTTTGGCATAATCTTCTTCTTCTCCTGCAACTTTTAAGGTTGAAGAAGAACAACCAACCCTAACACAATAAGGATGTAATAATGCAGCATTTGTTTTCGGTTCTAAGAAAATTATGGCTTTGCCTGCCACTAATTTCACGCAAATTTTCAAAAATCAAATTAGCACCTTTTTCTACAATTGCACAAAATTTTCAAAATATTCTCACACCTCATTCACGGCGTTGATTGTTGTGGATGGATCTTTATTTTTTTTTTAAGGCTGAAAATGATGTCATTTTTGGCCTCTCTAACTTAAGCCAACGTGGCTTGCTTTCAATCGTTAGATGTTGACTTTAAATCCCGTCCATGAACTTGCGGTAACTGGGACTTGCATTGCCCCTCATCCCTCATGAAACCCTCAATTCACAAATACAAAACTCCTATTTCATCAAACATTGAAACTGATTTACCCAAAAAAATCTAAATTACCTTAAAATACAAGAAGCAAAACCCATACCAAGCATTGATCTGATGATTGGTGTTCATCAATTTATAGTTTTTCATTTAATTTACTCTTTTTCCAAATGGCAATGCCATTCAATATTTATCTTTTCTTTTTAAGATTTTTTTGCCTCCAATATTTAGTAAGTATGATTAGATCAGTGATCATGTGGTGTGTAGTAGACATGCAACAGCTAAGTAACCGACACATCAGAGGACACCTTGGCAGTGGTGTTACCAGATCTAGGTTGCCATAGAAGCCCGATCAATGTCTCTACCTGTCCATCAATGGACTTTGCAACTCACTTTTTTGCCATTTCACAATATCTTTATTCAAATCTATATTATTAACTTTACCAGTGTTTCACTCACCACAAGGGATACAGAGCATCAAATGAATTCTCTTGGAGGAAAATCTTAAGACTAAGGGATCAAAACCCAAGGGTGGTTGATGTGAAAAATAGGTGATGGAACAAATACCTGGATCTGGTACGACCATTGACACCCATTAGGATCCCTTTATAAGAAGTTCAATGCCAACATTCTA
Organism: Mitragyna speciosa; assembly: GCA_024721245.1. Classification (NCBI taxonomy): domain Eukaryota; kingdom Viridiplantae; phylum Streptophyta; class Magnoliopsida; order Gentianales; family Rubiaceae; genus Mitragyna; species Mitragyna speciosa. The sequence goes on along the minus strand of CM045567.1, from coordinate 285,923 downwards.
AAAAACTTGGGGTTGTCAAAACATGACAAGGTTGCAGACTCGATCAAGAATGGGAGTTGGAATTGACCAAGAGGTAGGAAGTTGACAACTGAGGTGGCCTTGTTGAAACAAGAAACCCCTTGGCATCTGCTGCCTTGTAGTGGGGTGAAGGATAGAGCTTACTAGGGCTGTTCAAAAAAAATTGAAAAACCGGTGAAACCGATCTACTTCAAACCGAAAAAGAAGGGTAACTGAACCGGTTACTGATAGCAGATCGAGTAGCGGGTCAGTTTATAAATATACCGAGTCAGGCAGCGGTTCACATTTTTGTGAACTGTCAGGTACTCGACCCGATCCATAAGAAGGGGCATTTTTGTCTTTTTCATTTATTTGGGCTACACCATCACAATGACCCTCGTTACTTTGCTGTCATTCTTTAATCTACATCCTCTCTTTGCTGCATTTCTTCTCCCACTCATCAATCTTTCTCTTATATCCATCGTCTCTTATCTCTGTTGGTCTCTTTGTCGTCTCTTTTGTCTTCTTTCTTCATGTCTCTTTGTCGTCTCTTTTGTCTTCTTTCTTCATGTCTCTTTGTCGTCACTCCTCTCTCTCATTGATTTTTCTCTCATCTTTTGTTGGAAAATTTGTCTTCTGCTGGTGAATTGACCATGATTCATTCTTTGGTTTATCTTGTATTTTTCTTTTTTTAAAGAGCTTATCAATATGGAAATAAAAATGGTGAAAAACACACCTAATGATCTACTTCAGCGAAACCAAACATCATAGAGGCTAAAGAATTGATGGTCTCACCTGCATAGAGGAGAATTTTAGGCTGAGATTTGGTGTTTCCATGAAGAAATGAAAAGAGAGATTTATTTTACCGCACACAAAATTTTTATTTGTCATGGTGGGCCTAAAAATTTTTTCCCCTTTTATTATTCTTTTTTCAGTAATATTAGGATCAAGATGTGGTGTTTTAGTTTTTCAAATTGTTATTTTTGTTGGTTAAATTGAAATTTGAAATTGATTGAAGAACTTTTGATAAAAAAAAATTTGTATACTTCGATCTTTGAGTAGTATGAAGGTTCAGGCAGGGTACCCAAATTATCCGAACTTGGTTTTGTGGGTACCTGGTCCGTTGTATGTGGACCGGTTCAGGTAGAAAAATTTGTTCATAACGAGTACCCAGTCCATGAACACCCTAAAGCCTATTGGAAAGGGGATACAAATGTAATCTTCACAGTAAAGTCTATTTTGAAACACTTCAAAGGAGATGAACAAAAAGTAATGTGGCATAAATTGGTAGGGGGAAAAGGACATATTCCAAATACTCTTTCATATTTTGGCTAGCATGAAAGGAGAGGTTAACTACAAAGGATAGAATGAGGTCGTGGGGCATTATAGGAGAAAACACTACCTGTGAACTATGTAACCAGTTGGATGAATCAGTTGAACATCTCTTCTTTGAATGTGGAGTTCCATTTGTAGTTTAGAGAAAGGTCTTAGAATTCTGCTCCACATTTAAAATAATCTATTTGTGAAGAACTAAGCTGGAGTGGATGTGCACTACTTGGAGATCCAATAATTTTGCAAACAAGTTTCAAAATTTGATTTGTGCTATTACCATTTAGTACATTTGGAGAGTAAGAAACCAACTGTTGTATCAAGTCAAAAATACAACTGCTTCAAACTTGGTGAAGGAAATTAAAAGAACGATGTTAGAAGCTGTATCAACATGTTATGTGACAAAATTGGCAACTGAAAGTAGAATAGGGTTTACCAAATTCAATTTTTGTATTGGTAGATACAAATCTTATGTTATAGAGTAGGTGACTTAAAGCTAGTTAGCATAGGCTACCGTTTGTAAAGCTCTTTTCCAAAATCATCATAAATAAAATTCCCAAATTTTGCCAAAAATATTAAAAGAAGAAAGGTGAGAAGCTAATGTAGTGTAAATAAGAAGAACAGATTAGGGTTTTTGAAACAGCTTTTTTTTTTTTAATTTGACAAAATTTCAAAACCATGGGTATATGTTTAAATCAATTCAAGCAGTTCACACAGTTTTTATAGTGTTCAACGGTTTTTTAGTTTAGTCAAACCAATCAGTGAACCGGATTGGAGATCATTGCTGATTTGCAGTCTAATTCGGTCCTTAAAACATTGGTGAGGATATGCACTCTATGCATGAGCAAACTTAAAGAAAAATGATAAGAAAGAACTAGGTAGAAGTTATGCATGGTCAAAACATATTAATAGTCTATTGTATATAAGTGTATTTCAAAATGTAGTAGATGACATAAAATGTAATATCAAATATGTTCACCCACTTTATATATGATAGGATTAATTAAATGTTGTTGAGGAGAAAAAACACTTTATCCCCTAAATCTTAATTATAGAACTTTGTGTGACACTTGCAATTGGACTCATTACAACACTTGAATTGAGACATCTGCCAAGCTCGTGCTAGGATTCAATCACAAGTAGTCATTCATAGAGAATGTGGTCAAACCTCTAAACTTGCAAAGGAAGATTCATCTTGTTTGGGCTATGTAGTCTAGAATACATATAATTGAAGATGAATTTTAAATAATAGAATTTTTTTCCTTTCATTCTTGTCCTTAACCTGCGGATCAAGCATCTATAAGGAAAACAAATATGCCAGGGATGACCTAGAAGCCCAGTGAGGTCTATTTATAAAACTATTACACATATATTGTCAAAACGTTCATTTCTAAGAGTAGCATATAGCCTGTCATGATTAAATATAATAGGCAAATAATGGAGGATACAGGGAAAATCAAGTCAAGCATTGCTTGAGAGCATTTCGAGTTTTATTCAAGAACAAGTCAAGTATTATGCTATGGCAAAAATCTAATAATTTTTCAATGTTTCATGCCAATATTCATATATTCTAGTGGTCATTTCATGCCATTTGATAATCTTAAGAGTTACCCAAGTACTTTTCCGTGCACCTATTTAACCTATGAAATCTCTTTGTAGGACGGTGGATGCCAAGATGCTAAAGCAATCATCAATTGGTGGCCAGACTCGTTGCGAACTCAGCCAAAATAGATATGCACTAGTCCGGGTCCAAATCAAATGCACAAGTACAAGTACATTTTTTAATGGCAAGTATTTTTTAGTGCGATAAAGTATACAATTGGGTTCGCAGTCAATTCAAGCATAATGAACAAGTACAGTCTCAAGTCAAGTGACCATAAATCACATATTTAATCTTCTACAACAATTCACATGATTTTCATGAAAATTGAAGTTGGTAGTAAAAAGGATTTTACGACACTCACTGATATGTTAAGGTTCACAGGTTCTTCAAATGCTCGCTTCTTAGACTGTCTAAATCACCTATTAATTGGAGATAAATTAATTAATTATCAAATCAAAGTGAATGAATGAAATAACAAATTAGAGTTTTTCCCAAAAGAGAAGTCGTGGCTTCAGCTGTGACCTCTGGCTTGCAACACAAGCCACGGCTCAAATTCCAATTATAAAGCTATTCATCTGCTATCAATAATCCTTTATCAGCCTTACCAAGTGCCCAAATTCAATTGATCATAACTTTCAGCATACAACTCGAATTGCTTCAAGATTTACATAGTTAGAAATTCATGAAGAAAGAAAATTAAAATTCCAACAAGAAGAGGATCAAAATTAAGTCACAACTTGACACATTATCAGCCCTAGTTACATAATATTAGCTTCCCAGCCCAATTTCATCAAATTCTAAGTTCAATTTATCAAGAATTAAAACTTGACACTTAAATAGTTGAAAAAATACATCTTAAGGCCTAAAATTTTTGTGAAGAGCATCAACCCAAATTCCAAGAAGAATAGGTTTAAATTAGTGCTTAAAATTGGCTCTTTACCAATCCCGTTTATGCAGAGTTGGATTTTTAGTTCATTTTGCATAATTTTTGGCATTAATTCACAAATAACTGGAGGACATGCCTTATACCATCTTAAAGCTCTGCAAATCTAGTTTCCAAAATAGGAATCATTTAATTTGAAGCTCTCTATACCAAAATAATTCTATTCTACTAAAACTGCTCCTAAGCACCTGTTCTGATGGTTTTCTAGTTACAACCTATTTAATCCACCATGTCTCAAGCTATACTCAACAAGAAAACATAAGTGTTTTGTACCATTATGACCTAGGTTTAACATATAGTAAGTTCTTAAGGACACCATAGCCAAGTTGTAAACTTAATCTCATTATAACTTTACCATGGTTTAAGTGATACCTAGATTGTTGTTGCATGTACACTTTTATTTTTCCTTTACTTTTTCAAACCCCTAACAAGAGTTTCACATCTACTATCAAGTCTACAAAGTTAAAAGCAAGGTGATACAAAATTAAGCTCAAATACTTCAAAAATCCTTTGGTTTTTCAAACCCAATAGAGGAATGTTGATTACCAAAATACTTTAAAAATCTACTTTTCCTTATCTTACTTCTTTGAATTTTTAACCTGCAAGGAAAAGGTGGCGGGTTAGATTTTGCTTGAACCATAGGATTGGAATTTACCTTGGAGTTTGTATGGTTCTACCCTTCTTCCTCAATTTTCTTTTCAATTGGATCCTCACTTCTTTCCTTGGAATTGATCAACTTAGCCCATTTATCTCCTTCCCACTCCTGAGAGTCATAGCATTCATATTCTTGGGATTCACCTCGGGTTGTGATGGTAATTTTTCATTCACTTTGGCCTCCAATCAACTTACCACGGTCACCATTTGACTCATTTGGTTGTTCAATTGACTCACTAGGGTATTCAAATTGTGTATGCTCGTCTCCGTTTTCTGCTGAAATTGTAAAGTGCTAGAAGCTAATGATTTAACAATGTTTTCCACAGAACTCTTTGAAGTAGATGACGTAGCTAGGGGCTTTGGTTGGTATTGAGGCTGGAACCCTTACTGTCTATTCTAAAAGAAATTCTGTTGCCTGTTCCCTCCATAACTAAGGTTCGGATGGTTCCTCTAACCTAGGGTTGTAAGTGTTGAAGTATGAATCATATGGCCTTCGTGGCGCGGGCATGTTCCCAGCTAAATTCACTTGTTCAGCACTCTCTTCTTGAAGCATTGGACAAATATTCGTGGAGTGACCCATATTTGTGCATATCCCATACACCTTTACTTTTCCCACAACCAACTGTCGCACAAAAGAAGTTAATTCAAACATTTGTTACTGAATAGATAGGGTATCCACTTCATTCACTCTATGAACAGGGGCATTATCGCGAAAACCAAACTGTTGAGAATTTTCTGCCATTCTTTCAATTAACTCCATGCCTCTGTGGGGATTTTGCTCACCAGAGCTCCTCCACTTGCAATATCAGTGATGTTTTGGTCACTTAGATGAAGCCATTCGTAAAGGTACTGGATCAACAATTGCTAGCTTATCTAATGTTGTGGGCACTGGATACACAATTTGTTGAATCTCTCCCAATATTCATATAAGGACTCTCCATGTTGTTTCTTGATACCACTTATCTCTTTCCTCAAACTTGTAGTTCGAGAAGCAAGGAAATATTTCTCTAAAAATTTCTTCTTCAACTCAGTTCATGTTGTGATACTTCTTGCTGGCAGACAGTTTAACCAATCTTTTGTAGAGTCTTTAAGAGACAAGGGGAACGCCTTCATCTTAATTTGATCTTCGGTAACTTCAGGAGGCTTCATACTTAAGCACACTACGTCAAACTCTTGCAAGTGTTTATGGGGCTCCTTACGTGAAAGACCATGGAAAGAAGGTAAGAGATGTATTAAACTAGATTTCAGCTCAAAAGAAATATTTTTATCCAAATTAAGGAATGTAATGCATAATGGCTATTGAGTTAAATTGGGAGCAGCCAACTCCCTCAATGTTCTATTGTTGGCCATGGTGACTTCCTCCTCTTCAGAATCACCTGAACTATCACTTGAAGAATTCACCAACTCCATTGCAAATTTCAGCCCTGGAGATGCAGCAGCTAACTGCTCCTTCTTTCGTTTCTTGGTCTCTTTCTTGGTCTTCTTTATCTCAAGAATAAACACCAGTTTAACTGTATGAGAAGAACGCGGCATAAACTAGCAAAGAATATCAAAATGAATCGAATCAAATCAAATTAAAATGAAATAAAAGAAACAAATTAATCCAACACTACTCCCCGAACCGGCGTAAAAAATTAACAGATGTCGAATCTGTGCAATAATAAAATCCTACTCTAAAGAATGTAAACTTGTGCCTAGCAATGAGTAGGATCGTTAATGTAAATTTGTGTCTAGCAATGAGTAGGATCGTTTCCACAGGGATTGGAAAAAAAAAATTTTTAAACTAAAAACTACGGGGGGATTTGTTTTGCAAAATTCGAAAAGAAATAATCAACTAATTATAGCAAAAATGATTCAGAGAAATAAATGAGAATTAAATCAATAATAAAGAAAGCTCTAGTTAAAGGTACACTTTTCAGGCATGGGTCACACAACTGATCATTGATGCAAAAATAGTTCAATTATTCATCAATAGATTAGTTATAGTTATCAATAAGCTTTGACAACCAACTTTTCCTTACTTTATCGATAGCCAAAGTACGACCATTGCCTATTTTCCTAATTAAGAAATAACCCTAGGTACGACTGTAGGATTTAATTTCTCAATTGTATTAAAAACTGGAAAAGCCCAAATCCTAATCAATAAACACACTATGAGAATTTATTTAAATTTGATCATATGCTCCCCTAACATGAAATTAATCACTCTAGTTACCACTGGAATTAATCAATCAAACAATTATAAATTCAATTAATTAATATGGCTGTAGATTATTAAGTTAATTCGAATATCAGGCCCTGGACATTCAAAGAACAAAATAATTATAAAAAGATTAAACCAAAGAACATACGAATACCAATGAATAACAAAAACAAATAGAAATTAATTAGATCTCATAGATGTTTGGAACCAAGTCTTCAAATTAACCCTTGACTAGAAAGATGAAATTAGTTGCACTCCATGAGACAGCATTACAAAAGTGGGGAGGAGAAAGTCTAGAGAGGAGGAACAAAATCATGCCTACTCCTATTTTATGCAAGAGGCGTTCTTCCCCTTTTTTTCACAAAATCACGTTACCTTTCTTTTCTTCCCAAAAGGAATATTCCTTCCCTCTTTTCTTTTCCAATTTTTAGCATTCAAGTAATCTCCAAATTCTCCTCATGGAGAAATATCCTAAAAATAAGGAAACAATTATAAAATAACTTCCTAACACAAATAGACTACCAGAAGGAAACTTCTATCTAGCTGTGACTCCAAATTGGAAGATTTTGCACAAGATTTCTTAGACTTTCTATCTTGGACATGAGAGTTAGGCGGTCCATGCCAACTTCGCAGATAATGTTTTTGGAGAATCTTCTAGCCCCTTTATTTTCTTTCTTTTTATATATTCATGCAATTAACACCAATTTACCAAATTTGAGTAGGATCCATCAATAGCACAATATTTGGTAATAATAAAAAGAAAATAGACATAAGTCAATCCACCAATTTGAACCCTATCAGAAACCAAAGGAATTTACCTGTTGAATAGCTATAGACTCCGTGTCGCAACCCTTTTTCTCTAGTCTCTCTTGTTGGTATGTTATTCCCTTTAAGGTTTAGCCTCCCACAAAACACCCCTAACTACCCAAATTCTATCACCATTCTATTACTAAAGTAACTAGTCATTAACTGGTCAACTTTAAGGGAATGACTCGGTTCCCCATTTTCTCCAATTCGTTCAAGCCTTTCCATCTCTAGATTAAATCTCAAATTGGACTTCAACCGCCTTCCTCTTGCTAGTTATTCTATTTATTTCATTTATTTGCTACATAATTTTTTTTAGCTTTATTTAAGACGCTGTAAATATCTCATTTCAATTGTCCAAATAATCACACGCAACTACACATGAATACAACTTACACCAATGTTCCTTAGTCTTAGGATTCCAAGTGTTATAAACCAAGTGAACTTATTGTACTAATTTGATTACTGATATCACTTATTTCAATTGATCTCAATAACAACATTAACATGTAAACAAATAAATAAATGATTAGTCAATTAAAATCTAAATGTCATTGTAAACAACCAAGGCTTTGATAAGTTAACTATTTTATCACTATAAGCTTCTTTCGAGTGTGTCATATTTATCAAATAAGTTTGCCACTTTCATCACTTAAATCACTACATATCTTACTTCTAGTAGTTGTACAAACATTTAGCTAAATAATTAAACAAAGAAACCATTAGTATCTCATAAATTAATTACAAGCCTTCACATCCCTCCCTTCTTAAAAGAATTTCATCCTCAGAATTCTCACCTAAGTTCATGAAGAGCTCAAGGTATTCTACTCGTACTTCTTTTTCTAACTGCCACGTTGCTCCTTTAATTCCCTAGTGTTGCCATAATACTTTCACCAAGGGTACTTTCTTATTTCTTAAGACCTTGGTCTCTTGTTCCATTATTTTTTATTGGTCTTTCTTTATATGAGAAATTGTCTTATAACTCCAACTCTTCACATTGTGTAATATGTTTAGGATCTTGTTGATATTTCTGTAACAGGTAGAAGTGAGAATCGGTCAATAATTCGGTAATTCAATAATTTGAAATCGGTCAATTTAGTATTTTTTTTTTCTAATTTACCGACCGAATTCAATTTTGATTTCACTTAATACCGAAGCAAATTCAATTTTGATTTCAATTTAGTAAATTGATATACCAATTCAGTAACTGAATTAAAAAAAATTAAAAACTAAAAAAAACTTGCAACACATTATACATGCATTATAGCCTTATGTTTGGTTCCCTATTATAGTTGAATTTTTGTGGAACTAAAATGGCATCTTAAATCAAAGAAAGCTACAATTTCAAGGAATATCAAATCACAATACCAATTAAGCTATGATACTAATTGCAAATTAAGTCCAAATGCATAGAAGCTCATTGAGTTCAAACAAATGACAACAATTCAATACAACTTTCGCAAGATCCAAGAAACATGACACAATATAGAGTTCAATCCAAGGAAAATCTAAATCCAAATGCTACAAGCTCATATATTCCTCTTCTAATCTATTTTTGATTAATCAACTCTTGATTAATCTGCTTTCCTCAAGACTTCCTAGCTTTTGTCAAGCTTTCCTCAAGACTTCCTTTCAGGTGCACCCCTTAAAAATGTTTTTGACTTCTCAAATAAATCCAACAAAGAAAGTCCTGCAATATAATAAGAAAATGAGAAGTTATAATATAGCCAACACTACATTTGGAGAGTTGAAAGAAAATGATAATAATACATTAGTTAATATGAAATGCCAGGTCATCTACAAACCATATCTGAATCTCATTTGCTATATTGGGAAAGAATGTACGCATGAACAACTCCAATTACTTGTACCATTCTAAAAGACAAAGCTAATGGCTTCTCACTGTATGATGTTGAAAAGGGCAATGCAACTGGACTTATTAAAGTCTTGCGAACCATTTACATAGTCAGAGAGAAATCACAATCATGAACAAAAAGACATAAAGCTTTTCTGTGATTTTAATTATTATATGACAAACATGTGAGTGAAAATTTTTATAGATTCTTGATCGCATAAGTGAAAATTTGAACTTTTAACTTGAGTTTAGAATTTTCAATCCTTATGTAACTATGTTCTCTAGCTGATAGAACTTTTGAGAAAATAGGAAGTGCATTTATACCTTAGTAGGGCTATTGTGCATGGGATTTGGGGACAAAGGTGGATGTTGTCAAGATTTATTCATTATTACACGTTTTCTGTTTGATTTCTAAAATTTGGAAAGTTAGAAGAAACACACAATTTGCAAGAATGGTGGCATACAAGGTTTCATAGTTATCTATTAAATTTCTAACAATCTCGTAAAATAGTAGCACATAAAGGAAAATTTCCAATTTGAATTTCAAAAATTTTCCTTATTCAGTAGTAGTATAAAATATGATCATTATGAAGAGATAGCATTCTACAATTCGTGAGTCACTTTTTCCAATAATTCCTTCTCTTGGTTACTTTTCCACAAGTTTGTGCTCCTTGCAGAATTTCCAAAACAGATTGGGAATAATAGATTCAAGACTTTGTTATGCTTGACAAAAAAATAAAAAAATTTGTTCAAACTGAAACTATTATCTGCTTAATTATTACCAAATCTGTAAGTGAATGCAAATATGCACACTTGTGCTCTTAAACTGCAATAACTTTAGCATAAATATACTTTTAACTCATCCAAATAAACTTTTCATACCCATGAAATCCACTAGGCATAATTGGGTGAGATGAGGTGAAGTGGTGCATATCACAGTCAACAGAATCAGATTTAGGAAGAAGGTGATCACAGAGTTTTATAAAACAATCATTCGACAACCTACCTCAATCGTTTCTTAGGCCCTTTTGAAGACCCTTCCTTCTCTTTCAAGGTGCGGGGGGAAGTAGATCTACAACCTGCGTACCTGAGGGAGAAGGAAGATCAACGGATGGTCGATGGAGGTAAGGATGCTTGCATCGGGTGCTTGATGGCGGTAAGGAGGAAGTTAGATCTAAGTTGGAAATTTGGAAATTGGAAGTCACAAATTGGCAAGGGTTAGGAAAAAACACGAGAAAGACCGTCGTAATTACGATGATGATGGCGTCGTTGAATGAATGGTGAATGGTAAGGTGGGTTTGTGTCATAATGGGCTTAAAGAAATAATGGCCCATCCAAAGACCTAGGGACTAATGGAAGATTCGTTTCAAAAAGAAGAGTAACCTAGTCCACTAGTGAATTACTAGCGCAATTGACACTAAATCTGGTAATTTGAATTCGGTATATGTATACCATACCGAATTCGAATTATTGAATTGAATTCAATATATTCGATATTACGAATTAAAATTTTATTTCTAAATACCGATTGAATTCAATTTCATTTTTTTTTCAAATTTTTTTGAATTATCAACTGAATCACTGAATTCAATTTACAGAATTCAATTTGAATTCGATCAGGTAATTTGGTATTTAATGAATTTGCTCACCCTTGGTAACAAGGACACATGGCAAACATTGCGCATTCTAGATATTGATGTTTGTAATTTCAATTGATATACCACCTTCCCTACTCATCGGGTATTTCAAAAGGTCCAACATATCTTCGATTTAATTTTCCTCACCTATGTTGGATAATTCCTTTGTAAAGAGATATTTTTAAGGAACACTTGATCACTCATTACAAATTTCAAATCTTGGGGAACACCTGATCACTGATTGTAAATTCCAAATACTTTCTCTAGGTATCCGTGCAACCATTTTTTTTCTTTTGATTTGGGTGATTCTAGGATTTCTCTTCTTCTTTTTTTCTTTTCTTCTTCTTCTTCTCCTTCTCCTTCTCCTTTTTTTTTCTTGCATTTTTCTTTTTCTTTTTCTACTTATCTCTTCTTAATAAATGGGCATCCAACATTTCTTTCTATGAAATGCTTCATATGGAGCCCTCTTAATGAAAGAGTGGTAATTATTATTGTTTGCACATTCTATTAAAGTGATGTTGATCCCAACTCCCATCAAAGTCTAGTGCATAGGCTCTTAACTGCTACTTGTGTTTGAGCGACTTTGATTTGTATCAATAACGATAGTTGAATAACAAAATTTTCAAAAGTGGCCCTCTTCTAGAGCAAGGTTTTTGTTCCATTCACAAATATCCTCTAATAACTCCCATTCCTTTATCATTAAACAGGCCACCTAGGCTTTCTTATTTAATGCTCCAATGATCATATACGCTTCGCTTGAGTGAGAAGTTGATAGTATAGTTGTAGTCCTCTGAGAACTTAATTCACCATTGCATGTTTAATTCTTTTGAGAAAATGGGAGCGTATAATTTTTATGCTTAGTATATATTTCAAGTTTCACCCCGTATAGGTAGTGTCTTGATTCCTTTGAAGCAAAACCACTGCTACTAGTTTTCATGTCATGAGGTGGATAATTTATCCCATGCAGTTTTAATATTTGTGAGGCATAATCTACTACCTTCCCATTTTGCATTCATGCACATCTTAATCCTTCTCGAGAGGTGTTAAAGTAAATTCCAAAATTTTCTAACCCACTTAATAGTGTTAGAATCAAGGCAGTTGTTAATAGCTTCTTTTTCTCTTGGAAGCCCGTTTCATTCTTCTCATCCCCAATCAAATTTAATTTAATTTGGAGTTAGCCTTGCTAATGGTCTAGCAATTTTTGAGAAGTCTTTAACACCAATGATAATAATAAGCTAGTCCTAGAAAACTGTGTGCTTCCGCTACATTTCTAGGCCATTGCTATGACACCCCGGCCTTAATTCCGGAGAAATCTATTGCAGCTCCATCTCCCAAAATTACGTGGCTTGAAAGGACACTACGTAATCAAAATTCGCACTTACTAAATTGGGCATATTGTTGGTGGTTTCTTAAGGTTTGCAAAATTATCTTTAAAGCGATCTTTTCTATAACTTGGAGTGAACTAGGAGGTCATCTGCAAAGATTACTACAAATTGGTCTAAGTAAAGATGAACTGCAGTATTAAATCCATAAACGATGTAGGTGCATTAGTTAATGCCAAAGAATACGACTACAAATTCAAAATGACCATATCAGACCATATTAGATAGGTAGTGTCTCCATTCATTTGAAGCAAAACCATTGCTACTAGTTTCCTATCATGAGGTGGATAATTTATCCCATATAGTTTTAATATTTGTGAAGCATAACCTACTGCCTTCCCATTTTGCATTCATGCACATCTTAATCCTTCTCGAGAGGTGTCAAAGCAAATTCCAAAATTTTCTAACCCACTTGATAGTGTTAGAATCAAGGCAGTGGTTAACAACTTCTTTATCTCTTGGAAGCCCATTTTATTCTTCTCATCCCCAATCAAATTTAATTTAATTTAGAGTTAGCCTTGCTAATGGTCTAGCAATTTTAGAGAAGTCTTTAACACCAACAATAATAATCAGCTAGTCCTAGAAAACTGTGTGCTTCTGCTGCATTTATAGGCCATTCCTATGACACCCTAGCCTCAATTCCGGAGTAATCTATTGCAGCTCCATCTCCCAAAATTACGTGGCTTGAAAGGACATTATGTAATCAAAATTCACACTTACTAAATTGGGCATGTTGTTGGTGGTCTCTCAAGATTTGCAAAATTATCTTTAAAGATGAACTGCGGCACTTAAATCCATAACTATGCAAGTGCATTAGTTAAACCAAGGAGTATGACTACAATTTCAAAATGACCATATCAAACACTACAATATGTAAAAGTATGACTGTCTTTTCTTATATGTAACTGACGAAACTCTTTTGTGCCCAATTTTTATGAATATTACACCTCAAGTATTTACTTACATAGTTCATCGATGAGGTGTAATGGTTATTCATCCTTTATGATAATAGTTTTCAAGCCAAATGGACTATACATAACCCTAGAATTCCATCTCTTCCTTTTATAATCATTCCCATACTATCCATGACGACATACACGGTCGCGTAAATCTTCTTTTCAGCAAGCCTTACAATTAATCCTTTATAGTTCCTCCAATTTTGCTAAGTCCACACACTATAGCTCCTTTAGAAATTGGTGCTATTCCTCAAGTAATTTATCATGAATTCTAATTCTCGCTTTAGATGACAAGTAGTTTGGGTACTAAGATTTATCGCATTTGCTTGCCTAGGTCCTATAGCTTATTTGGGAATGATATACAAAACTTTGCTCAATACGTTTTCAATACACACGAATACAATTTACACCAATAAACCCTAAAATCTAAGTGTTGTTGTGAACCGCCAAGGCTTTGATAAGTTAATTGTTTTTCACTATTAGGTTTTAAGGTTTTCAAGTGTGTCAAATTTGCCAACTAGGTTTGTCCACTTTTATCACTTAAATCACTAGATATCCTACATTTAGTAGTTGCACAAATATTTAGTTAAATAATTAAACAAGGAAACTATTGCCATTTCGTATATTTATTAAGAGCTTTCACATTTTGCCCCCTTTGGTTAACAAAAATTTTACATTCTAACAGGTCAAAATGGGAGCCAATTTTGCATAACAAATATACAATTGCTAATAATGGTTTAATTACACTTTGCCTCCTCTAAATTTGAGCATCAGTAACATGCTGCACCCCAAACTCTCAATATACACACTTTGCCCCCTAATGTCAACAACGTTAGTACTATTTGATGGAGCAATAGTTTCATAGTTTGTTGTGACCAAAATACCCTTAGAAAATTGTACATTTTATCATTTTTTTTCTTTTGTATTTAATAATTCACAATTTTATTTTAAATATATGTAAATCAGTTATAAATTTATATTATTTATATAAGCATTCTAAGACCAAATATATTTTACTCTAAAATAATTTTTTATACAACTATACTGTAATTATTTAATATATAAAAATTTTATGTAGCTTCACAAATCTTTTAATTTTTATATTTATAATTTACTTTTTTCGAGATGCAACTACGTCTTTAATTTAATTCTTTTTTGGATACATAATCACATTTATATATATATATATATATTATAATGATGACAAATTAAATCAAAAGTTGCAACTTAACAAACCATCAATTTTAAATAATTGTTAGAATGCAAAAGCAACACGATTGCACTTTAATTGTTTTGTATGTATGCACTAATATTCGTATTTTTAATTGAGCTACGACTTTCATATTTTTACACTAATATTCACTTTTTGATTAACCTTAATTCCTAAATTCATTTTGTGTGGCTTTAAAGATATCCATGTATTTTGTTAATTTTTTATTTTATTTTTCATTTATTTCAAATTTTTGTATTGCTACATGGGGGGTTTCCATTTTGAATTTTTAGTATGAATTGCTATTGCAGATTACTTGTATTTATATAAATTTTCTATGAAAATTTGGTATTTTTAAAGTTTATAGGTATTTTAACTATATTATTACATATTTTAATTATTTTCCCTCTATTATAGCCACACAACCATTTAGTGTGTGTATTACTGTCATTTAGTCATATTTTTGGACAAAAATATCATTTCTAATTATTGACCGATCTTTACGGGGAGCAAAATGCGTATATCTCAAATTTGGGGCAAAGTATTCCACCCCAGATTCAAAGGATTAAACTGTAATTAACCCCAACTATTATTGATGGGCATTAATATCATTTCATTGCATTTTCATAACGTTGATTAATCAATCATCAGAGGGTGCAAAGCGCATATAATCAATAATCAGGGGGCAAAGTGTTACTGCTGCCCAAGTTTAAGGGGGACAAGTGTAATTAACGCCACATAATACACGAGATAATCAAAATTGAAGGGAGGCCAAGTGTAATTGACACTATGTAACATATGAGTTAATCATAGTATTTTGGGCCTCGAGTATAAAATTCTAATCCCAACGAAGCAGTGAAAAAACGTATTGGGCCAGTTCAAAATATCGTCAGAGAGATGAACTAAGGAAGCCCACCTGGTTAAAAATTTGATTCAGTCCACCAATCATTCGCTAATAAGATTTGACATCAATGATCAAGGCCTTACTTAAAAATTAAATTAAATCGAACTTCAATTACCAAAACCAATCAAATCTGTCATTGAACACCTAGCTTAGAAAATGACATGACAAAAAGTGTATAAGAAAGCAGTTTTTCTTTTTTTTGACACTTATTGGGAAATAAGGAAAAGGGAGAAATGCAAGGAATACCACCACAATTCCCCACAAAAGCCATGGTGCAGTTTTTCTAAACTTGAATTACGAAGTACACAATTTTAGTACTGCATTGTTTCGGGGGGAAAAAGTAAAATACAGTCCTAGGTATGGGTTGGGCTGCATTAAAACTTTGAAACCGAGCAAACCAATCAAATCGAATCAAAGCCAGACTAAAAACATGGTTAATTATTTTACATACTGGTTCGAAGCGCTGAATCTCTTTTTTTTTGGGTAAAGTTTGATTATGGTTCTATAAAAGTGAAATGGGAACTAACATGTGTATGTATACATATATGCACACGTGTGCGTATGTACATGTGTGTACATGCATTTATGTATGTGTACTCAACAATATGTTATGTAATAACAACACAATATATTATTTATATATATATATATATATATAGGGGAAATTTAATAAAACAATATAATTGATGGGAAATTTTACAAATTTTAGTAGGGAAAAATAAAGCCCTTAAAACTTCTAAATCACTGTATATTCTATGCTTTTTTTTTGGTATTATATATGATAAATGTAACGTATATAATTCTACAGCTATTGGCTACATTATTATAATATTGACATGCAACAATATTATCTTTGTATTAATTGTGGTGTGAATTCGGTTTGAAATTTTCGAAGCCTATTTTAATGGTTAGGTTTAATAAATCTATAGATCCCCATACCGAACTATGAACATCCACAATCTACTCTTCATAGGTGATTTTTGAGCCTTGATTTGAAGGGGGATGATTTTTTTTTTTTTAATTTTTGTTTTTTCCTTAAAAAGTTTTGTCCCTCTTAATTTGAAACCAAATAGCAGGCCGAACCTAAAGAAGTCCAAAGAACAGCCCAGACCCAAAAAGACAGTTCTGGTACAAATAAAGGAAGTGGGGCTAGTAGGGTTTCATGTGTATATAAATAAATCTATTTAGCTTCCGTTTTGCTAGGGTTTTATTCATCGAGAAAGCAGTGAAGAAGAGAGGCGGAGGAGGTCCGAAGCAGCCAGCCAGCCAGCAAGCAAGCCAAAATGGTGAAGTTCCTGAAGCCAAACAAGGCGGTGATAATCCTGCAGGGGCGCTACGCCGGACGTAAGGGCGTGATAGTGAGGTCCTTCGACGAGGGAACTCGGGACCGCCCCTACGGACACTGTTTGGTTGCCGGGATATCCAAGTACCCGAAGAAGGTGATCCGGAAGGACTCGGCGAAGAAGCAGGCGAAGAAGTCTCGGGTGAAATGCTTCCTCAAGCTGGTCAACTACAACCACATCATGCCCACTCGCTACACCCTCGACGTCGACCTCAAGGACGTCGTCACCCCCGACTGCCTCCAGTCGCGCGACAAGAAGGTCAACGCCGCTAAGCAGACCAAGGCCCGCTTTGAGGAGAGGTTCAAGTCTGGTAAAAACCGCTGGTTCTTCACCAAGCTCAGGTTCTGATCTGATCCGTCGACCAGACCCGAAATCCTAACCGGGCTGCCTTTCTATTTTTCAGTTTATTTTTTTTGCTTTGCTATCTGTTTTGATATAATAGGAGGAAGGACTTGATTACTGTTATCTAAGAGATGTTGTTTGGTGTTGAAAATGGGGACAACTGCTCTAATTTTTCTCTCATCTCGTGATTTTGTTAGCTCTGTTTTTTCACTTTTGATTTTTTCTAAATATCCGTGTTTGCATTTCTGATCTGCGTTTTTATTATATGTGTCACAACTTGATCTCAATTTAGAATGCCTTAGAGACTGGTGGACTTGCACCAAGTTACTCACTGCTGTTAAAACTCTGGTGACGTCTTAGAATACTAACTTACTCAAATTATTCAATATTTAGCTGTTATTATCATCATAGCCCCACATGATTCCCGTAGATGCACGACCATATAGATAACACCTTGGGCACACTAAAATGAGGAATTTGTAGGGCTATATAAGTGGTTATGGGGTAGATACTATGGAAACGTTAATAGCCATAATCAGACACGAAGATAAGCTTGTGTTGCCATTTCATATCAGGGATCGGTGAGACTAATTTTGTTGCATGGAAGACAAAGGCATTGAACCCTGCTCATATTTCTCTGATATGGAACCGTAACTTTACTTGTAGTGAAAAGCAGATTGTGTTGTTTTTGCGGGGTGCTATGTTTTAATTTCTTATTGGAGTATGTTTCATGAGTCAGCCGTTTGTTGTTGGACAATGTTCAGTACTGGCTATTACAGCAAGGTGTCAATTAAGGAAATGGTTTTTGGGCAAATTACAGGAAGTGAGGATCTGAGTTTGTGTGAAATTTCAAATCAAAGTCGACAGATTTGAGATTTTGTTTTCTTTTTCCAGAGTCAAAAAATAAATCATCTGCTCCTAGTGCTATAGGGGCATCTGTAGACCAGTCCCTTTCATATGGATCCAATTGGAGACCGAATTCAAGGAGAGCTGCTATTGTTTTTAGTTGATAAGGTTTTGCTATAATTGGTTTTGATGTAAAACTTTGTCCACCTAACAGTTGTTGAATGCTAATGCCTAATACTATAGCTTTTGTTGGAGAGTAACTGCAATGTTTTGAGGTGTTCGAAATCTTGTTGAAGTTTCTTGTCATGTTTTGGGTTGTTGCTTATGCGGATAGCGTGTGATTCATCAATTTTGTTTCATGCGGAGAGATCAATCTTTGGCTAGTTTTCTTATTTGATTGTTATTTTCTCAATTCAGGCTTCAGTGGATGCTTTTGGACTTTTTGTCTGTTGTACTCTTATTCTCTTTGAAGAATTATGTGTTGTTTAGCTGATATGTTATTATAGTTGGTGAAGAGATTGCTGTTTATCATTGAAATCCACTGTCATTGCCAAAGCTGCTTTTTTTCTCTTACCAATTGTTTTGGTTCCATCTCAAATTTATGCTGTTTATATGTGATCTTCAAAGGTCCCCAAGGGTGCACCTGCTCCATCATTCCATTGTATTTTCCACAAGACCCTATTAAACCTCACATTAGAATGATTTACAAAATGAAAATAGGTCTTTGATCACCCAGACAATGCTTCATGCTCCTGTGATTATTTATCTGGTGCAGAAACAATTCTTTACTTGTATTTCATGTGGATTTCCTGAGTGCACTGGTTCATTATATTAATTCTGAATAATTCATGCTTCTATTTGCATGATGTCCAGAAGAAAGTATAGGCACTTCACTTCTTTAATGTGATTTCTCATATGGTCAAACGGTGAAATTAAGATTTATGTGCAAAGACTGATGATCGGTCCATTGTGTTTGTTTTATTTGAGATGGTTTAACCCTTGATTTATTTATTGGTCGGGTAGCGCGACCCTTGATAGTGGCCCAGTAGCAATTGGGCCCTATTTGGTTAGGTGAAATGACGTTCAACCCCATGTTACGCAAGAAGATGAATACAGAATGATCAGAACATCCTTGGTTTTCATTAGAATTTTGACACGCAAGTTTTCTGGGCATTAAGTAATTAAAAATGGATCTCCCCCCCCCCCCCCCCTCCCCCCCCAAAAAAAAAAAAAAAAAAACGCTCGAGCTGCCCTTAAGTACGGGGACTGGTAGAACAGTCCGTTTTTTCTTGGTATGGATGGATTGCTCTGTCGTCGACGCACATTGGCTTGGTCGTGCATGCGCAAGACTTTATAATTTCTTGTGCTAACATAATGGAATAAACTAATCCATGATTGTTATTTAAACTGCATTGGTTAAGCTATAGGTATGAAATGATTCCGCCATATCCTTGGTCCAAAACCTATTATTTGGATTTGTAGTGGCTTATAAATAACAACTTACTACAAGAAGGACCTCTCCATATTTTATTTGCATTCAAAACTATATCATATACCTACCTAGGCCGTCATCGGTGGTCACATTTATTTCTCCTTATCCTGGGTCACATTTGTTTCTATGACAAATAAATGTAGGGGTGATAACAGCATTTTTTAGGAGAATACTAGGATCTCTTTCTGCTAGTGTGGAGGGCTAATCCAAAAGGCCCAATTATGCAATACCTATGGGGGGCTCGTACACAGTGGATTATTTAGTCCTAAAGCTTAGCTCATGGGCCTAGTAACATCCAATTTGGGACTGGCTTCACTTCAAACCTTGGCTTTCATTATCTCAACTTGAGCCGAAGCCTCACCTTTGTTCCGTTGATCATGGCAACAAGGGTCAATCAAGACTGCTTTACTTTTTTCTTAGGAAATCTTAGGCAAACACATCAAGGTATGACACCACCGAGCTCATAGAACTGCCCACGGGAAAATTACCAATTTTTTTTTTAGGAAAAAAATAGAGATTTCATTAAAACAAATCAAGCTTTGCAGTGTCCATTACAACATCTAGAAAGTTGAAAAAAAACACTATTCTATTCTTGACAGTAAGTGCCATTTTGGCTAGTGAATGTGCTGTTATGTTGCATCTTTTGGGGACATGATTTATGTAAACTGTTAGAAACTCTCAAGCAAATCTCTGATTGCATCAATTATGTGCCCTGTCATTGACAAAATCTTCTGCTTCTTGTTTATCTTTTTCATCACATTCAATGCATCCCCTTCCAGTGTAAAATGTATTAAACCAACATTTTTTGCCCAGTCCAAAGCTTTGAGGAAAGCCTTTGATTCTGCCTGCTCCGCATCCATGCATTGGTCTAGATTTTCTAGCATAACAGCTTGCACCTCTCCATCACAATCTCTCACAATCACTCCAGCATCGGCTCCATTGTTGCAGAGAGTTGCATCTACATTTAACTTCAAGAAATTCTCATCACGTGGTTTCCACCTGTCAATTGGTGTGTTCACCAGAGTTTGTTGCTTAACTTGTGCAACCTGGAATTCTTTGACAAAGCTTTGTGCACAATTGACTATTTGCTTAGCTCCCCTACTAGTCCTTTCAAAAATCAATTCATTTATTTTCTTTCGTATTAACCATGCTACCACTGATGCTTGTTCTACAACCTCCTTTGTTTTAGAGTTACTTAAACAAGGAATCACCTAATATGGTATGATAAGACCTATTAGTGCATGAAAAGCATCACTTGCATGCAAACATCAAGTCTACTCCTAATATAACCACTCTACATTCGAGCTATCAAAGACAATTTCCGGGTTTAATCATAAAGGTCTCAACCCTTAACGACTCAATCTCTCGCCTGGTATAAATACTCTCATTTTTTTTCACCTAAAGGAGGTAAGCCAAAAATATGCCTTGCCACTCATTTCTTAAAACCTACAAGCACTAAACAAGCCATTATTCTCAATCGTACTATTGAGTCATGCATCGGAGGTCAGTGGGGAGAGGGGCTATCCCCTAAGGACTTTTGATCTTTTTTGTGTTGCAAGTGATTTATTAAGCAAAATTGGATCAAGAAGTTCACTCCAGTCCATTTTTGGACTCGATAGCTGGTGCTGTCTGTGAGAACACAAGGAACGTCCCATTGAAAAAAATTTTAATGGCTTCTCGCATTTGCAACTCCCCATAGGCCCCGTCCCAGAATAGTGAAAGAAATTCCCAAGGTAAAAGAGAGCAAAACATGGGAAAAAAGGCTATCTCTAAGATGCCTAAATTGCTGATAACCAATATCGGACTCTTTGAGCAATTAGAGGGATACTTTAAGAGGAAAGACAAAAAAAAAAAAAAAAAAAAAAGAATCTCCATATATCAACCCAAGAACCCTCTGGTCGAGTTGCGCAAACGGGAGTTGAATGTGGGGTGTTATAGGATCTATGAGACCCCATGGTGGCAACAAAAAGCTCATGACCAAAAGGGATGGACTCAAGCGATAGTTCCTTTTGTGAAAATTTGAAGGCCAATCTAGTTGACTTGTCACTTAGGCATCTGCATAGCTACATCTAAAATTCTCTTAGGGAGCTAGCCTTTATGACACAAATTAACAACAGCCTTTCACCGGGTTTCGAGCTGCTTGCTGTCCTTTATTATGAAGGTCAGGAAGACTTGAGGCTCATGTTCAAGCGTTTTTCTTTGCTTTCCACTATCACCGATGGCACACTTGGTCCTACATCGCTCTTTCCTAGTTTTCCTACTAGAAAACGACCTTGAGTGATTTTGGCAACTAAAGCTAGGGAGTGTTAACGTCTTGGCCAACTTGGTTGACTGATTTCTTCAATTTTCTAGCCCCTGGTCAACTATTAATATTCCTACCAGACTCGTCTCTGATTAACAAAGTTTTTTCGATCGACTCAATGAGCTTTCGCTCCTGAGCAGGGAATGCACTTTGCTGAATCCTAGCTGGGCTTGCATTATCACCGTCATGAGGCTATAGGGCCTTGGCAAACCTGCCTCGAATATAACGGGAAAGAGAACAAAAAGAGATGCCAATCTCTACTGTGCATACTACTGGGACATCGATTATGAGATTGAAAAGTGACGAGATCTTAAGGAAAAGATACCCTAATCAGACACGATTACCTCTGACAGTATGTGTGAAGTCGATACCAGCATGGTCGTCGCCAGATAAGTAAAGGGAGCTATCAGGCTGCATAACACAAGGATGAAGTCTTTTAGAATCGTTAGGAATGAGTCTACAGGATGAGGGCTAAGGCACTTAGCCCACCTCTGAAAGATATGAATAATGTTCCAACCTAATATCAAAATGAGTGGAAGTTACACCCTAAAAAACTTGCGACCTAACACAGAGTAAAAGCCTACCCCAGTGTTCCAAACAAAGGTAACAGGAGCCGAGAGATCAAAAAAGAGCCAAAAAAAAGGGGGCCACAGTCTCTCAATGTGAAATTATGAGCCATTCGAAGTCGCCACCATTACAGAAGTTTACATACTCAACTGATGACGAGTTAAGGAGCGTTTTGGATTGAACAAAGATCTTTCAAAAATCATGATATGCAATTTCGTCTCACCCCATAGGGTCATCAAAGAGCTTGTGAGCCTTTAAGAGCTATAGGATCAAGATGCCTAGAAATTTTGAATGGTTGTGATGAATCCACAGCTTGAAACCATACAAAAATTACTTTACCATAGCACTATTGTATGTAAAATCTTAATCAATTAAAGGTTTGGCTATCCAGGCCTCACATGAACTTTGGTTATCTAGGCCTCGCATGGACTTTGTCCACATGGACTTTGACGATCCTGGTTTGACATGGACTTTAGCCATCAAGGCTTCACCCGAGTCGTGGCCGTCCATGCTTTATTTGTGTTTTGGCTGTCTAAGCCATATTTGAACTCTGGCCATCTATGCCCTATTTGAATGTCTACCACCTCGGCTTTATTTGAATTTCCGACATCTAAGCCCTCCAAGCCTCATTTGAACTACAATCGTCCAGACCTCGAAGACACTTTTCA
This sequence comes from Mitragyna speciosa, assembly GCA_024721245.1. Taxonomy (NCBI): domain Eukaryota; kingdom Viridiplantae; phylum Streptophyta; class Magnoliopsida; order Gentianales; family Rubiaceae; genus Mitragyna; species Mitragyna speciosa. The sequence continues at coordinate 262,886 of CM045567.1, read as the reverse complement.
ACCGCCTAGGCCTTGGCAATAACTGAATTCCAAAGATAGGGACCATCTTCTAGGAGCCAAAATCTCACTAAGTCTTACAAGGAAGCTTAAGATCATTTTAAACTTCTTGAGAAACGTTATGGTTATTCCATCACTAATTTTGGTCATTTTTAGAGGTGGCAAAGCTCTTCTCCTAGGAATAGTCCTATTTTAAAAGTTAGTTGTATTGTAAACTCCTAAAATAGGACTATCCCTAGGAGAAGAGCTTTGCCACCTCTAGAAAGACAAGCTCTAAATCGAAAAAAACCCGATCGTAGTGATTGAGGTTAGTCAAAATGGCTAATCAATTGTAACTACCTTAGGGCACAGAACTTTAAACGAAACATCTTGTTACCAATGTGTTAATCATTTTTTCATTCTTCACTCTCAACTTAGCTGATTATTTCCTTTTTTTATTTTTACAAATTTCTAAATGCACTTGACAAAAATAAAAGGGGGCAATAGCCCTATACTCCCAAAATATATTGACAAAGACAAAGAAACTGTATTAAATCGAAAAAAAGAAACAAGAGAAATGGAGCTTCATAATAAATTTCTTTTTCTACAAAGGTTAAAAAAATTAAAGGACTTCTGATTACATATTAGGATCACGATCCTAGAAAACAAGCCAATCCCGTTCTTCCTTCACAACCTCTAATTGGGCTTTTGCTTTATGTAATTGCTGAGTCAGGTTGCTTATGTCCTCCTCGGCTCAAGAAAGCCTCTTCCTGACCTCTGAAAATTCATTCTCTAGTTCATAAATGTTATATTCATATTTTTAAGCCACATCCTTCCGCTTCAATAAAAAAAGTGTGGGCCTACAAAGGATTACCAAAAATGCTTGACGAAAACACCAGCAAAAAAGAAAAATCTATAAAGGCCAAACTAAGTTTCTTATCGCAACTAGGGAAATAGCAAAATGTTTGAAAAGAATGGTGGCAGAAAGACCCTAGGCATGCATCTCATCCCGTGGTAGCACAGGTTTTAGCAGCCATTCTTTTGCCACATCGTAGTTGGTCGTCCAGTCGTGGATGCCTAGGTTCCATTTTGGGTAAAATTGAAAGGCAAGAATAGTTGGATCCTTAGTCGAAAGACTCATGGATGAAACAAAATAGAAGTTTTATAAAGAAGCACATATGTTCTTCATCAAAAGAGAAGAATTCTGACTAGTATTCAATTGAGAACCCTTGAAATCTACCATCTCAATAAGGAAGGCAAGTTCCCCTTGGGAGGTCGCCACCGCTGAAGCCTTTCTTTTATGAGACGTGACATGATGAGAGAAAGTTTTCATAGTGAAAAGGCTGAGAGAGGAGAAAAATTAATGATCTTTTCGAGTTCTATGTATGGAAGATGGCCATTGATTCTCCTTAATATTTATAGAGAATCCCAAAAAATAACAGCATTCAACTAAGATTTGAAAAGACCCACCATTATGACGAGTGGTTAATGGAAGAACGTGGGGAAATGAGACCCTGAAAAGTTGCATCCCCATTGTTAATTGCCACAAGCCATCATTCCATGAGAAGATCGATTTGTATTCTGATAAGCTTGGAAAGCTTGCCCCGTAAGGAACCATTGACAGTTCAATTCTATTACTTCAATATCCTAATCGATTAAGGCTTCAATCATATTGTTTTCTACAATTCGATTAGTCACTTCAAATTCACACTCACGACACCTTGGGAGGCTTTAAAAAGAATTAGGATGAGAACTATCGAGGTCCTTCCTCGACCGATCGAGTATAATATGTGTCATATACATTATGATTCTACTTGGCACCAAGGTCCAAAGCCCTTTTTGAGGATATACTATATTGATAGTGCGGAAGACTTATTTCACAAATCAAATGGCTAAAAGTGTAATAAATCTAAGAAGAATATCTTGTAACATTGGCAATCAAATGGCTCAAAGTGTAATAAATCTAAGAAGAGTATCTTATAACATTGGCAATAAGTCAATGGATGAGAAGGCTTTGTTGCTAGTTTATTATTAGCTTGAGATTGTAAGGATTATTCATTCGAATTCATCGTTGCAACAAAAGTCAAAATTTCAAGTGTTAAGTATGCTTTTGGCCGAAGTTTGCAAATAGAAGAATGTAGAAGAAGTACAAGAAACATTAAGACATCATTTGTACTAGAACAGAAAAAGCACAAGGAAGATTACAAAGTGTATGAGATTGAGTAGTGATCATTACATCAATATCTTATTTTAGTGCAACGACTTTTCTTTTTTGGTGACCAACAATTGATGTCGCAATATGAAGACCCCAAAGCTCGGTTGGTATAGATAAGGTATCTAAAGTAGCTGAAACCCAGAGGTCTTTCAAAGGTTGCCCTAGCAGCAAATATAAAACTACAAATAGTTGCGAGGAGTCTTCTGTAGGCTTCCACCACCAGCGACTTCCAGCTAACCCAGACCAAGCTTTAGGTGTCTTCTGCAAAGATCCTAGTCGACAGATTATTTTGCAGACAAAAAGGGGCCCCAGAGTTTGCCAGACCGCATTGAGGGAGCGACGTCCAACTCAGATGGGCTTGATGTAATGAAAAATGTGAACTCTTGGGATACACATTATGGAGGACATGAAGTCTTCGTGATGAAACACCTATGAGTAATCACTTTGGAGGAAGAAATAGTATCTCTAACATCTATCCAAGGATAGGTAAAAACAATTCACAAGGATTTAATTCGCTTATCTGTACAAAGAATTTCTACCTCTTCATAATAACAACTAAACAAGAATATAGCAAAATTCTTTCTATTTATAGGTAAGTTTCTCGTATTTGGAACATCATTCTTGAAATGATGGGACGCCACCAATTGAACCACCCAGAGTCAAATAAACTTAAAAGATCAAGTATTAAATCTTTCTTAAAAAGGGAGGTGCCTTTTTGACTTCCCATGCCTGGCGATGATTGAAACGATGGCTTGTTGCTTATGCTCCCTAGCAAAAGACACGTAAGCTTGAGAAATGATTACTAAAATTTGCTGCCATCCTACCTGAGCTGTGGGGGTAGTGTAGAAGGCTAATACAAAAGGCCCAATTATGTGACACCTATGGACTTGAGCATAGTGCATTATTTGGCACTCAAGCCCAGCTCATAGGCCCAATAACAATATGGTCTAAACACATTAGACCCAATTTGGGACTCGTATACCACTTCAAACCTTGATTTTTCTTATCTCAACTTGAGTTGAGGCCTCACATTTGTTCCATTGATTATGGGTGACAAGGGTCGATCAAGACCACCCTATTTCTTTCTTGGAAAATCTCAGGAAAACAGAGCCAGGCGTGATGCCGCCGAATTTAAAGAATTGGCAAAGGCAAAGCCCCAAGTTATTTAAACAAGGAATCACCTGATATAGTATGACAAGACTCCTCAGTGCATGAAAAGCATCACCTACATGCAAATGTCAAGTCTACTCCTAACATAACCACTCTACATGCAAGCTATCAATGACAATTTCCTAGGTGTAATCATAAAGGTCTCAACCTTCAACAACTCAGCCTCTCGCCAAGTATAAATATTCTCATTTTTTTAACCTGAAATAGGTAAGCCACAAATATGCCTTGTCACTCATATCTTAAAACCTCCAAGCTCTAAACAAGTCCTTATTCTCAATCATCCTACTGACTTAGCATCGGAGGGTAATCAAGGATAGTACTTCTGATCCTTTTTCGTGTTTTATGTAAACCATTAAGCAAACTTGGATCAAGAAGTCCATTCCAGTCCATTTCTGAGCTCGACAGGTAGTGTTATTTTGGCATTCACAAAAGTGTTATTTATTCGAATATAATTTTGGATCCGATAAGAGATTGTAAATCAAATGCACCATGCACCATTTATATGCAAGTGTATCCATTCATCCATTTACCTTGCCCCTCGTCAAAATTAAAAAAAAAAAGAATAAGAAATTAGAAAGTGTCGCACCCCGAAAATGCACCTAGTTAGGTGACCCCTTTCGAAAAATAATTTTGGCAAACCGCGCGTGTGAGAAAACCGAGTGTTTGTGAAAAAGTATATTTTGAAAAGAATGATATTTTGAAAAATGAAATAAGGTCAGGACTAAAAATGCGACAGTTTTGACCAAATAGTTTGAAAAAGGGTTTTATAAAGAAAAATGGAATTGCCACTTGGTATTAAGTTAGGCTATACTGTCGCGCCCCATTTTTCGAAAGACAGAAAATACCGATTATGTTTATTTATTGGAAAAAGAGTGTAGGTTTTTGTAAAAAAGATTTTTTAAAAAATGTTTTATAAAAAATAGTTTGACAAAAGATGTGATTTTCATAAAATGCTATATTTTGAAAAACAAAAAGAAATGGGCCTAAAATGGGACTTTGAAAATGCGACGATTTTTGGACCCGAAAATAGAGTCTAAAAAAAGGGTTTTAGTGAAAAGAGAGTCGCCACTTGGTATTGAGTTTTGGTGTACCAAGTCACCAGAAAGTATTTTATAAAAGGTAAGAAATCAAGAATTATTTATTTAGAAAATGATTTTTGAGAAAAATGAAAGAAAAAACAAGAAAACCCTTTTTAAGACAACTTTAGGTCTTTGAAAACAAGAGAAAAAGGTTCGAGAGTCACAGTTGAAGAAAGGGAAGGCAAAGGCTCATGCCTAAGGCACCCTTTCAACCTAGCCGAAACTAGTTACGAGGTTTAGTTCAAATTTTCCTAATATAACCCTAATATTTTATCACATTTGGATGAAACTATATGAATGCAAATCTAGTCCTAAAAATGGATATCGTTAAAGGACAAAATGTTCCATTGAGGTTTGGTCGGAATTATCGCATTAATTGCGAAACCCGAATTTAGACCTCGATGGAGTCACGAGTATAGATGCAAAATGGAATGTAAAAAGAAAAAGAAAATAGTAATATATATAATAAGTGAACAAAGAAAGTGGGGATACAACATAACGGGTACGGGAGACTAATAGACTCGTGACTAGCTATTCCTACTCATAGAGGGGGGAACGACATGTACGCCACCGCTTCCCACGTAAGTAGATGACTATTTCTAGTCAAAAAATCATACAAATGACCTAAGATTCTATGTGAAATGTAACCTAAATGTCAAGCACTGAATATATGTAAAAATAGATAATAAGAATAATAATACATAAAAACCATGCAAAAATGGAAAAAGGCCTAAAAGAGAAAATGTGTGTGAAATGATATGAAATGCACACGAGGAGTGATTTTAATACTAAAATGACTTAAGGATCTAGCATTGGACTAGCCCATTTTCTAAAAAATTCTCCGCTAGTATTGGACTAGCGAAGAAACTGGAATTAACCACAACTAACGTTGAACTAGTGTGGCGACGATACACATATATCATAATAAACAAGTAAATAAATAAAATATAGATTAAAGCAATAATCACAAAAAAAAAAAGCAAATAGGAGCACATAGTACATAAGCATAATATTCTAGATGCAAAGTCCTAGAGAAAGCAAATAAAACACAAAAGCACATAACACACAAAAGCCCTAACTATTACACCGGGAAAGCCTAATTACAATCTAAAAATGAAAAAAGAAAAGAGATGACCTATCTAACCTATCTATTACATTTTCTATCTAAAATACCTAAGTTTTTGTTAAATAGATGAAACTATAAACTATCGAAATACAAAATTTTTGCTAAATAGAATATTACCTATCTATTACACTTCTTTGAATAATTAAAAAAATTAAATTCCAATAAATAACATGACATAAATAAATAAATACTCACACATGAGTAAAAAAAATAAACACAAAGAGATACATAAAAAAAACATATAGAAAAACACATAGGAGCGCGTAGGAGTACGTAAAGAAACATTGGAAGGATAATAGGAGTACCTCCCATTCGAAGACTCGGTATAGATGCTAACAACAAGAATAAATTTATCAAGGTACCATTATTTAAATAAATAAATCATTAATTAAATAATTTCATATTAATCACTATAAACATGCCACAATAGTTCAAAACAATTATAGCAATAATAAACAAAAATTAAAGAAAGCAATAATTAAATATTTAGGAAGAAAAATGAAAATTATTTAAGTAAAATAAATAAATAAATAAATAAAATAAAATAATAAAATAAAAATAATAAAAAATAAAATACAATAATACATACTTAAGCTTTTAGCACCCAACTAAGAATCACCAAAATAACTAAAAGAGAAATAAAGAAACTAATTTAAGCATTAATTAGACTAAGAAGACTAAATTTTAGAACATTAATTATAAATTTAATAAAATAAAAATAAAATATGAAAAGAAATAATTAAAAGCTTTGAGGACTTAATTAAATCTCTTTTTTTTTTGGCAAAAATAAAATGTTCCAAGGTTTTGGATTAAAAATGGAAAATTAGGCAACATTCTAGAGTGAAAAATGTAATTTATAACAAACTAAAGGGTAAAATTACAATTTCAAACCATAGGTAAGATAATAATATAATTTACAACGAATTTAAAAGGCTAAAATATAATTTCCAGCAAACATAATGCCAAAAATAAAAATTTCCAGCAATACTTAAGGCCAAAAATGTAATTTCAGCAAACTTGGGGAGTGAAAATGCAATTCCAGCAACATTCAAAGGCTAAAATGCAAGTTCTAGCTACTTGGGGGGCAAAATATAAATTCCAGCAATATTCTAGGGCCAAAATAGAATTTCTAGCAATGTATAAGGGCAAAGATGCAATTTTCAGCAACATGAGGGACCAAATTTACAATTTTCAGCAACATTCAAGGGCTAAAATACAATTCTAGCAATATTCTAGGGCTAAAATACAATTCCAGCAAACTTGGGAAGTAAAAATGAAAACCAGAGCAAACCTAGGGGTAAAAACGTAATTTCAGCAAGACTTAAAGGACAAATTTGCAATTTCTAGCAAGCTAAAGGGGCAAAATATAATTTCCAGCAAGTTTAAAACTAAATTGCAATTATTCTGGACATAATTGAAAGGAACTACAAATTCTAGGGGTCAACTTAAATAAATAAGGACTTAAATGAAGTAAACTAAAAGTATTGAAGGGCATAATCAAACAATTAAGAACTTAAGGGGGCAAAACGTAAATACATAATCTGCTAAAATAATAAATAATAAATAAGTAGCCAAAACTAACAAAAACTACGTCGTTTTATATCAAAATGACGTAGTTTTACTTAAAACTCTTTTTTTTTTTACCGATTTTTTTTTCTTTTCTTTTTTTCTCTTTTCTTTCTTTTCTTCTTTCTTTCTTTTCTTCTTCCTTCTTTCCTTTCCTGCTTTCGTTCTCTCCAGATCTCCTCCTTTTTTTTTCTCTTTTCTTCTTGTTTCTTTTCTCTCTTCACCGGACCTCTCCCTCTCTCTCTAATTCTCCGGCATCTCACTCTCTGATTTCACTTTCTTGGTCCCTTTCTCTCGGTCCCTCTCTCGAATTCTCTCTCACGCTCTCTGTCTCGTTCTCTCCTCTCTCTCTCACTCGATTTCTTTCTTCAAAAATCATACCCAAATCCCCAAAATCAAACTCTAAATTCATGCATCACAAATCAAAATAGCATCCAAACAACATACATATACACGTATACATGTTGGAGATGGGCCAAAGCTTTACTTGTCAACTGAGGGAATGAGGATTCAATGGCGGTGAGATGATAGGATTGCTGGGCAGTGGCGTCCGACGGTAGAGGGCAATCAGTGTGGCCGTGGATGTCGAACTAGTGGTGAAGTGGCAATTTGGAGCTGGACTGTAGTGGAGTTAATTGATGCTGTAATTGGGACTGTGTGTATCTGTATGTGTATTTGTGTGTGTGCATTGATATGTGAATCTGTGTATATGCGTGTGATTGTGCAGGTCTTGTGCGAGGGGAGGTTGTGTGCAAGCGTGATGTGTGTTTTTGTGTGTGCAGGTGTGATATGTGCGAGCAGATGATGGTGAAGCGTGACTGAGTGTTCTGTTGTGAGTGTCGTGTATTTTGTGTTGTGGGTGAATTGTGTTTTTGTAGGTGTTATGCGTGTGCCTGTGTGCTATGTTTGTGTATACAACTGTGTGTGATGCATGTTGGTGCAGGGGTGTGTGAGTTGTGCGTTTTGTGTGTGTTTTGCTGGTGTGTGCAGGTATGTGTTTGAATGTGTGTTTGGTGTGTGTGTTTATGAATTGTGCAGGATGAGAGCCGAGAGAAGTGAGGGAGAGTTGCCTGTGTAGGAGAGTGAGTGTGAAGCTGTGGGAAAACTGATGATTGTGTGTGTGGTGTCTGCAGGTGTATTGTGTTTGTTTTGCAGGGGGGTGTGTGTGTATGAATGAATCAGTGTGTGTGATGCGTGTGTTTGTGCTAGTGTGTAATGTGTGCAATTATGGTGAAGGAGAGGCAGAGGGAGTGAGGAGTGAAATAGGGAGATGTTGTGTCTGATTTTTTTTTTTCAGGAAGCCGAGAGAGAGTGAGGGTGTTGTGCTGGTCAGGTAGAGGGAAAATAGAAAGGGAGGCCAAAAGAGGGAAGAGGGTTGTGTGTTTTGTGATGTCTCTTCTCAATGTTGCAAAGGGGATTGAAGGAAAAAACAGAGGAGAGATTTGTGATGATGGTGAGTGGGTGGGGAAGAAAGAAAATCCACCCAAAATCCCCTCAAATCTGCTGAATTGGGTGTTTTAGGTGAATGATGGAGTGATTCTGAAGCCATGGCAAAAGCACCAGTAGCAACGTGGCTATTTTTTTTTTTTTTTTTTTGAGAAAAATTTTGTAAGGAAAATGAAGAAGAACAAAATGAAATAGGATAAAATAAAAGATGCTTGGACTCCCTAAAATCAATAAGGAAAATACTAAAATTTAGAGTTATAGGAATGACTAAATAAAATTCACCGTAAAGTTCAAAAATTGATATAACATTGTAAAATATGCTACTAATAGAAAAAAAATGTAAAATATTGAAATAAATATCAAACGATTTCTAAAAATCATGAAATTTATACAGAAAATTTATAAATATGTAAAATGTGCATATAAAAATTTTTCACTTGAAAATTCTCATAAAAAAAATACATTGGGAAATGTGCCATTAAGTTAAAAAATTCTAAAATTTTAAATAAATAATAAATGACTCCCAAAAATCATTAAAATTAGAAATAATGATAAAATAGTAAAACTATGTATTTTGCAAATGAAATAAAAATAAAATAAAATAATATAATATTTACGTTGTGCAATGACCATTTTGCCCATGATACATCTAATTAGACATAATATACACAAAAAATTGCAATTAGCCCTCGAAAATTTAAAATATCCCCAAATGAAGTAAAATATATCCTTTTTATAGAGGGTGTGTTAAAATTTGGTGTCTACATGTACCAAGTCACCTGAAAAAATCATTTAACAAAACAAACTAAATCTTTTTAAAAAATATTTGAAAATCTTTTTTCGACTCTGGTCTACGAAAAAAACAAAAGAAAAGGTTTGGGAGTCACATTTGAAGAAAGAGAAAACAAATGCTTGCACCTAAGGTACCCTTTCTCTTTAGCCGAGGCTAGTTGCAAAGTTTAATTAAAGTTTCCTAAAATAACTCTAAATTCTATCGCGTTTGGATGTGTCTAAATGAATACAAATCTCAAATCTAATGGGGTGCTAGGAGGATCAAAATGTCCCATTAAGATTTGATCGAGATTATTGCATTAATTGCGAAACCGGAAATACGGCCTCGAGAGAGTCATAAGTGTATATACAAAATGGAATACAAAAAGAAAAAGAAAAATAGTATAAATAGTAAGTGATCAAAGAAAGTGGGGATGGAACATAATGGGTACGGGAGTCTCAAAACTCGTGACTGACTATTCCTACCCACGGAGGGGGGAACGACATGTTAAGCCACCATTTTCCACGTGAGTAGGCGACTATTTCTAGTTGGATCGCACAAATAACAAAAAATTCTAAGTAAAATGCAACCTAAATGTAATGCATCGTACATGTTCTAATAATAATAATAATAATAGCATATATAAAAGCCATACAAAATGGAAAGAAATCTATAAAAAAAAAAAGTGTATGGAATAGGATGAAATGCACACGAGGGGTGAAACATGCACTAAATGACCTAAGAGTCTAGCATTGGACTAGCCCATTTCTGGAAATTTCCTACTAGCATTGGATTAGTAGAGAAACAATAAAGCCACAACTAGCGTTGGACTAGTCTGGTGATAGATTAATAAAACTAATAAAACATTAATAAAAAATGATAAAATATGAATCAAAAGTAAGTAAACATATAAAGACATATAAAAGCATGTAAGAATACATAATATGTAGGCATGATATCTAGATGCAAAAACCATAAGAAAAGTGGTAAAACAAAAACGCACATAAGCACACAAAAAGAACACATAAACCCTAACTATTACACCAGGGGGATTAAACTACATTTTGAAAGGGGAAAAAAATTAAAAGTGAAATAATCTATCTATTACATTTGCCTAATTAAATATAAGTATTTTCCCAATAATGAAAATGCCGAAAAATGTAGCCTATCTATTACATTGACTATCTAAATACAAATATCTGCAATAAATGGTAAAACAGTTATCTATTACACCTTTTTGAATAATCCAAATGAAGATTAAACAAACAAACAAACAAACATAACATAAAAAAATAAATAAATGCTCGAAAAGTGAATGAAACAAAATAAGCATATGAAAAACATAAACACGTAGGAGCATGTAAAAAAAGGAAAAAAAATAAAAGGGGTGAAAATACCTCCCTTGAAGACCCGGTATTAATGCTAAGGAAAATGAACAAATATGTTAAGGGCACCGCTATTTAATGAAATAAATCATAAAAACATGAAATACTAACAAATTAGGGGTGCAAATGCAATTTTCATGAAGCTAAGGGGTCTAAAAGCAAAAAATATAATTCTAAGGAGCTCAAGGGTAAAATTAGAAATTCAAGGGGCAAAATTGAGAATTAAGACAAAATAGGGGTTAAAACAATAAATTCAACAAGTATGGGACATGATTGCAATTATAGGACTTAATTGATAGAAAACTGAATCTAGGGGGATCAATCTATGAAATTAAGGACTTAACGTACAAAACTAACATCACTCAAAAATCCAAGGACTATAATGTGTTAGTGTATGCCCTAAAACCAAGATGGTTTAAGGTGTTTTATATTTACACTTATTTATGTTATATTTATTCATGTGGTATTTTTCTTTATCATCTATACTTGTATTTCCATGTTACTTGTTTAATTGATAAAGTCCTTAGAATATTGATTGTGTATTAGAGATTGTAAGGGGTTACAATTATGAGACTCTAATACATAAAGTCATATTCTTAAATATCCCTAGTCATAGTATTAATGAGATTGGACATCATTAATACGGATAGACTAGCACATACTTTGCCTCTACTTATGGTAAGTAGTAGTTGATCTCATTGACTATGGTGTGCGTGACACTTAAGCTGGTATGTGGATGCTTGTTTGAGAACAAGTTCATTGGGTTGATCCGCCAAGAGTTTTAACTATAGTGCCAATGGTTAAACTCTTAATGGCAATGGTGTAAGTGATCCTTTGACTTGAGATTACCATAGTATCTTGAGTGTGGATTGCTATACTTTGACTCTATTCCTCGGTGCCTGTAAAAGGGTAGCTCATAGGTTAGAGATTGGGTATAGTTTGAAGCATGGAAAGATAGTGAGTAATCAATATAGGATTCACCACTCCTTAATAGGAGAGTATATCCCTATATGGCCACTTGTTGGAAATGTTAACTCATAAATCTTCTGCAGAAGTGATAGTATAACTTGGAAGTAGTTTCAAGGTTTTTACATCATGGAGAGTTATATTTCCGGAACAAGAGAATATATATTAGTCATTATTAAAGTATGCACTATACTTTTAGACTAATTGGGATATAGTGTGGTGAAAGGATATTAATTACACGATAACATTGTCATTGAAGGGTATGGTCTACCATATGACTTTCCTATTCACTTGGGTGGTCATGATGCATTGCTAGACGCCACTCATGATCTATAAGTATGAATTGATTAATTAGTGAATTAATGATAAATTAAAAGTGTTTAATTTATCTAGCTCAATTAATGAGTTATAATTTATACTTATTGCCAACGTGAATGGAACCTAATGGGTCACACACATAAAGAACAAAATCTTTGGGTTAAAATGTAATAAAGCATAAGTATGAGATACTTATGGGGTTAATTTATGAGATAAATTAACTTAAAGGACTTATTTATAAATATTCTAAGTCTTGCAGGAAATTTGTTTCCTAAAAGAAATAAAGTAACTAATTAGTTTCCTTATGGAATAGATTTCCTAAAGGAGAAGGATTAGCTTAAAGTAAGTTACCTAAACCTTCTTGGTTTCTAATTAGCCTTATTTCCTAAAAGACTAGAATACTACCTCTATAAATAGGTTTATGCTTTGACTCTTGAATGGTTGTTGCAACACAAAAAGAAAAATTAGTGAGAGAAAATTATTGAAAGATAAGCACGCCTCTTTCTCTCTCTCTTGGCGTCTCTCTCTCTCTCTCCTAAGGGTTAGGGTTTTTCTTCTTCTTGTGTTCTTAAATAATTCAAGGGAGCTAGCACTCAAAAGTCAAAGCAAGCAAGCCTACAAGGTTCCCAAAGAAGTTGTTCGTGTGGATATCGTTAGAGGCTCTACGCTTGGAGGGCTTTTCGTGGTAGATCAAACATCTTCTTCCAAGGATCTTTGCCTAGAAGCATAGAAATCTTCTGTGCTTAAGGTAATCTTCATGCAAACCCCCTTGTAAATCATATAGATATGTCAAAGAGATCCATGGTTAAGGTAATAAATTTTTATTTTTCCGCTGCGTTACCTATGCTATTACCTTACATAATGTAGATATCTATTTAATGACTGCATAAAATGGCTGAAACAAGACTAAAACTCAATTAATTAGCTAAAAGGCCTGATTAACCACATTAACAGAATTAATTGAACAAAACAGCAATTACTAAAAAACAAAATCAAATGACCCCAAATTGTCCCAAAAAAAGAAAAATTTCCCCCAAATCAGCTCTTCTTCTTCACCAAAATTTTTCATCCCTATCAGTTTCTTTCTCTTTTGGACTCTACCCACTTTCTCTTTCTCTGTTCCCTCTTTCTGGTTCACTTTCTCCCTCCCCTTCTTCTTTCTTCGCCTTCCATTTTCTTTCCCTCTTTTTCTCCATTCTATTTCTCTCTTTTCTTTCAAGTTTCTATTTTCCTTTTTCTCTATTTCTATCTTCCTCTTTTCTCTTTATTTCTCTTTCAAAAATACCAGAACCAGTTTCCAAATTGGTTGCTCCTTCTAAATTGGGAAGGTGAGATACGTTGGCGCGAGATTTGTGTAGGCAGTGGCCGCGTGTGTGCAGTGGCGATTTGGCACTGGTATTGATGGAGGGTGCTCCTAATTGTGTCTGATTTTAGGGTTGGCACTGGTATTGATGGAGGGTGCTCCAGGTGAGCTGAGTGATGAATGTGGATTTGGTGGCGGTAAAGGGTTGTTGATGGTGGTTTTGGAAGCTCCGAAGAAAGGTTGTTTGCTGGGACTGGCCAGTCGATGATGGCAATGAAATTAGGCAGTGAAGAAACTTCCATAGGCACCGTGATGATGCGAGGGTAAAGGGGAAGTTGCTGACGGTGTTTTCTGGTGAAAATTGGGCCTATTGTGTGGTTATTTTGACTTAATTTCGGGCGCCTTTTGGGCTGGAATTTGGGTGTGTTAAGTGATTTCAGTAGTGATTCTGTGGTTGTGATGACTGACTGTGGATGATGTTTTGGGTAGACAACTGATTTACAAGGTTAATTTGCTGCAATTAAAGGCCATTAATGGTTGTGAGAGTGGCTGATTTCTGTTGAGTTTGGGAAATTGGATGGCTATTTGGGAGACTTTTGGTAGTGATTTGAGATTGCTTTGACGGACTTTTGGAATCATTTTTGGGATTACAAGGGTGGATGGACAGCGACTATGAGGAGGGGCTGGTGAAGTGAGTGATTTCGGCTGAGCTGATGATAATGGTGATGGTGTTGGTATAAGGGAGGTGGAGTAAGGGGATAGTGGAATGGCTTCCGGATGATTCGTGTTGACTATAATTTGAATGTTAATGGTGGTTGCTGGGGCTTGGTATGTCAGTGAGGTTGAGTTAGGAAGGCTAATTAATGGCTTCTGGTGGTTTTTCTGGTTCTGCGATTGGTTTTAGTTGATTGATAGTTTTTTGAGGGAAAAATGGTGATTCATATGGTGGTTTTTGAATGTTGATGAAGGTAAGGGTTGAAGGGAGGAGACAGGTGGTCTGATGGTTGTTTGTGGTGGAGGACTAGCTATGTGGTGGATTTCTTGACAGGAGGGGAGTGGGACGACAGGGGAGGTGAGGTTGTGTTATAATGACTCACGGTGGGTCTGATGGCTATGGGTAAAAAGAGTAGAGAATTCACGGTAGTTTTAGGAAGAAGAATAAAAACTTAAAAAAAAGCAAACCGAGAAATGGAAAAAGAAAAACTCAAAAAAGAAAAAGGAAAAAAAAAACAAAAGAGAAAACCCTAAAAAAAATCCTAAAAAATTCAGCAAAAACATCCAATAATACAAGAACAACCACTATATGACAAAGAGGATCTTAAAATGATAAAGAAAAGGGTTAAGTTTCTACCTTGTGATGATCTTGACTTGACTTGGTGATGATCGTGAAGGCTAAAAGAATATTTTTGTGTTCATGTAATTTTTGCTTCTTTTGATCTTAATGTGTGTAAAAAGTCTGTATTTGTGTGTGAAATTCGTGTGTTTTGATTTTACTAGGTGAAAAAAGTATGTGTTTGTGTGTGTGAATGATCTTTGTGTGTACTTGGAAGGTGTGTTAGTGGGTGTATAGTATTTAATGTGTGTTTTAAGTGACAATGTGTGCAAGACTTATCCTAGATTTTTCTAATTAATCCTCTTTTTATTATTACCCAATGGAGTATTTGTAGTATGAAGTAATCTTGTCCTCCAAGAATGTGCAAAATGACCAAAATGCCTTTAACAATTAAATCTCAATTTTACCCTAAAAATAATTTTTTGACACAAAAAGTTAAAATTATAAATTAAAAAAATGTCATGATTTTTCTAAAACACGAAAAAGTGAAAAAACCAAAAAAATGTGAAGAACAAATTTTATTAAATAAAAATTCGGTCAACAAATAGATTTCTTGTGCAAAATGACCGTTTCGCCCCCGAAAATGATATCTATTGAAAACATAATAATGGATCTCCAAATTTACCAAAAAAATTACAAATAGGTTAAAAAATCTAAAAAATAAAATTAGAGTCCAAAATTGGCCAAAAATGCATACAGGGTGTGAAATGACTGGTGAAAATTCGTTTGGAGTGCAGAATGACCATTTTGCCTCTGAACGCAATATTTACAGAAAAAATAGTAATTATTCCTGAAAAATCTAAAATATTTAAAAACGAGCCTAAAAGTCTAACAAATAAATTTGAAACCCAAAAATGGGCAGACATGGTGTTCATATGGCGTAATGACTATTTTGCCCTTGAACAGACAAAATTTACAAAAAAAAATGGTTATTAATCCAAAAAATTCATAAACATGTATGAAAGTACAAAATATGCCTTTAAAATCTCAAAAATCAGTAAAAAATATTTACATGCTAAAAATTACCATTTTGCCCGCCGAAATAATTTACTTTGCCCCCCTTTTACCCAAAAATCCAGATTTAACCCCAAAAGTAGAAAAATGTCTCCAATGTTAGAAAAATAAATAGTCTATCAAAATTTGATTTTTACAAAAAGGCTGTATCCTAAAAAAATCTTATTAAACTTGTAATATCTTGTGAAGATTTAACAGAACTCATTACTCCAGGCATTCAGCTAAGCAGTAAATGACGAGTACTTTAATGCCTTTCATCTTGATCATCCACTGGACTCAAGTTTTTCATGTTAGTTTTGCATTATTAGTTCAATTTTGCAAACCGTCGTCAATTTACCTATATTGACTTGTCCGTGCCCACTGAGTTTTCTCTTGCTGAAATTACAAGATAGTACATGTGCTTATGTACGTGATACACATTATTTTTATCGTATTTGTTAAAAAGATGAACTATCATAGTGCTTCTGAAATTGGTGCTTGTTCCGATTAAGGTTATGATAGTTCCCCAAGAAAGATCAAGAAATATACACGTGATGTAAGAAAATTTTCCAAATTTGGTGAGGAAAACACATGGCTGTGGATCATTAATACGCGTGCATCGTTTTTTTTTTTTTTTGAGAAAGTTGTTTTTTTTTTAATGTTGGATACCAAAAAACCAAAGCAAGGAAAAATTTAAAGGTGCGCTTGGTTCATAGACCTGAATCGGAATCGGAATCATTCACTTTGGAATTGAAATGAAGTTTTTCATTCCAATATCCTTGCTTGGTTAGATGTAAGAATCGGAATTGGAATCATTCATTTTTGAAGATTTTATGGTCCTAAATCATCTAATTTTATTGATTAACAAATAAATGATGATGTCTACTAATAGTTCATCACAACAAAACAATTGAGCAATCAAAAAGAAGTCAAAGTTCTAAAATTTTTAGAAATGATTCCGATTCCCTCCAATTTAGTCAAGAATGGAGGATTTTCAAATTTTTAGAAAAGATTCCGATTCCCCAATTCTCATTCCCTCCAACCAAGCAACCCATAAGGGATTCATTTCGATTCCCGATTCCGATTCCCATGAACCAAGCAGCCCCTAAATGCCTATCACTTTATGAAAAAAGGAGACCTCACTATCCACCCATGTGCTTACTACTATCGCTACTTCTGTAACATTTCTTTATCTTTGGGTATTAACAACCTTAATCTGTTTTGCTTAAATTCACGACACTGCGATTTAACTAAGTGGCGGATTTAAGGTGGGGGCACGGGCCCCCACTGCCTCCTCTTAAACTCCTTTAATACTTATGAGATTTGGAGATATTTTCAAGTGTGTCCTATAAAGGTTTCTTGTGAATCATATTAGAGCTTTTATTAAGTTAAAGATTCTCGTGGTCTTCTAGTTTGATTGAACTAGATTACTAAAAAAATCTTATAAGCAGTGAATTTATATCTAAACTAAATTAAAGAACACCTTTTTGAGTATGAATTCACCTATGTTTTATGTGAAATATATGCATTATTTCTACTTGTTATGTAAGTATTCATATTTTTTTGTTTAAAAAAAATAAAAGAGTAAGTAAGAAATTTTAATATTACTTTTGACCCCACTAAGAATTTTTTCTGGTTTCGCTACTTATTTAACTTCATACGCAATGGAAATCCTACAATTTGTTATCAAGCTAATCGAGTTTGTGTGCTCTGGCGTATAGAACCTCGCTAAAAAATTAGTTAAGTGCTGCTAACGAGGGCCTTTTTTTCCCTTTTCCTTCTATTAATTTTTGAAGGAAGCTTAGCTTAATGAGAGTCTGAATTGCTGTGTCAAAAGAAAATAGGCCATCAAAAAAGTTTGTTTTAACTTTAATAGATAAAGAGTGAGAAGGTAAACATTCTTTTAGAATGATATGTTCGTGGTCTGTTTGCCATTTCAGCATCAAATGGGAGGCAATGAAAAAAGGCCTTTGTAGGAAAAAAAAAAAAGGAGAAAAAAGGATGTAAAATTGAAATGGTCAATGATGTTAAATTGGAATGTGTTCAGCTACCGGGCCAAAAGAACATTTTAAAATATAAGCATTTTATACACTGCTTAAATGGAAGTTGTCAAATCCACATCATGCATACTTTACTACCTTGTATTTCACATGGTTATGGTACCTTGGTGGAGGAAATGGGTGCTTCAAGCAGGTTGGGATGGAAGGATTTGTACTTGCTGACAGCCTTCGCATGGCAGCAATTTGACTTCCAGTCCGATTGATTTTTTTTTTCTTTTTCTCCTTCTACTCTTTTGGATCTTTTAATTAGACTTGTCAACTGGTCAGGTTCGGGCCAAAATTGAATATTCCAAACCCAAACCCGTTTGAGTGAAATAGTATTGGACCCAGACCCATTACCCGACAGGTCTTCCATTTGGTTTCCCGAATCTGGGCCCAAGCGGGTCCAGGTTGATTGGGTTTGGGTCCGAGTCCAATCAACTTGCACAAAAGATTTTTTTTTTTTTTTACCAACAGAACATTGTTTACTTTCTTAATTATGATATTCATTAGTATCAGCAAATTGTTTGCCTTTTGACAAGCCACATTCTTCATATTTATACTAGAATATATCAAAATTTTATTAAAATATTAGGTTAGGCAACACAGAAGATGGTTTACATCAATAAGAATTGACAAACTGCAGAGCATATGAAATGAAAAAAAATCTGGTATGTTACCGGCAAAAACAACTTATCTAGACAAATATTTATTCCAAACTAAACTCGAGAAACATCAGTTTTCTGATGACATATTTTCAGAAAAATAAAATAAAAGCCATGCAAAATAACACTGAAGATGCATGCTTTTCTCTTTTTTTCTTTTCACTTGGATACGGGTAGACTTTCTTGTTTCCTTGGATATGGCTTAAGTAATCGGTCCTTTCTGATGAAGAAGTAGTCAGCGATGACAATAGCACCGACGATTGAGCTGAGAATGGCAATTGGGCCTGCCAGCAAACTCCACTTCCTGTATACCAAATCATTTCTTAATTTACCCAAAAAAAAAAGAAATTACTTGGGAACTTTCAAACATAAATTAGAAAGAAAGAAATTGATAACAAAATAGTACAAATGGAAGTCAAAAGAGAATTGGACAAATTAATTACATGGTATTTGGGAAAAGGTAGAAGCAGGAGCTCTAGCTCTGGCAACAAGTGTGAAGCAGCAAGGGTGAGGAAGCGATTAATCACCAGTAGACCACCAACAAGAAGGCCACTAGCAGCATAAGCAAACTAACGGAAGAAACAGAAGCAAAAGTAATCGCAATCAGCAAGAGATAATTTTGTGATTGAAATTGTGGAAAAGATTAGAGAGTGAAAGAGGGGAGTGAGAAGAGAAACGGCAAGAATAAATATGAGAGATGTAGGGTTTTTAGACAAATTAGATTTATGTAAAATACTTATATATTTTTAATTATTATTTATTTTAAACAGGTTGGGGTCCGAGTCGAGTCAGAATAGAATATTCCATACCCGACCCATTTTTTCTTTGAAAAATTCGGGCCCAGGTCCGGGTCGGGTAAACTGAATTATATTCTATCCAGACCCGGAAAAAAAATAGTGGGTTCAGGTTGAGTCCGGGTCTAAACCCGACCCATTGACAGGCCTACTTTTAATTAGTAGATTTGATGGGAAAGAATATGATTGACTTCTGTGTCGGTACAAATGTACAACTATTATACGAGTGTTCAAGACAAAATAGGGTATAACAAAGTTGGCTATAGGTTCATCATATCATGTATCACGAACTCTCTACTTGTTTCCCTTCTTAATATGAGTGTTTGAAGATGATACGTGTAATATTTAAAATTTTGAACATTACTTTGTGAATGCACAAAATATTAAAATAATAATAATAATAAAAGAACAGTCTGGTGCATGGACCTCTTTTAAGTGTGCATCAAGTTAAGGAGTTTATGGGCAAAATTGAGGTGTTTTTATTTTCCTAGTTATTTGCATGTCTTATTCCCCAAAATTAACAGCAACAAAGCTAGGGAGGGACTAAGGAAGGTAGAGAATGTTGATGAAAAGTGCAAGAAAACTTATGCACAAACAAATTCAGGTAAATTGAAATTTTTTTTAGGCCTGTATAAATACTATTGAAGATATTTATTACCTCCACTATAAATGTAGGTGAATTGAATTTTTTTTTTGGCAATACATTCTCCCAAAACAACCACACATGTTATGGAGTAATAACAACCAATAAAAACTTGACAACGCAACAGTACATGTACATTATAAAAGGTTGTATTAGAGGTGTTCATGTGTCGGGTTCCTGGTTCATGAATAAATTTTTGCCCCGAACCGATTATACCAGTTTAGTGAAATACTTAACTATAAACCAGTCCATATATGGTGGGTACCCACCTATCCAATTACCCGCAAAAATAGTTCGGGTAAGTCGGGTATCCAACTTGGTCGATCAGTTTTAGGCTATATCATTTCTTTCTCTCAAAAAAAAAAAAACAATGTGATCATTTTTAAAAAAGAATTCTAGTAAACTATGAACTAATTGAAAAATACACCGATCAGTAGATCTTATCATCAACACCTGCAAAACACGAATACATCTCTCCATGTGAATTGCATCTAAAAATTAGTTTTATAAAACATCATTGTCCATTTATAAATCCAACATATTTTGAAAAAAAATAAGAAGAAGAAGAAGAAAAAAAAAGAGAATAAACATATATTAGATTTTAAAGTACATAATAAGGCTCTCTGAAAATTCAGAAAAGCAAAACAATTAAATAGAATAAATCAAGCAAATTTCAATGGTGACAATAATAGAAAGCTTGGTCCGCCGATGCGATGGCATTGAAGAGGAGTGAAGATGGAGTTTTGAAGGAAGAGGAATAAGATTAAGGGAGGACGAGAGAGATTTGGGGAAAGAGGTTGAGGAAGTAAGAGGGAAGATAGAGAGAGTGTGAGGCAGAGAGAGAGAGAGAGAGAGAATGACAGGCAGAGAGAGGGAGAAGGAGTAAGAGACAAATAGGGAGAGTGAAACTTGCAAAGAGAGAGGAGTGAGAGATGACGAGGCAAGAATGCAAACATAGACCCCACGTTTAGTACGCGAGAATGAAGTGGAATGGAAAGGCTGCTCTAATTTGTCCATTCCATTCTCGTGTTTGGTATAAACATTTTAAGTTGGAAAGGTCTTTCCCACTTAGAATGCCATTCCAGCTTTTCCTCAACAAAATCTAGGGAAAGGCCTTTCCAACTTCATCTTGGAAAAACCTTAAAAATAGGAGTCAATTTTATCCCCACACTTTTTCTCTACTAATTTTTTTAACCTAGAATACATTCACTAATTTTTATTTTAAAATTATAAAAAAATTAGGTTTTTAATAACTTGAATTAATAATTTTTCATGATTTTTAAATCACAATTAGTTCAATATGTGCTTAGAATTTTTTTCTTTTTGCTATAAAAATGTTTAAAATAATATTTTTAAATTTTATGCAAATATGTAAAAACTGAACTTTTTATAAATTAAATTAAATTGTGAATGTAGTTTCATTATTAAATTTCACATTTTTAATTGTAATGCTAATAATTATAAAAATTTTAAAATTAATTAAAGAGTATAGTTAATTTAATTTTAGCCAGAATATTAAAAATTTTATAATTAAAAATATTAAAGTCTTTTGTAGGCATAGAATTACAAACAAACAAAATAAAAATATGATATATTATTGCAAAGAATTAAGGGCAATTAAGTCAAATTAATATATACTTTATTCCATTCTGACACCTAGATATAATTATACCAAACATTGAAAAAAGAATAGACATTCCATTCTGACTTGGGTTACCAAATAATGGATTGAAAATTTTTTTACAATCCATTCTGGGAGGAAAATCATTCTGATTGGAAAGGCTTTTCTATTCTAGACCATTCCAGTGTACCAAACGTGAGGAGAGAGTGAGTGAAAAGAAGGCAGAGGGAGCAACTAAGAAAGCGGTGTAGAAAGTGTGGGGGAGATACGGATAAAAAGTAGCCCTCAGGGCAAATTTACAAAAATACCCTCATACATGGACCGGGTTGGGTACCTATCTGTTCACAAAAGTGTGAATCGATAACCGACCTGACATCTTCTCGAACTGAACCCGTACTCGACCCAGTGTCAGTTACCAATTCGGTTACGCTACATCTTTGGTTCGAATCGGATTGATTTCTTCGATTTTTTAGTTTTTAGGTTTTTTTTTTAACCGCCCTAGGTTGTTTTAGCTAAATAAGTGGCAACCAGTGGAACTGGGTGAAGATATAATTCAAAAACCTGGTGGCTCTTGTCCCAAAAAACCAAAGTAAATGGACTTGTCTGGAAGGAACCAATAAACAAAACCAATAAAAAAAAAAAAAAGACACAACGCAAAAAAAAATGTCAAACAAAGCAACCTTGTTATTCAATCCCAGAGGCAAAGTTAAGTAGTTAACCATTGTCTTCAATCTCCTGTAATCTCCTGTATCTCTGTGTCACTGTTTAGCTTCAAACCCTTTTCTTTTCTCCGTGGCTGCATAAAATCATTTTTATCTTGTGCGACCCAAGCCATAGATAATTTAGTAAAAGAACAAATGGTTAATTAACTAGTTAGTTAGTTCAAAATCAATCTTTAATTAATCCTAAAATATACCTAATTAACTAGTTAATTGAGTCAAAACACTTCAATTATTCCATAACTCGCCATTTTCAACAAATACTTAATTAACTATTTAGTACTTAAATATCCAATGATTTGTTTATTTGACTAGTTAATTGAATCCAAATTTGTCAATTATCCCTAACTTGCAAACGATTCGTACTTAGTTTAATATTTAATTGATTCAACGTCATTGTTCAATTAGTCGTTAATATAATTCCTATTTGAGGACAAATTGAAGAAGGTTGGCATTATTGCCAAAGCACTTGTTTTCTGACCAGAGCAATATTTGTTTAAATGACAATCTTATCCTTAAGAGCAAAGTTAATAATAGTGTTTTTATCACTTTACCCCCTTAAACTACATCTCAACTATCAGTTTAGTCCCTAATGTCAATTTTTAATCACTTAACCCCCTGGACTAACGATCAAACTAAATGTTAGATTAACGGTCATGTGAAAAGACATATTTAGGTCCAATTTATCTATGAAATTTTTATCATTTTACCCCCTTAAACTATACTCCAACTATTAGTTTAGTCTCTAATATTAACTTTTAGTCACTAACTCACAGCCAAACTTACGGTCATATGAAAAAATATATTTAGATTTAATTTAATTACGAAGGGACAAATATACTCGTGAAACCCTAAAAAATAAATTTCATTTGTAAATTCCGAAGGGACAAATATACCCATAAAATCCTAAAAAAAAAAATACCTTCTAAAACTCCCCTTTATGAAGTGGTGAGATAAAAATAAGTAAGAAAAAATACAAAAGAAAAAAAATTGAACAGCATAGTCACTTTTCTTGATAGTACTATTTTTTTAATAGCTTTTCTTTTATCATAAATTTTAGTATTTATCCATCGAAAAAAAACGTGCGTGTTCTCATAGTTTAAAAGATTACGAAAATAAAAAGATTATTGAAGAAAAAACTTTATTGACACAAAACTTGAGAAAAATATATCTGGTTATGAAGCAGATATAAAATTTTATTTTTAAGATTATATTTGTAACATGCAAACAGTTGATAAAATTTCGCACTTCTATCTCATCAAACTTGTGATGACTTGAACAAGATATTGTGCAAAATAAGAAGTTTATAAAAAATTTTAAAAAATAGAAGATATAAGAGGTTTTTAGTCATTGTTTTATACTTCAAACATGAGGAAAGGCTATTTTTATCATAAAATGGTCAATTGTGTATTTTGACCTAATCAATGGACTTAAGTAACTAATAAAAATTAACGTTAGGGACTGAATTGATATTGGGATATAATTTGAAGTAATAAACAAAGTGATAAAAACCCTCAATAATATTTCTCCTTTAACTCATTTCATCTCCGACTGTCTGCTTCCTTCTTGCTTTCCCTTCAACATGTCAGAAATTTCTCCATTGTTGCTGGATGTATTTCTCTCACCACTTTTTAAACTTTATATTGTAATAGCAATCCAACAACTGGTTTTCTCAATCTATCATCTTAGATGAAATTATGATTTTTATGGCACCACAAAAGCAAAGTAAATTCTAAACATAATTAACATCTACCAATTGAATTAAACAATTTCACCAAAAAAATAAAAAGAAAAACAAACTCGGAATTTTCTAATCTTTAGTATTGGGTTTTTCATGATCCATCTGATATGAAATCATTATTTTTAGGGTTAATAACAGTTTGCCCCCCTGAACTTATGGGGTAGTCACACTTTGCCCCCCTGAACTTTGAATATATACATTTCACCCCCCCAAAGTGTCCTATTTGACTTTGACCACTAATTTACAATTTTTTCTTCCAAAACTACCCTTACCCACTCCTAAACTAACCTTAACTTTATGAATTTTTAGTGGTCAACTTTTGATTATTCTATTAATTTTTTCAACCCTGTTATATATTTCCTGCATCTTATAGAATAGAAAAGATAAATTGATATCTCTATCCAAATCAACAAGAAATATATGAATCGTTCCAAAATATAAAAAATAAATCATGCAAAAATGATAAAACGATATTTCTATCTAAATCAACAAATTTAGACTGCACTTTTTGTTGTTTAATGCTTTTATTTTAGACTGCAATTTAATAGATTGTTACAGTCTTGTGTATATTGTAGCAGGGAAAACATGTTGCTTTTGGAATATTTTATTGCCATGTAAAACCTTCTAGCTTGTGTTTTTGTTGGGAAGAACATATTCTTTTCGAAAATAGTAATGGTAAAAATATCATGGCAAATACATATTTATTTGACATTTTGGAGCAATTTATATATTTGTTCTTATTGATTTGGAAAGATATATCATTTTATTTTATTTTTGCTAGATTTACTTTTTACATGTTAGAACGATTCATATATTTGTTCTTGTTAATTTGGATAAAGATATCGATTTATCTTTTCTATAAGATGTGGAGAATATATAGCAGGGTTAAAATAAATTAATAATAGAATAGTTAAAAGTTGATCATTAAAAATTCATAAATCTAAAGTAATTTAGGAGTGGGCAAGGGTAGTTTTGGAAGAAAAAATTGTAAATGAGTGGGTCAAAGTCAAATAGGACACTTTGGGGGGTGAAATGTATATATTCAAAGTTCAGGGGGCAAAGTGTGACTACCCCATTAGTTCAGGGGGGCAAACTGTTATTAACCCTTATTTTTATGGTATCATAATAGCAATCTGAACATATTTAATGTATGCCAAATAAATTAAAATTTTGACGGCAAAAATAAAAACTAAACTCGAAATTTCTTAATCTCAATGTAGTTTTACATAACATGGAGTTCAACAAAACATAACCACCATTAAAACAATTGGGCACAAGAAGCATCAAAATGATCTTGGATTACCGCCATGGCACTTGTAATGGATACGAGGAGCAAGCATGAAACATCAAGCATGACTTGTTTTCGGAGAGAGATTTTGTGGAGTAGGAAAGGAAAATTGCAAATTGGAAACCGTTGGTGGGTGGCATAGAGGTGGATTATCAGTTGTTGGGAGGGAATCGAAGGGGGAGGGGAAAAGGATGATGGAGAATCAACAATGGAGAAACATCAGTGTGAACCATGGAAAGGATCGAAGGGAACTGGGAATGAGAGGATAAAGAAGCATCAGTGGTGATCGTGGAAGGAGGGGATGAGAAGGCGACAAAAGATAGAAATGAGCAGAGGCCACAAGGGTTAGGAAAGTAGGAAGGGAGCGGTTGACCCCCATTAATCAGCTCGACCCAGATCAAGATCAAGACACGATACAAGATAAATTTGGTGGGGGAAAGAGTGATCGACCACTTGTGGGTGATCAAGATCAAGATACGATACAAGATAAATTTGGTGGGGGAAATAGTGATCGTCGACCACTTTTGGGTAATTTTATCATTTAGAGAAGGATTGCTCTAGCAGAAAAATAAGTGCTCTAGCGACAATGCCAGCCATTGAAGAATGGCCTTAACTCAGTTAACTAGTCTATTAAGTATTCCTACAAATTATTGGCAAGTTAAAGAATGTTAATTGAATAATGATATTGAATCAATTAACAAGTTAATTAAGTGTTTTAAGAATCATTGAAGAATGGTATTGACTCAATTAACTAGTTTATTAATTATTCGTACATATCATTGTCAAGTTAAAGAATATAACTTTGACTCAATTAAGTAGTTAACTAAGTATTTTCAATTTGCCTTGATTAATTAACTAGTTTTTCAGTATTCATACAAATATTTAATTGAAGAATGATTTCGACTTAATTAACTAGTTAAGAAAGTATATTTAAATATTAACTGAAGAATGGACTTAACTAAGGTAGATCTTCATTGCTCATTATCAGACAATCACTTACTCACAAACTTCGTGGCAGGCTAATAGTTTTCATTTCCCATATCTTGAAAAACCCTTTTCGCTCCGCTTAGCCTTATCCCCCTCTAAGGGTATTTTAGTGATAGGTTCTATAGAAAGCGAACGATCTTATTTTGTTAGATACCTAGCAACAAACTCCTATGTTCCTTTCATTATGATATTTCTGAACAAATTCTTGGAAAACAAACCTAAAGGTTTTCTTATTGATGATAGTGACGTCATAACCTTGATACGGAGCTGGAGCTGCTAACTATGATGAATGTGCTAACTATGATATGATGATGTAAATAGACCGATTTTATATTAATAAGCATTAGTATAAATCATTGACAAAGTAAGAAATATTAATTGAAGAATGACTTTGACTCAATTAATATCATATAACTTCAACTCAATTAATTAGTTAATTAATGTTTCAAGAAATTATTGAAGAATAACCTTGACTTAATTATCTAGTTTATTAAGCATTCTTACAAATTATTGGCAAGTTAAGGAATATTAAGTGAAGAATGACTTCGACTCAACTAACATCATATAACATCAACTCAATTAATTAGTTAATTAAGCATTTTCAATAAATAATTGGAGAACGGCCTTCACTCAATTAACTAGTTTACTGTATTTGCAGAAATCATTAGCAAGTTAAGGAATATTAATTGAAGAATAATTTTGATTCAATCAACTAATTAAGGAAGTATATTTAAGAAATAATTGATGAATGGCCTAGACTCAATTAACCAGTTTATTAAGTACTGGTACAAATCATTGGCAATTTAAGGAATATTAATTGAAGAATGACTTCAACTCAATTAACCAGTTAATTAAATATTTTCAAGAAATAATTAGAGAATGACCTTGACTCAATTAACTAGTATTCTTACAAATCATTGGCACGTTAAGGAATATTAAGTGAAGAATGACTTCAACTCAACATCATATAACATCGACTCAGTTAACTAGTTAATTAAGTATTTCAACAAATAATTGAATAATGGCCTTGACTAAATTAAGGAATATAATTGAAGAATAATTTCAACTCAATCAACTAGTTAGGGAAGTATATCTAAGAAATAATTTAATAATGATCTAGACTCAATTAACTAATCTATTAAATACTAGTACAAATTATTGGCAAGTTAAGGAATATTAATGGCCTTTACTCAATTAATTAGTTTATTAACTATTCACACAAATCATTGGCAAGTTAAGGAATATTTTATTTGAAGAATACCCTGGACTCAATTAACTCATATAACTTCAACTCAATTAACTAGTTAATAAAGTATTTTTAAGAAATAATTGAAGAATGGCCTTGTTTATTAAGTATTTGCACAAATCACTGGAAAGTTAAGTAATATTATTTGAAGAATGACTTCGACTCAATTAACATCATATAACTTTGATCTCAATCAACTAGTTAATTAAGTATATTTAAGAATGACCTTGACTCGATACAAGTCAATATTAATTGAGCAATGACTTCTACTCAATTAACTAGTTAATTGAGCATTTTCAATAAAAAATTGAAGAGTGGCCTTTACTCAATTAACTAGTTAAGGGATTATACTTAAGAAATAATTGAAGATTGGCCTTGACTCAATTAATTAGGTCATTAAGTATTGGTACAAATGATTGGCAAATTAAGGAATATTAATTGAAAAATGACTTCGACTCAATTAACATCATACAACTTTGACTCAATTAACTAGTTAATTAAGTATATTCAAGAAATAATTGAAGAGTGGTCTTCACTCAATTAATTGGTTTATTAAGTATTCATACAAAATATTGACAAGTTGAGGAATATTAATTGGAGAATGACTTAGACTCAATTAACTAGTTAAGGAAATATATTAAAACTAGTTAATTGAAGAATGGCCATGACTCAATTAAATAGTTATTAAGTATTCATACAAATCTTTGGCAAGTTAAGGAATATTAATTAAAAAATGACTTTGACTCAAGTAACATCATATAACTTCAACTCAATTAGCTAGTTAATTAAGTATTATCAAAAACAATTGATGAATGGCCTTGACTCAATGAACCAGTTCATTAAGTATTTGCACAAATCATTGGCAAAGTCATATTTCAATTAACTAGTTAACTTGCCAACGATTTATACGAATACTTAATTTACTAGTTAATTGAATCAAAAATTTTCAATTATTCCTCAAGTACACATAATTAACTAGTTAATTGATTCAAAAAATTTTAATTATTCCTTAATCATTCCCAAAGCCATTCGAAATTATACAAATAAGTTCCGCCAACCCAAAACTTAAATCCCCGCCAAGCCAAAATTTGAATTCCTGTCAATCCCAAAATTCCCACTTCAATTTTAGTACTCCCGGCTAAGTTCCAAAACTTCAAAATATACACTGAACCCAAGCCCGTTTCCTTTTTGGAAGTGAACTTTGAATGTGGCTTTGATGAGCTGGCTTAGATGGTTTTGATATACCACTAGTGATTGTGATTAAATTTTTTCTTTAGCAAACCAAGCTTTTGGCGCGTAGGTTTAGATTTAAGCTCAGGTAAAGACTATGGATTTGTGCTTGCATTTGGTACCATTTTAACAGATCTTAATGCACATCACTGCCAAATGGGAAAACAAATGTATCTCAATTATTTCGGGTCCCGCATTTTACAGTGAAAATTTATTGTTTGTTTACTATTCATATCCTAAGATTGCATAGCATCATTTAGTTTCGTGATTAAATTTATTAAATGTCTACTTTGCTTGGTTTTACTTTGTTAAGCTTGTCTGAATGTGTGCTTGCTTATAATTTATGATCTAGCTTATGTTTATATTAAATTGGGTGGAATAGGGATTACAAAACTTGATATCCATCTAAGAAGTGCGTGGAAAAGTGCTGCCCAGGATTTCACTTATTGTTTTTTTTTTTTATTTCCTGAACAAATTCTGTAATTACCAATTTATTTCACAAACTCATTTATTGAATGAAATGCTATAGAAGAAATTATAAAAAATTTCCAAACGATTTCACCCTATATGCATAAAAAAATGAAAGAAATTCTATGCCCAATTCATTTCATCCATCGTGTTGCTGTTAGTCCACCATCTTTTACCATACCTGCTGCTTTTTTTGTGCTTGCAAATTCCAACTTCCAACGTCCAACCTTACATACCAGATGGATCAGATGGTTTGGAGAAGGAGGGTGAGGAGTTGGCATGGCATCCAATGCATTTTTGGTTACATTTCTTGTCCGGTACAGGGATTGTAGAGTTGGTTTTTAACTTGTAATAACTTGGTGATACCTGCTTAAACGGTTGCCAATCATCTACCCAGTTTTGACTTGATGTAAACCATTGACCACATCTATGGTCAATCCTTCATACTACACTATAGTCATGTCCTAAGAGAATAGGATATACTTTCAGGATACAACAAGAAAGAAGAACTTTTGACATCAAAATCAAAAGTTCTCAAATAAGAAAGGATCAAAATGGCAAAAGTTAAGTTTAACTCCTTTGAGACTTTTTTATTTATAGTAATAATGTTAGTTCATTAATTATTCACATTTAGACACATCTAAAAGGTTTTCAAGCACCAAAAGGTAGCAAATTTCGGATGAAAATGCGCCACAAAACATTTCAAAGAATCTGAATGTCATAAGAATATACAACTAGAATCCACAGAGGCTACCCCTCGGATTCTGCTCGCGGTTACTCTCTAGCAGGAGTCCGTTACTAAATCCATGGGAGCTTTTCCAAGGGTACTCTCTAACGAGTTTGATGAGAACTCATGACTGAATCTCACAAGCCGCATGGTCAAAGGCTAAACTTGAGCTTGGAATTGACTAAGCATGAGCGGAACTTGGGCAGTTTGAATAGGTTATCAAGTAGATATCAAACTTTCAAGTATTTGGTTCGAATGCTCGTCAAGCTGTTTGCACAGGCAATTGGTAAAATTGTATGAACGTAAATAAAAAATTACAAAAATAACAAAAGCTTAAAAAAAAAACTTCTCTTTCTTTCTCTCAGCAAATATTTTTTTCTTCCTCTTCCTACCTTGTTTCAACAATTCATACGCCTTCACAAGTTGAATCCACACACATGAACACAGACACGCACATAGATAAGACACCAATGCACACACCAACAGAGACATCCACACTCACAAAAAACTAATTGTTACTATTTTATTATGTTTTTGTGGTACTTCGTAGTATTTTTATTGAAATGAAAACTATGATTTTGAAATTTTTATTGATGCATTTTTGACTTTGTAACTAATTGTTTATGGACTTTTGTTCTATTGATTGTCTCGATCATTTTGATTTTAAGATTGTCTAAATGAGAGATGATTTGACCAAGTGAATGTCAACTTAGCCGCGACTTTTTTTTTTAGATCTATGCAATTTTGACGATTTTTGACTAAATCTAAACTTAGATCTATAATCTATGCGAAGGAACGAGTCGATCATGTAACTTAAAAGCAAAAAAGTTATCGGAGGCAACTATAGCCGACGAATCATTGACACCATGGTGGTCCGCCACCCTTTTTGGCTGAGGACCTTTTTGTGAAAATTAAAGATACTTAAGAAACCTGCACACAAACCTGTAAAAGATATATCTTTTTATTCTTTGCATTTTTCTTTTTTATAATTTACATATTGAGCCCTCAAATTTATAAGAACTTTAGGGGATATTTCGAACTCGAGCTCGAAATCAAGTCGTAAGATTTCAACGCGGAAATTAAATACAACTATTTGAGAAATCAAAAACCCAACAATTTAATGAGAAAAAAAAACACAGAATATGAGTGACACATACAAAATGTAACGTGGTTCACCTCAATTACCAAGCCTACATCCACGGAAAGAAAATCGCTCTTTATTATGAGAGAAAATAAACAAATATAAGAATACAAGTTGTATCCCAAGTTCACACCTTGTATTTCTTCTCTCACGACTAAGAACTCTCTCACCCACTCTCTTGTGTGTCTCTTGTACAATGCCAACCCGCCTATTTATAGGCCACATTACTTGACCAATTCCCAAGTAATCAAGGAAACAACTTGCCTTAAACCATATATCCTACAATTAGGAAACTACTTGGCAACTATTACAAGCAATTAAAATAGGAAACTACTTATTCTCCACACAAGGAAAGAATGTTACCTAACCCCACGTTTGGTACACTGGAATGGTTTAGAATGAAAAGACCTTTCCACCCAGAATGCTTTTCCTCCCGAAATGGATTGGAAAAAAATTTTTAGTCCATTGTTTGGTAACCCAAGTCAGAATGGAATGCCTATTCCTTTTCCAACGTTTAGTATAATCATATTTAGGTGTCAGAATGGAATAAAATATATATTAATTTGACTTAATTGCCCTTTTCTTTGCACTAGAATGTATCATATTTTTATTTTGTTTGTTTGTAATTCTATGCCTACAAAAGACTTAATATTTTTAATTTTAAAATTCTTAATGTTCTTGCTAAAATTAAATCAATTATAATCTTTAATTAATTTTAAATTTTTTATAATTATTAGCATTATAATTAAAAATGTGAAAAATTTAATAATGAAGCTACATTCACAACTTAATTTAATTAACAAAAAGTTTAGTTTTTACACATTTGCATAAAATTTAAAAATAGTATTTTAAACATTTTTATAGCAAAAAGAAAAAAATTTCTAAGCATATATTAAATTGATTGTGATTTAAAAATCATAAAAAATTATTAATTGAAGTATTAAAAACATAATATTTTTTTAATTTTTAAAAATAAAAATTAGTGAATGTATCCTAGGTAAAAAAAAAATTAGCAGAAAAAATGTATAGGGAATAAAATTGACTCTTATTTTTAAGGCCTTTTCAAGATGAAGTTGGAAAAGTTTTTCCCTGAATTTTGTTAAGGAATGGGATTTCAGGAAAAAGCTGAAATAGCATTCCAGGTGGGAAAGGCCTTTCCAACTTAAAATGTCCATACCAAATATGAGAATAGAATGGACAAATTGGAAAGGTCTTTCTATTCTACCCCACTCCCTCATACCAAACATGGGGTAAAAGAAAATTTGTCAATTTCCTAAAAAATCTCCACCTCGATAATTTTTCTTTTATCAAACAGCAAACCAAACAATAACCATTTTTGCCTTTAACCACCAAATATCATAGTGTCTAGCTACACACACTAAATCAATACAGTCCTATCTCTACTTGATTCATTCGGCAAATGAACATGTGTAGCTAACCGAGTTTAAATCCTAGTTAACTCGTGAAAGGGGCATCAATTCACCCTCCCCCTTTGCAGGAATTTTCTTTTCACCACTATTTGAAATTTGGAAGCAATCTTGGGTCCCTTTTCTTGAGTTCCACTCCCAATCCATTAAGGTCACTAAATGGTACAAATTTCCATACTTCTTCCCTTTCAAGAGGACCGTCTTGCCATGTGTGACTTCTAAGACTCAACCTCCACCAAAATAATCGTAGCCTTCGGAGTCTAATTGGCTCAAGGAAATTAGATTTCTTCGTATCGTTAAGACATAGGCGACACCACCCAAAGAATGAATCGTTCCATCAAGCATTTTGATTTTCACAACTCCAATACCTCTGACTTCACAAGTAGATCCATCACCCAAAGACACCAAACCTGCCTTTTTTGCTTGGAATGTATCAAAATAATCCTTCCTGGAACAAACATGTGAAACACAACTAGAATCTAAAATTCATCCATCATAGGACGAAGTATCCATACCTTTAGAAACTGTGAAGAGTTCTCCATTAGATGCATATCCAACAATATTTTTATGAGTTTCTCCATCCTTGTTCTTTCGACGAGGACAATTTTTCTTGATATGTCTAAACTCATGACATCCATAGTATTGGACTCCACCCTTTCCCTTGACCTTTGAACCACCTGCCTTAAATTCACTGTCAAGTATTCTCCCCTTTTGATTCTTCCCTCGAGCAATTAATGCAGTTTCTTGTGTCTCATCCTGATTTGCCTTCTTTTGTTTTTCATGAGACAACAACGATGATTGCACACTCTTTAGTTCCAAAGTGTCTTTCCCATACAACAATGTTGTCACCACACTTTCATAAGAATTAGGGATCAAGGTAAGAAGTAAAAAGGCCTTATCTTCTTCCTCAATCTTCACGTCAATTTTCTGGAGTTGATCCAAAATTTCATTGAACGTATTCATGTGATCCATGAGATTTTCACCCTTCTCCATCGTCAGCCTATAAAGTTGCCACTTTAAATGTAACTTATTGGATAAATTCTTAGCCAGATAGAGTTTCTCCAATTTATTCCAGAGGTCTGTTGCAGAATCGTTCTCATCCATCACATTATTAACAATACCATCAACAATATAGAGTCACATCGTACTTGCGCACCTTTCTTCCAACTCTTCCCACTCATCTTCCTTCATATTCGCAAGCTTCGCATCCTTACCCTTCAATGGTTTTGCCAAACCTTGTTGAATTAGGATGTCCTTCACTCTTCTTTGCCAAAGCGTGAAACTCGTATTTTCATTAAATGGTTGAACTGAGAATTGTTTATTCCCAAATGCCATGGTATGTCACCAACCACTTGATTTTACAATAGTTGTCCCGGATCCGAACAAAGCTCTAATGCCAATTTGTAGGATTTAAATGCAAAAATTAAAGACAATTATTTGAAAAATCAAGAACCCAACTATTTAATGAGAATAAAAAAACACGGAATATGAGTGACACGTACAAAATTTAACGTGGTTCACCTCACTTACCAAGCCTATATCTACGGAAAGAAAACAGTTCTTTATTATGAGAAAAAATAAATAAATACAAGAATATAAGTTGTATCCCAAACTCACCCCTTGTATTTCTTCTCTCACTACAAAGAACTCTCTCACCCTCTCTCTTGTGTGTCTCTTGTACAATGTCAACCCACCTATTTATAGGACACATTACTTGACCAATTCTCAAGTAATCAAGGAAACAACTTGCCTTAAACTATAGATTCTATAATTAGGAAATTACTTGGCAACTATTACAAGCAATTAAAATAGGAAACTACTTATTCTCTACACAAGGAAAGAATGTTACCTAAAAGAAAATTTGTCAATTTCCTAACACAAGTATGCCTCAAATGTGGCTCAAGTCAAGATCAAGCACTAAACTTATATATTAAACGAATTTGAACTCGAGCATAGTTATTTAGTAACTAGCCAAACCGAGCTTGAACTCGATTACACCCATAACGTCATCTTTGCGAGAGAAATATGCAATGCAAATTTCTTAGAATGATAATTTCCAACAAGAACAATGCTCGTCTTAACTGGCCGTTAGTCCACATGTACCACACCTTAATGCTGATCCACAAGACTATGGAAACTAAGAATGACTCAAATCAATATGTTTGGCAATTCTCAGCAGCAGCACTTTAAAGTTCTTGCGCATCTGACGCCTGACACGCTTGTCTATCATGTAGCCAATCTACATGTACAACATCTACTTCTATCCTTTTATAGTAGATGGCCAATGTAGTGACCCACGTGGCAAGCCATGCTAACGGAGAAGAATTCAGATTTTTGCCCTTGGTCATTTCTACCCTCTCTCTTATCTTTATTTCCCTATTTACCGTGGTCAAAAGAGTTGAAATTTGTTTCCCTACTTATCCTTTATAACTGACATATCATTTTCATTTTTAAATTTTCATTTTTAACCTGCTGTTTTATATGATTTTACTAGAATACCTTGCCCCTTTTAACCCCTCCTACCAACACGGTCATACTGTTAACTGGCTTTCCCACCATTTCATCCCCACCAAACACCCCCAGCCACATGCATTTGACATTCTCTTTTATTTTTTTCCGTACTAATTAATTGTCATTTATAAAAAATTATCAAGTTATATTCATACTTTAATAATTACTCAATTTATCTAAATATAAATGTAAAGTCATAATTTATCGTGAATGATACATAATGAACACTAAAAAAAAAAATAATAATACTGATAATCTCAGTTGAGCCACATGGCCTGGCAGTATTCCTGTAGGTGCCTTCCTCCAGAAGCTCCTTCTGCCTTCTCCCACCCTCTCCTATCTGCTTTTCAGGATTCACATTCGCTACTTTTGTACTTCCATTGACTGCAGCAATTTTATCATTCCTCTTCTATGGGTTCATCACATTTAGGCCGTTCGAATGCGCAGTGCGATGTATGGCCTCCTGCTCCCATCAACTCGTACGGCCTCTTGAACTTGCCTTGGAGCCACAAAAGCAGTTGGTAGAGGGAGGCCTCTATTATAGTGTGGCCTTTTTTTCGTCAGTTTCTTTCCTTCTACTTTTCTCTCTTTTTGCTATCAGGATTGATTTTTTTTCTTCACCATTTCAGTTCTCCCTTTAGTTGTAAGTTTTGTTGCCATCTGTTGAGCGTTGGTGTATTGAACCAAATTACATATGACTTGTGCTTGATTTCTATTTTCTTTTTCTTCTCAATTTTTTGATTATTACAATTCCCACTCATGTGATTGTTTCTTCTTTTTTACAGTTTTCTTTCTTCTGTTTTTCCATTTACCTTTTCTTTTTATTCGCCTTTGAATTTACTGTTTTTTCCTCTTTAATTGTCTTACTTTATTTTTAATTTTTGTTACTCTGTCTCTTTTTCTTTCTTTTTTTTTTTCAATTTTCTCTTGACTATTTTGCTTCACATTTGTTGTTGTTCTCATATGCCTAATTTTTACTCATTTTCTCTGAATAGAATTCTTGAGATTTGGTGTAACTTTTTGTTACTTTTTCTCAACAAAATCATTTGATCTCAATTTTGCTCTCCATTGGTTTCCTACTGGCGTGTTCCTTCTTCCTTCCTTTTTCCTAACTTTTATTTTCTTGCATTTTCATCAAAAATAGAGATTAGTTCATGAACTTTTTTACTTTTAAGAATTTTCGCATATTTCTGACTTTAATTGATCATGTCCTGCATCAAATTGAAGATTGCTGCTCTTTGTCGTTTCCTTCCTACGAGTCTTTGCTTTCCTTCATTTTGTTTCTAAAATTTTCCCTTTTTTTCGATTCATCAAAATTTTTAAGATCTTTATTTGCATTTGTTTAACTTTAATTATAGGATCTATTTTAAAATTGCCTAATCTGACATAATGTGTTTTGTTTGAAATATTTGAATCATATTAGCTTTTGGGAAAAGTATACAATACACCAGGTGCATTGTCACATGGTGTACTAGAACTAATAATTTATCGCCATGTGACAATGATGGGTCATACCTTTTATTATTTAACGATGTGTAATTAGTTCTAGTGCACCACGAAACACACCACGTGGCGCACGTGATGCACGCAATACTCACTCTAGCTTTTGTCCAATTCCATATCATGAGCAAGCTATCTGTCTGCTTCAACCAACACTACACGTAGATTGACCTTTAAATGTTAAACTAGCCTGCTTCAACCAACACTACACGTAGATTGACCTTTTAAATGTTAAACTAGCATTAACTCTGGCTCATTGAGAGTTTATGACAATCGTTTTGTAGAGAATGGCTGCGTTTATTAGGTTCTATTTTTTATAAATATATTTCATAAAAATTTCATGCATATTTTTCAACTAATGTTTTATATATTTATCGAAAAAAATCTTTAAAACTATTAACAATATTTTTTAAAAAATATATCAAAAAACAAGCATATGAGTTAATACTTCTTTAAAATATGAATGTAGAGTTGTTGTACAAATTATTGCGCTGATGATTGTATGCCAAACTATTTGTCACACTTGGTAACAGCTCCATGCTTTTGAATTTCAGTTCATTACAACTAAAATTATTAACAAAAATACATTGCACATTCAACTCCAGATTAATCTTCTTAGCAATTACAGACAACTCATTGTACTTCTTTTCACCTCAAAACAATTATTCTGTTACTCAAGATTGAAGGAAAAAAACACCAGTGACCAAATTCTCTTTTTTATTCTTAATTGAAAAAAAGGAAAGAAGAAAAGCAAGAGAAATGTCTTTGTCCTTTTAAAACAATATGTTGGGCAATGGTCGTTTTCTAGTATTAAAATAAAGTGGCGTTTGGTAAAAGAATTTCGGAATCAAGAGATGAATTCAAAATTCATAATTGTTGTTTGGTAATCGAATTTTAGAATTAAGATTCAAAATAAAATTCAAAAATTTTAAATTTCACCAAATTCAACCAAATTGATAAGTTTAGATGAAAGTTCATCATCGATTCTTGAAAAAGACGTTTATGCAAACGTTCCGCATAAACCATTCGAACTGTCTAAAAATACATTTGTCTTAATTCCAAACATATGCAAACATCTATATCCTTCATTCATACTAGTGTTTGCATGATCAACTGAACGTCTACTTTACAATTGCTCATCTGATTGACTGAATATGATTTCAATTCTTAGCAAATGAAAAAGTAATTATAATAATAATACACATTCCCAATACTAAATCAAATATATGCATTAAAATTGACAACTTCATTCCAAATCTAATGATTTCGATTCTAATTTCAAGTGCGAACTAAACGTCACCTAAGCAAATCATTGATCAACTAAACCAATAACCAAGCACAACTCAAGTCAATACATTTGACAATTGTCATGAGCATCACTATAAATTTTGTCCATTTGCTGCCCCCCCCCCCCCCCAAAAAAAAATCTCTCTTCTTTCTACCCCTCCTCCTCCCCTACCTCAATACGTGTGCGCGTGCACCCGCTAGTTGAAAAGTTCTATAAAAATGAACAAAACAAAGTAAAGCTACGGAAGTCAAAATTTTCCATCTGCTTTAGGCCTAATACACCACTCACTTTTACATAGTACACAAAACGATTAATGGTAGTTGGATCTGTACGACTGTCTCATCTATCAAATTCATCTACTTGAAGAAAAGAAGGGAAGGAAGATCAATACAAGGAGAAACCACTGGAACCTTGCCATTGTTTCAACAATCACTGCTGTGGACTGCAAGGTTCCTAGCGAAACTTCGAGCACTTTCATCCAGAGGTTTCTCCAACTTCCATAGCTCCCCATATTGTATTACAATAGGCAGAGGAAGACACATAAATTGTGTTAACAGAAGTTCATCTAAGGTCTATTTTAGCCCTGATACGGAGGGAAAATCTCCAGGAATGAAAACGGGCAGCTGGTTTGAGGCAGTATCTCTTTTAAATCTAGTCTCCTTTGACATAATGAATGGAAGCCTGTCTTGCCCGTCTCTTGTACCCAAACCTGTGTCATTTTTCAAACTATCCCTTAGTGGACCGCTAAGAAGTGGCCCACCAAAAAATATAGAATCCCCAGCATACAATAACTTTTCTGACTGTTGAGTTGGAAGCTTTACTGCAACTTGTGAGGGTTCTTGCAAGTCAGCAGCAGGCCTCTTATCATTATTACCTAATCCTGCATTTGCATTTGATCCTCCAGGGAGAAATGATCTACCACGGGCCTCTGAAGCTGATACTGGGACAGACACATACCTACCAGCTTCTTGGTCCCAAACAACCGATGTCCTCTTAATATCATGATGGAGTGAAGTTGCTGGCACTGTAGCCGGAAGCAGTAACGGATCAGAAGCTCTACACTTTTGAGTGATCTTCCCATCAAAGCCAGAGGAAGGATGGGGATGGGGTGTTGCGTCTGTGATTCGTGGAAAAGCAGCTTTTGGAACTACAGGCAGCTTGGGGCCAAGGTCAAGTACTGACCTAGATGCATTAACCTGCCCCAAACCATGAGCTTGGGGAAGAGGACTTAGTGACACTGACTCATGGACATGGCTTGGACTACTGAAGCTACTCACACTTTGAGTACCAGTTTCATACTCATCCCGGCTACCTTGGCTGGGAGCAATTGAGTTCGTCAAAGGAGATGGCCTAAGTTCATTTCTGTTGTCTCTGTTTCCTCCCGTGTCAGTGCTCATACTGCTTCTGACACTCAGATTTCCACTTGAGCTCATATCAGCATCTGGCAGACGATGGTTATCAACAGGACGCAATACAGATGAAGATGCCCTGGCTTTTGCTGCTGCTCTCACAGCCTCATTAGAATCTAATTTTGCAAGCTTCCATGCACTGATCCGAACAGATCGTTTTGGGATCTTATTTCCCTTTTCTCCAAATGCTGCTGCATCTGGATCAACTGTTGACGGGATCATTCCAGGATCTAACTGAGGTGCAACTTCTTCCTGTATTTATCGCTCAAATAGAGAGTGAGATTGTAAGTTAAAAGAACTAATGTGTAAAAGGTTGATGAACTACTTGCTGCAATAGCCAAGAGAGGATTTCTTAACCAAAAGTAATAAGTCAATCTAGGAGCAAAGAGAAAAGGTATACGAGTTTGGCACATTAAAAAGAACCACTACGTAATAAGTTCCATCAGCAACTCTTCAGACAAAATTTGAAACTATAGTTGTGTGAACTTCAACCCAGAATTATTATTTACTTCGGCTTGTGTTCTGAAGCAGTAATAACGGGAGGCAGGGCAGGAAATAATCTGTAATAGATGCTTTTCAACAATTACAGTCTGAAGCACCACAGTTCACATGTACATATAAGATATCTACCTATGAACATCTTCATTAACCAAAATGAAGGGCTCAGGAAGGACCTCAGTGAATATTATGAAAATTGTAAGTTCCAGAATCATTTTCCCTCATAGGCTGAAAGAAACAACTTAAATACCAAACTACAACAGGAAAGACTAGTTTTATTCTTAGCTATTTCTGAAACTCTCGAACTCTGAGCAAACTTCTGCCAGAAATCCCCTAGAACATTGCAGCGATAAACTTAACCATGTGTAAAATTTTTTCATGGTTTCAAATGTCAGATAAAACATGACACATACCTGATAATCAACAAACACCCTTGGAGGGGTGCACCATGCCCCTTTATATTGCAAGCCCAAGGAACTTCCACCACTAAATCCGGTAGTGGCAGAACCAGTTGGAGAATACATAATATTTGGCAGATCCTCATCTACAGAAGCCCCTGCTGGTGCCTCGCTCGTAGCTCTCATTGCCACAACATATTCATAAGTGGTAATACCCTAATATACAGCACAGCTTTAATAATGAAATTAACCAAATGAAAAAATGGAAGCAAAAAATTCAGACTGGTCCTTGACACTACTTTTGTGTACGGAAATTCTCCAAACAGAAATATCCTAGACACCTCCATTATACACTGTATAAAACTCCAACAAAATCCCAAGCAAAAACTTAACACAAAATTTGACCACATAAATAGATTTCATATTGTTTATCAATCAACAGTAATGCACGAAAAAATCAAATTTCCCAAGCAACTGACCTTTCTGATCAGTATCATGTGGAAAAAGAAAAGCTCACCCAAGGGTACACA
Source organism: Mitragyna speciosa (assembly GCA_024721245.1). Classification (NCBI taxonomy): domain Eukaryota; kingdom Viridiplantae; phylum Streptophyta; class Magnoliopsida; order Gentianales; family Rubiaceae; genus Mitragyna; species Mitragyna speciosa. Next base: position 222,368 of record CM045567.1, on the reverse strand, counting down.
AGCAAGCATCGAAACAGCTGTACACACAGCCTGTATCAGAATAAATAACTAATCAATCATATTTGATTGCAATGCAGATAAGAAATAGTTGCTTTTATGCAAGTCACATTACCACAACAGTGGCAAACGGTGCACGAGAGAAACCATTTCCAAGTCTATCAACTATTTCGGCCTCCATATTCTTCTTATTCACAAAACAACGCACTAAAACTGCAATCCCCACTGCAGCCTCAATAACGAGCTGAGAGAGAGAGAGAGAGAGAGATCAGTGGTATAAGCAAAAAATTACAAATGAACAAGATGCTAACTTTTCAAACTTACCCAAAAAAGACTGAGGGCCATAAGCGATATAAAAGTAACATAATTTTTTCGCCCAACGCAGTTATTGAGCCACTGCAAATTAACATACAATATTTAGTCTCCTCAATAATAGACACCCCATGTTCAGAAAAATACTTGAGGTATATCCAGCAAAAAGTACAAGAACTAAGAAATCTACCCGACAATGATGATCAAAACCATCCACACATTTATCACAACTTCTGCAGTGTTTACTGAATTTGCGCACCTGCAGCCCAAGTGTCAAGTCAAACTCATTCATATATGTTGCATGTAAAATTATAGAATTCTGTTTTCACCAAGTGAGATCAGAAAATTTACTGATAAAAGTGAGCTAGAGAAAGCACTCTAGTAATGACACCAATTGTTCGGAACTGTAAATTGGCAATCCCATCATGGAGTAAGCGCACACTGGAGCTAATTAGGTAGGAAAGCAGTTATAAGTGGTTGCAAATAGCACATAATTTGGGAATGGCAAAGCATTAATATGCATAGATAGAATCTATAGAAATTATATTGTCACATAGTGAGAGCTAGAGCATTTATGATGAAGGCCAGCAAGGGAAAGCAATCTAGTGACTTCACAGAAGTTGGTGTGAATCTGTGAATTGGCAGTTGCATGTTTGTGGAGCAAGTGCACTGGAGGATTTTGGATGGAACAGCAGTCATATACAGTTGCTAATTCCAATTAACTAGGGAACAGCATAGCAGCGCAGATGTTACTGACCTTATGCCGTTACAGCAACATATATGAAAAGTTCAACAATGCAGCATAAGCTACACTTTGTGAAAGTCAATTGTGTGCCTCAACTGTATGATTGTAAGTTATAAGAATGCAATGAAATTCCTTCAATTTCTGCAAATGGGAAGTATTGACATAAGAGTGGCAGGGGGTGTTTCAGGATGTCAATAGGGCAGGGGAGGTGCGGAATGGGACTGAGCTGGGGAACAACATACAAGCACAACAACCATGTGTGCCAAATTTACATGAGTATTATCAATCTCGTTACTGCAATCTAAACAAAGCAAAATATAATATAATATGATATTACATAATACATAGTAAACTCACCGAAATATGATTACTAGATTATCTTTCCCTAGCCTATATGAACTAACTTAAACATCTACAGAGTTCAGAGTGAATAACACACATCTCTTCATGAAACAAAGCAGGACAAGATTCACCAATATTGTATTTGGGGCAACTTCTTAGTAACTAACTTGAAAATTTCTTAAAAAGTAAACTTTGTTTTGCTTTTTTAGGCATTGTTTCATGATTCATCGATAGTATCACTACAGTAACAAGAACATGATATTTTTTTTTTTTTGGGTGTATTTGTTTTTGTGAGAGGGATGATTTTGAGATTCTGAGTGTATTATAATTTTGAATTTAGAGTTTATATAATAGTGACTTTAATGACGGTCATGACATAGCATGTTTAAAGTGGTTATGTAATTGAACTCTCATGTATCATTTTTCATTGGAGCTAACTTTTATTCAATCCAGGAATTTATTAGAGCACTGTTTTTTTTGGCCTTTTCTTCTTCTATGCCTTGCTTTTATTTTTCATTAGTTACTTTTGTGTATAAAAAATAAGTTACTCTTATCAAGAAAAAAAACAATATAGAGTACATTCGCTACCTCAGCATTGCATAATGTGCAGAACAGGGCATCTTCCCCTGCACCTTCCTGATCAGATACACTATCTTGTTTACAGCAATCTTCATGAACAAATAATGCACAGAAGAGTTTCCCAGGATGCCAAAAAGACTTTACATTTGGTGACATCACTTGCACGTTAGTGCTCCCATCTTCAATTGAAGCTTTATTCCTGGAGTTGGCTGCAGGAATGGAACTTCTTGAAGCTGATGATAGAGAAGAACGTGCCCCAACACTAAGTTCATCAAATTTTTGAGGAAGATCCTGATCAGATGAGCTAGTTTTATTTCTTAGCTCAGAATCAAATTTAGCCATGATGCCAGGATCTGCAGGGTTAATTGCAGTAGACCTAACATAAAGAACAAATACAAGGGCCGCCTGCATCAAGAAGAGAAAATGATTGATATTAAAGCTCATTATCACTACATGTCTCCACCTAATAGCAAACAACAAAAATGTACGACCAAATAATGCATAAGCTATACAAACTAAGGAATGCTCAGTAGAAACTGAAATACAAAAGTTTGCCAATGTGCTTCAAACAGTCATATATGCAAAGAAATATGAGACAAAAGACTTGTAATTTTTTCTTATTCAACAAATTGACAACATACTGGTATATATAGCAGATTACGAGGTAAAAAGATAGGAAACTAAATCAAATTTCAAACTAATTATCCTAATCTACTCCATTTAAAGGATTTCAAACGAATTATCCTTTTCTATTTACAGCTTATCTACATCTCATTAAATCCCTTCATTTAAGAGATTTTAATTTAATTCTCCAAACCTATTAATAGCTCATCTACACCTTAGTACTCCCCCTCAAGCCGAGAAATAGATGTCATCCATTCCCAGCTTGAACACAAGATCATGGAAACTTGAACTGTTCAGCCCCTTTGTTAAAACATCAACTAATTGACGCCCTGAAGGAACATAGCACATACACACTAACACTTCCTCCAATTTTTCTTTAACAAATGCCTATCAACTTCAATATGCTTTGTCCTATTGTGTTGTATAGGATTATAAGCAATATTGATAGATGACTTCTTGTCGCAATAGAACTTCATGAGACCTTCCCATTTGATTCTCAAATCATCTAGGATAATTTTCAGCAAAAGCAGTTCGCACAATCCTTGAGCAAATAGCCCTGAATTCTGATTCTGATTCTGCAGATGACCTTGCTACCACATTCTACTTCTTGCTTCTCCATGTTACCAAATTACCTCCAAGAAAAGTACAACACCATGTTGCTGATCTTTGATCTACTTGGGAACCTGCCTAATTACCATTACTGTAAGCTTCTAAAGCAACACTATTGTTCTTCTTGAACAAAATTCCTGTCCCCAAATTGCCTTTCAAGTAATGCAGCACACTATAAGCAGCTTGAAGATGAGGTTCTCTTGGATCATCCATGAATTGACTAATAACATATGCTGAGCATGCTATATCTGGTCAAGTATGAGCAAGGTATATCAGCCTACCAACCAAACTTTGGTACATTCTTTTATCAACAGCTAATTCTTCTTAGCATCCCCCAACTTAAAGGTTTGGATCCATCGGGATAGAGACTTGCTTAAACTCAAATCTTCCATGGTTTTGTCAACAAGTCAATCACATACTTCTGTTGAGATATGAAGATCCCTTGTGTGCAATATGCCATCTCAATGCCAAGGAAGTATTTTAGTTTCCCTAGATCCTTTATTTCAAACTCTTTTACTAGTCTCTGCTTCAATCAATATTTCTCTCTCCCATCATTTCCAATTACTAGGTTGTCATCCACATAGACTAGAAGAACAGTTACGCCCCCAGCAGCTAAATGTTTAAAGAAAAAAACCTTAGCTTTGTTTATGATGTCATCATGACTTTTGCAAATCTCCCAAACAATGTTCTAAGAGATTGTTTTAACCCATAAAAAGCCTTTATCAACTTGCACACCTTGTTACTTCTGTTCCCCTCAAATCCCAATGGGATGTTCATATAGGACTTTTTCATTTATGTCAACATGGAGATATGCATTCTTAACATCATACTATAGGAATTGCCAATTGAAATGAGCAACCAATGATAATAAAATTCTCACAATCCTAATAATCAACTCCATAAGTGTAGCTTTTAGCCACCAATCTTGCTTTATATCTCCCAAGGGATCTATTAGCCTTGTATTTCAGTGTGAAAATCCACTTGCAATCAACAATATTTTTCCCTTTCAGTCTATCAACAATCTGCCATGTTCTATTCTTTTCTACTGCACTCATCTCCTCTCTCATAGCATCCCTCCATCCCCCTTTTTGACAATGACTCAAGAATAGTGTTAGGAATAGCAACGGTGTTTAGACTCACAATGAACCCCCCAAGGGGCTGGTGACAGATACTTTAGAGAGACATAGTGAGATAGTGGATAGAGAGGTCATTTAGTAAATTCTCTGGTATCTTTTCTAATAGCAACAGAAATATCTATGTCATCTGTTGGGTCACTAGGTAGTTCAATAGCTAGTGTGTGCAAAGATGGGTCAGATCTTATCACAATCTCATTCCCAAAGTTCGAGTTAGATTCTTGGACCTATGTCAGTTCTGGAATAGTGATTCAAAGTACTCTAATGCAGTCAACAAAGAGTTCAAGTAAAAGCTAAATTAAAGCTTTCCATAATTATATTCAAGCTTTATGTAATACTAGTTGTCTTAGTAGTCGTTATTTTTACTTTAGGTCTTGAAGGTATTTTAGTCTTTTATTTATTCATAGGAATTTCAGCAATTTGTTTGAGATTTGGTCATTTAATTATACAAATTAAAGTCATAGCTGTTATAGGAATATTCTCTAAGTATTTTGTTTCTTATTTAGAATAGGAAGTAAGAATTCTACTCATAATAGAATTTTATTTTTTTAGGTAAGTCAAAAGCTTATAAATACTCTTGTTATTAGGTTATTCTAAGTAGTGAAAGATTGATTAATAAAGTTTTAGTTTATTTGTTTTTAGTAAGTTAATTTTCTTTCTTGAGATTCCCCAAATTTCCTCATTCTTCTTCCCTTCTTTCCCCCTCTTTACTGTTTATGCCACTGTAGCGATGCTGTTCACGTACCATTCATCCATGAACAATTCCAAATCCTTCTAATCTTTTGCTTGCGTTCGTAAGGCAAGATCACTTCAATCTTGTCATATATCAGACTCACAATAACTATCTTCCACATTGAACTCTTCCCCCTGAAAAGAGGATTGGAGAAAAAAGTACATTTACTGTGAAGGAGGAGATGTAATATTTTCTGGATGAAGGGTTGCAACAATTCTATCCTTTGAATGGATGAGTAACCAATGAACATATTTGATGGCTTGGGGGTCTATCTTGCCTCCATGTTGGCTGTGTACATGAACAAAGGCAATACACCCAAATACCCTAGGTATAAGACTATCAAAAGTTCTGAAGTGAAAAATAGAAATTATTAAGAACCTCTATGGGACTTTTGCTGTCTTATCACACTCAAGGGAAGTTTATTTATCATGTATGCAGCTATAACAACAGACTCGCCAATAGGATTTAGAAACATTCCCCTGAAAGAGTAAAGCTCAATGGTATTGAGTAAATGCCCATTTTTCCTTTTACATATCCAATTTTGTTTAAGTGTGTTAACACATGAGGAATCATAGATAATGCCCTGTGATTGAAAATAGGGTGACAAAATCTGGTTGAAATAGTCTCATGCGTTGTGTGTCCTAAAGTTTTTATTCTAACCCCAAACTAGTTTAGAACAATGGAGTGAAAATTAGGTATGATAATACAAACTTCAGATTTTTATTTAAGAAGAAAAAGCCATGTAATCCGAGTGCAATCATTTATGATGGATAAAAACCAAAAAGCACCAACATTAGGTATGGTAGAAGAGCCCCATATGTCACTATGGATCAAATGAAAAAGATAAACACTTCTTTTACTGCTAACAGAAAAAGATATGCAGTTATATTTTGCCAATTCACAAATTTCATAACGAAACTGAGAAATATCTAATTCTTGGACCAAGTGTAGGTTTACATGAAAGAGCCCAAGGAACAAACTCCAAAAGACTTCTCAAGAGACCCTAACAAGCTTCTTAACTTCTCAATTTCTTCACTATTGAACCCTCCAGCTAGGGAATTTTCCTTAGGTTTGGGCTGCTCTGCCATGTGTGCTTGAGGCCTTTGCTGGCCCCCACATTAGGGCCCATAATTTCCCTGCTCTCTGCTTGGTGGCTTACCATTTAGCTTCCAGCACTTCTCCTTTGTATGGCTCAATTTCTTGCAAAAGCTGCACCAAAGATTGTCCTTGTTCTCCTTCCACTAGTTCTCTCTACCCGGGTGTTTAGGTAGATCACTCTTTCCTTTCTCTTTGCTGATCTGTCTTTGCTACTAAGGCTAATCCGTCCACGGTTTAAGGTTCAAACAAAACACTCCTTCGGCTTTCCTTTGCTCAAATCAATGAACTTGTCTGTTCTAGAGACGGTATGTCCTCATTGGCAAGGATTTGAATCCTAATCTGATCGAATTCAAGATTCAATCCAGCCAAAAAAAAAAAAAAATAGACACTGTCTTTTTCAATATACTCTTCAAGATGGCAGCAACCTCATGGCATTTCATCCTCATTAATAATTGAGTTCTTGCCGCAAATTTTGCAGAAAGTTCACATACTCAATGACTGATTTGTCTCCTTGCTTAGTGACTGCAGTTTTGACCTTGATCTTGTACACTTGGGCAGCATCACGGGCCTTTATATACGTGCAACGATTGAAGTCCCAAATCTCCTTTGATGTAGCCAAAAACATACACGTGTCACTAATCATGGGATCCATGGAATCCCATAGCCACGACATTATCATGGAATCCTCCTCATCCCATGCTTCAAATGTCGGGTCATTCTTGGTTGGTCCCGTTCCAAGAAGGTGGCTAAGCCTCCCTTTGCCCTTGAGGTATGTGCGGACAAATTGAGACCACTTGAGGTAGTTCTTCCCATTGAGCCTATAGGAAGGCCGAATATTTTGCAGCTCTCCAATTTTTTGGACAGAATTGGATTCTTCAGATGGGTTAGATTTGCTAGAAGTAGTGGTTTGGGAGGTTGACATGATGAAGGAAGAATATCCACAGCAATTAAGGCTATTCAAACAAGGAGTAGAGAGGAAAAGTAAGGAAGATTGGCAGCAATGAAGGCTGGAACATGCAGCAATAAAGGCTGTTTGAAGAAGAAGAGAACTCGGAATACCCTAAGGCTCTGAATACCATGTAAAGAAATATGAGATAAAAGACTTGCAATTTTTTTTTATTCACCAAATTGACGACATACGACTACATATACTATATTACAAGATAAAAAGACAGGAAATTAAATCGAATTTCAAACTAATTATCCTAAAGCATTTAAAGAATATCAAACTAATTTTCCTTATCTATTTACAGCTTGTCTACATCTCACCAAATCACTCCATTTAAGGGATTTTAATTTAATTCTCCCAATCTATTTCCAGTTCATCTACACCTCAACAATAAATGGCACCCAAAGTTCAACCAGTTGAACCACTTGGTCAAGTTCAGGTTCCATGAAAATAATAAAGTGTTTCACAATTACAAGCTATGCATGACAAGCTTCAAAAATTAAGAAAGATAATAGTATACCCCATAAATCCCACAAAGAATATGGAATTATCTAGATCCTAGAGACGATATATATACTCACAATTACGTAAATTCAACAATATACTTAATGGAGTGACATTGGTGCTTTTTGGCAAATAAGTTTAGCATGTTTAGCATATTAAGGTATCACAATGAAATACTTAAATTATCACCGCTTCCTCACATTGGGACATCGGAATGTCTATGTTTGTATGTATATGCCATTCATTAATTGTTACAAAATTAAAGTTTCTCCAGAAATTTTCAGTTCATCATATCTTCACGATACCAAATAGGGACAAGATTTAAAACACCATTACAAATGTGTTTGAATTCAAAGATCCAACACATATAAAGAGCAACACAAAGGAAACTTAGTAGCAAGTGAAGACAGTCCAGAAGTGAGGTGCAGACAACCTTAACAAGAAATTAAGAGTTTAATTCTTAGTTCCTTCAAATATGGGAGGAATTTCACCTGCTAAATCAGATAACACCCACCGACAACAACGCCCCCTGCCCGGGGGGCCAAAAGAAACAAAAAAAAAAAAAGAACAAAAAAGGGATCAAGGCTAAGTGAGGCAAAATGTACGACTTTGCAAACTAGGAGGTAAATACAGTGATAAATAAAACAACACAATTTTCATACCACAGGAGAGTAGGCAGCAACCAGTACATACTCCCAAATATCGCCTCCAAGGAAAGGAGCAAAGAAAGCATAAAATGCAACCACTAACAAGCAATATACCGTAATAGCAACCACCTGTCCAAGAAGTTTAACATTATACAAGCGTAAGTGGCGTGCAAATATGGAACGCAAAGCAACAATACAGCCTTATAGAAGCAAACACATATATGTAAGCACACGTGTAAATCCACAATGAATAAAAATCTTAATACTAATACACAAGCATATTAAAAGCAAAATGCTTGCTTACACAAGCCATCTGTCAATATTTATTGCATGAAACACTAGGACATTAAGATAATACTCAAGGAAAGCATAACCATAATCGCTGTGGCAAATATAAAATGCCAACATGGTCAGGACAGCAATACATAGGTCAAAGTAGAAACAAGCAATTATGAGCTCTTTTTAATTATAACGGACATAGACAAATTACTTGCAGCTAAAGCCATATCTTTGCAGAGACAACTTTATATCCACATACACTTTACCCTAAATCCAGTTTAGACTTCTTAATTTATTATTTATTTCTATTTTCTTCCTACAGTCTTCTTATCTTTCTCTTCTCTCCGTCCCATTTAAAGTACAAAGAGAGTCATTTTCTTCTTGGTTTAGCTTATCTTCACACTCCTTTCTTTTCAATCAAGAATAACTCATCAAAACTTCTTGGTTTATTTACTTGAGTATTAGTGTTCTCAATCAAAATGAAAAAAGTCTTGGTGTTTTTATTTGTTTTCTCAAAGTGATAAAATCAATTTTGACTTGTCTGAACAAAAGTGCTCTAAATAAAGTCGATTTAAGAAATTGATTTCTAGGAAATTGACTTCTTATTTTTTACCTGGCTAATTTGAACCAAAATCCAGACTAAATGGCTATTTTAAAGATCGACCTTGAACTCGATTTTCAGGAAGTCAATTACAATATTTTGTGAAGACAAATAACAACATCAATATTTTTCATTTTGACTTAAAAATATCAATATTTCGGTAAACAACCCAAAACTTCTTTAGTGGGGTCAATTCCATTTTAGTTATCAAATAAACTTGCAGGAGAAATGCACCATGTACAGGTTTAAATAGATCAGAAATCTATACTTAGGTATCATATAGCCAAGTAGACTAGACATGCACATGACTAAATCATAAATGAGAACAACTAAAACACTAGATGAAACCAGTAAACTAGGCCTGGATTCAGTCGGGCTATGTTAGAATGTATGACAGAGATAATATAATACCCTTGCTGCAAATCAGGTGTTATCAGAAAAACTTGTCCAATCACACAGCAGACTATGTTTTGCTTAAGCAAGATGAATGGAGCTGACAGGAGGATATTTGCAGATTTCACATTAAGGGTCTGTTTGGTGCGATGTAAATCATTTTCCCAACGAAAATATTTTCTATGGAAAAGAATTTCTAGGAAAATAATTATTTTCTCAAATATTTTCTGGTATTTGGTTAATTAATTGTTTGAACAAAATTTCCCATGTTATTATCCCTCCATGTTAGCAATAATAATTTCACCACTTTCTCTTGCCTGTCCATGTTACACTACCCAACAGCCACCACCCCGCCAACACAACCGAACCTTCAAGTAGCGCCAGTACAACCCAACCCAAGCTCCTTTGGAAAGTTATGAAGGAAGATCAATAATCTTTTGGAAAGTTACGAACCGCATGGTCTTTTATGATTTGAGACAGAGGATGATGCAGTTAAGCAAGGAAAATGAATTTCGTTCCTTTTTAGCAGAAGTCATTTTACATCTACTGCTGTAAAATGTTTTCTCGCTGAAAATATTTTCCCGGACTAAATTCCAACCAAACATTGGAAGTTACAGAAAAGATTTTCTGGAAAATGATTTCAGTTGAAACATACCCTATTTCCACTGTATTAAGAAGGAAAGTAATACCTTGCTCCTTCACTACCAAGTTATTGTTGGATTGAAGTCTTAACCAACTGCATTCTTACAATGATCTTTACTTTTACAATGCTTCTACACTTATTTATGGTTGGCTAACACAGTTCTCTTCTTGGCATTGGAATTTTTATTGTTGTCCTTCAAAATTGCTTTGCATTTCACTTGCAAAATCTGACATAAAAGCTCTGAATAAAAGTCCACTAACCAAACGTGCAGGAGTCTCACAATCCCCAATCTATACTCTTTTTTTTTTATTTTTCTAAGAGCTCACAAAACAAAGAAAAATCGGGACAAAATTTTAAATAAAAGATTCTCAGTGCCGCAACATCTTTTGGCATCAGTTTCAGGCATCAATCAGTAAGAAAATACTAGCAATTGAGAACCACTCCAACAAGAACATCAAATTTAGGAATTAATAAATAAAAAGAAGTATATAGTGAAAGAAGAATAGTAATAGCAAACGGTAATCTAGAGAAAAGAAGACAGAAGATAGCAATATAAGACTTTAAAAAAAAAAAAAAAAGGACCTGAAAGGTGTGAGCCGGTAACTGCCATCCATGTTTCCTCACCATCGCTTAACCCAAACAACTCGCTCCTCCTCTATCTGTGTATCTCTTAAGGTCTTCTGCTATACACACTCTGGATTGAGTGTGACTGAAGGCTTGCCTTCTTATTTTTTTTATTTTTCCTTTTTGGTCACTGAAAACCCAAAAATCTGGAACGGGTTTTCCTCAGCTAGAAGAAGAAGAAGAAGAAGAAGAAAGCTAAAGCAGAATCCCCCACAGAGTTCCGATTTGACGGAGCAGTGGTGCTGCTGACCTCACGACCTCATGTTTACTTGCTATTTTTCTCCAATGTTCTTTCTATATTTTAATTTAAAATGGGGAAAAAAAATGGACGGAGGAGAAGGTCTGAAGGATGGCAATTAAAAGGAAACAAAATGGAATATTACAAATCTTTTTCTTTTTCTTTTTTCTTTTTTTGGGAGAGAGAAAACAAAAGGCAAACGGACAAAAGACGGCTAATAAATAATTTGAGAGAGTTGAGTTGACGACGGCGAGTTGTTTGGTTTGGGGAAGACTCAAAAGACTCCAGGAGTGGATGGATACTCCCTCCCTACTCGTGTGTGTATTTTGCGGTTAGACTATCAGTCAGCCTAGCCGGGTGTGTAGGTGGGTTCTGCTGCGGTGCTGGCTGTGCTGAGGTGAGGTGCACCGACCCTTTAAGAGGATGGGATTTCAACCGGCATTTTTTATCTCTCGTGGTTCAATCACTGGGTAGAGGAAAAGTATACAATACACCACGTGCATTGTCACGTGGTGTACTAGAACCAATAATTTATTGTCATGTGGCAATGGTGGGCCATACCTCGTATTATTTGACGATGTGTGATTGGTTCTAATGCACCACGTGGCACGCCACGTGGCGCGCGTGGTGCACGCAATACTCACTCCTGGGTAGAACCCAATGACGTCACAAACATATATTAATTATAAATTATTAAAATACTGTTCAACTCAACATGCCAACAAATAATAAGGAACCTTAACAAAAAGTATCGTCATTTTGGTTATTTTGACCTCATAAAAATTATCTGCAACATACCCTCTATAAATTTGATGTTTCTAAAGCTCAATTGCCCCTTTGACCCGACAAGAAGTTCTTTCCTTCTATTCTTCAAAAAAAAAAAAAAGAAGTTCTTTCCTTCTTTTCTTTTTTTTTTCCTGGAATAATATGTCTACAACTAAATCAAAACTTGACTAGACTTATTTGCCGAAATGAACAAGCTCCAAATCGAAATTTTGCCGAAAGTTGGTGGGTACATTTACATTTATCCAAAATATCTAAGTGATAAGAGTAAACTAGTTTTCAACCCATGCAACTCCTATACAATATCATTGTAATTAAGAAATAAGTGAAATTCCTATGGACATGATAAATACATAAAATTGGGAAAGTATATATTAGAATTTATATTTCACATTGAGAAATATAAAAAGGAGAGAAAGGAGAGAACTTGCCCAAAACCAATGCTTTCATAAACCTTTTAGAACTTTATTTATAAAATAGTTTATAGGTAAATTTCATGAGCTGAAAATATATTTAGTGGAATAGATATTGTTTCTATACTTGCATGGATGGGTTTAAATAACAAAAAAAAAAAAAAATTCCAGGCAGGATAATCACAAAAGATAACAACAACAAATACACTATCAATTACAACAAAAACAAAATTCGAAAATGTTTTTAATGAGAGAGAAAAATAGTTTTTCTAGAAATAAAGATGTCTTTAATTTTTTAGGTTATGAAATTTCAAAATTGGTAGAATAATTAACAAGTAGGTAATACATTATTTATGTCCAATAGCCTATACCACATTATGTTTGCTTTTTAGTCTAACAGTCCAAACTCGGTATTTTCTTATCTTCTAGCAAGCCCAAGATTGTTGCATTTATTTTATCCAGCAGGTGGGAACTTATTATAATTGTTTTCTAGTCTAGCAGCTCAGACTCTACATTTTCATTTCTCCTGGTAGCTCATAATTATTGTATTTATTTTGTCTAGCAACTTGAACCTTATTATAATTGCTTTTTAGTCTGCCAGTACAGATTCTACATCTTTCATTTCTCATGGTAACCTAAGATTATCGCATTTGTTTTGTCTTTTAGTCTAGCATCCCAAACTGAGCATTTTTATTTCTCCTACCAATCTAGAATTATTGCATTTATTTTTGTCCAGCAGTCTAGACCTCATTATGTTTGTTTTTTAGTCTGACAGCCGAAACTCTACTTTTTTTTTTTAGTCTGGCAACCCAAACTTTGCATTTTCATTTCTCCTGGCAACTTGATATCATCGCATTTATTTTGCCCAGCAACTTGAACATCATTATGTTTGTTTTTTAGTTTGGCAACTCAAACTCTGTATTTTCATTCATCCTTGTAGCTACAAGATTATTGTATTTTTGTCCAACAACCTGGATCTTATCATATTTATTTTTCCTAGTCTAGTAGCCCAAATTTTGCATTTTTCATTCATCCTAACAATTTAGGATCATGCACTTGTCCAATAGCATGGACCTCATTATGTTTACAAGTTCTAAGTCTGGTAGTCTAGATGTTGCATTTCATCAACCCTGGTAGCCAAGGGTCATACATGTCATGTTTACTTCACCAAGTCTGGCAACTCAAAATTTGCATTTTCATTAGTCTAAGCAGCCTGGGACCATGCATGAATGCATTTGTCCAGCAGCCTGGATCACAACATCATGTTTTATTTTTTCAAATTAGCATTTGTCTAGGTATTTCTCCAACATATTGCATTTTTTTTTATAAATTTTTTAGCATTTTGCATGCCACTTTTTTGTCAAGTTCAGTTTCACCTCGTCCGTTAGATTTTTATTTGTTGAACGCCGAGTTTTATTTCAATTTAGTTTTAACTCATTGGTTGAACTTGAATTTTAGTTTATGGTAGGCTCAATCTAAGCATTGGGCGCCGCGTTTTAAATTCAGTCATGTTATTTTTAGTTTTCAGTAGAAAATTCAATCTTGGCATTACGCACCGCGCTTTAAATTTAGTCATTTTATTTTCAATTTCTGGTAGAAGATCCAACCCGGGCATTGGATGTTGTGCTTGAAATTCAGTCATTTTATTTCTAGTTTCCGGTAGAAGATCCAATCCATAGGCATTGGACGTTTCGCTTTAAATTTAGTCATTTTTATTTTCAGTTTTCGACAAAAGATCCAATTCAGGCATTAGGCATCGCACTTTAAATTCAGTCATTTTATTTTCAATTTCTGGTAGACGATCCAATCCATAAGCGTTGGGCACTACACTGTAAATTCAGTCATTTTATTTTCAGTTTCTGGCAGAAGACCCACTCCATAGGCATTGGATGCTACGTTTTAAATTCAATCATTTTATTTTCAATTTTTGGCAAAAGATCCAATTTTGGCATTGGGTGCCGCGCTTTAAATTCAATCAATTTATTTTCAATTTTTGACAAAAGATCTAACCCAATTATTGGACACTGCACTTTATATTCAGTTATTTTATGTTCAGTTTTCGACAGAAGATCCAATCCGTAGGCATTGGGTGCTGCACTTTAAATTCAGTCATTTTTATTTTCAGTTTCCACAGAAGATCCAATCCAGACATTGGGTTCCACGCTTTAAATTTAGTCATTTTATTTTTAGTTTTCGACAAAAGTACCAATCCATAGGCACTGGACTTTGCACTTTAAATTCAGTTATTTTATTTTTTGTCTTTAGCAAAAGATCCAATCCATAGGCATTGGATACCGCACTTTAAATTCAATCGTTTTTATTTTTAGTTTTCGACAGAAAATCCAATCCCAGAATTGGGCACCGTGCTTTAAATTTAGTCATTTTATTTTCAGTTTTTGGCAAAAAATCCAATTCAAGCATTGGGCATTGCACTTTTATTTTAGCATAGTTTATGTATGTTATTGGTAGTTCTAGCTCATCCGTTGAACATCGTGTTTTTTTTTCAGTTAAATTTCAACTTGTCCGTTGGATATCTATTTTAGTTGACGATAGTTCCAATCAATCTATTGGAGGCTGCACTTTAGTTTCAATTTCTAGTAGCTCTAAGTCATTCGTTGAATTTTTACTCCATGTTTACGGTAATTTCAACCCTTCCATTGGACGTCACAAGTGATTTTAGTTTCTGGTGGTTCCAACTCGTCCATGGGGCACCGCCATTTGTTTCAATTCCCAGTAATCCTATACGCAACATTAGATGTTATTTCAAGTTGCATATTTAAATTTTAATTCAACGTTCATGTTCTTCATTTTGTTATCTCATGCATTAGTCACTGTATTAGTCAAATTACTTTTATGCCTTTTCTTAAAAAAAAAAACAAAGAAAAGTTTTGCTAATTGCAAAGTATCAGTTGTTACTATAATTTATTTAGCTTTCATTTACATCAAGTTTTCGTTAATGCATTTTATAGGCCTTTTTTTATCGTTTATTTTGAACAACATTTGACCGAATTCCCTTGAATGGGATACATAGGCAACTCTAAGTGACTTCTGCCAATTTTTTCATTTTTCATCTGTATGAATATTTTGAGTTCCTAGTTCGTTGCATCTGAACTACATTAAACATGTTTCCCTTCATCGGGATACGTAGGTAGCTCCTAAAGAACTTAGTCACACATTGCTACATCCACATCTACTTATCTATTTGCATTTCATCACCTTCTCATGCTATGCATCTTTAGACGTTTGTTGCGTTGCACGGAGTTAGCTATGTTTTGCATTTGTATTTATTTAGGTGAGTCGAAATTTGGTATTGTTTACATCTTTGTTGATAATTTTAGATAAAGAGGAACAAACTGTAGATACCAAATTTTGATATGCCACTTAATTTTCTAACATCTAGGGGTGTTTTCCTATTTTTCAGGGTCAAATTTTAATTTATGTATAAAAGTGGCAAAATCAACCCTTTTAGGTGCAAAGAGGTAATTTTAGCATGTAAATGCCCTTTTCACTCATTTTTAGTTTTTTAAATTGATGTTTTACACTTTTATATATCTTTCTAAATTTTGTGATTTTTTCAGAGTCAACCGCTATTTTTCTATATGTTATGTCAATTCAATGGCAAAATTGAAAATTCCAGCCGCATATAAGGAATAATTGTAAAAAGGCTGTTAGATAAAATATGCAATAATCTTGGGCTAATAAGAGAAATGAAAATGCAGAGTTTGAGCTGTTAGACTAAAATAAACATGATGCAGTCTAGGCTACTGGACAATTTATATAAATAAAGACTGTTAAAATTAAAATGCATATAAAAGAATTTATAAATGTCATATTAATATTATAGACAAAATACAAAATATCAAAAATGAAAGAACATGAGAAGTCATCCAAGTTATCGCTACGTAGACACAATTTTGAATGGAGTTGCTATGTATATGTATATATGCACACGTGCGTATATATAAAATAGATTTTTGGAAAATGTTTTAGTTTCAAAGACAACTTTTTTTCTTTTTTTTTTCCTTCTTGTATACGAATTTTATCGTCTCTTTAGGACTGGCTGTCTACCCCGTATTACCTTTTTTTTTCTTTTTACTATTTTATACTCTTTTTATTACTTCTCTATAAAATACAATCTTCTCTTCCCTCATTCTCTCTTCTCTTCTTTTCTTGTAGTTATTATTATTTTTTCTATTTGATGTCAGATTTAATAAAGAATGATCAATAGACATAGGTTGCTGCTTCACCTTTAACTCAAACAAAGGAAAACTCTCCACGGAACTAAAAAAACACAAAGGTTGTTTTGTTGAATATTTAGGCAGAACGAACACGACATGAAAATTAATAATTTGTTCTCATGGTTCTTTTTATTTACGAGTTATCACAATTCTTGACTACTTTTCTTCTAATCTTTAGACGTCCAAGTTTTTTAATATGTTTGTGTTAAACATCAATATGTTTCAATCGTACCGGTCAACACAATTTAAATTTAAAAAAGTATTAGTTTTAACTATTTATAATAAATAGTACTATCTTATAAGTAATAAGCCAGTGGATTCTTGGCATGACTTGCAATTATAGGTGTAATTATTGCTGACAATTAAACGATGCATGTAATTATTAACTCAATAAGTGTTTGTAGTTAAATATTGCGTATAAATTTTAATTCAATAATCGTAAGTACTAAAACAATAAATTGCTCAATTGAGTATCATTCACTCGCAAGACCAATCTCATGTTTAAATTTGTATACAACTTTCAATATCCAACATTCATTAAAAAAATGATGAGAATTTCATCTGGAATTGTTGTCAATAGTTATTTTGACAGTGACAAAAACCATTTCCCTATTCTTATACAAACTCATGTAGTTTGTAAAGAGATTTATCCATTTTATATCCATTATTTATGATACTGTAACTCCATATTTGGTACACATAATGATACAAAATAGAAAAGCCTCTACTCACTCAAAATATTGAGAATAAGTATTGTCATTTCATTATTTAGTGACCTAAGTCAAAATGGAACATTGATTCTTTTTTAATGTTTGAAATATTAATTTTTATATGTCGGATTCGAATAACAATTATACTATTTTGATTTAAATATTCTTGACTGTGAATACAAGAAGGAAACATATTTTTATTTTATAAACTATTTCTATAAGCATGAGAAAATTAATTTTTTTGAAGAATAATAAATAACATAATGTGTATTAATATAATTATGTTAATTATCATGTCAGTTGTTGTTATGTTTAATATCTAATTATCTTCAAAATTAAATGTGTTTTGATGTTAAACATTTTCTTTAACATTATAAAAGGGTAAAAATCATGTTAAAATTAATTAGTTAGGTTATTAGGATTTAAAATTTATTAGGATAATTACTCACTAAAAAATGGTTTGAAATTTGAGAAAATGAATCATGTGGTCAAAAAGCATAAAACAAAATTTTACTTGGCATGCCACCATGTGTTAGGAGCAAAAGAGAATAAAATCGATATGAGAATAAACTTAACACCTTATTATTTTGGCTTTTGTAGGATTGAGTTAGAAAGAACACTTTCTGACTTTTTCAACTTTTGAAGGATGAAATTTACAAGATAAAGCTGAAATGATTTTTCTAACTTAAACATTTGCATTCCAAGTCATTCTCAAATACTAAACATAGGAAATCCATGCCACATTTTGAAAGCTCTTGAAACAATATATTATTGATTCTAAAAAATCAACTTTAATTGATAGAACATTGACAAAAGTGCTATGGATTGAGAGAAAGACAATTCTAAAAAACTTTTTATGAGGTTTTTGGCAAATTTATTTACATTCTCATGTTGACTATTTGGATAACAAAATCTTAAAATGAATTAACATCAATCGAAATCTCTAATGAAAATCCTAAACTACCTTGTTGTTTGAAATGAAAACCTATCTTTTTGCCTTTTTTGCCAATAAATCAGTAAACAATCACCACCAACATCATCAAAATAATCACACACTACCAGCAAGAAGGAAAAGCTAAAAAATTAAATTATGGATGGTACATCCACGAGAATTAGTTTTGGGGCTATGTGATGGTGGAGGAAAGATGAAATAGAAGAGGAAAAGTATGAATGCATTTGTTTTGGACCCTAGATTGTGGAGTGTTTGTGATTAATTCTTTCCGTATATGAATTAGGGGATGTTTGATAATCAATTTAACGTAGAAAACTAATGGATTAAGAGTTTTTTTAATTTAGCATGCTTGATATCCGTTTGTTTGGCTGTGTTTTTTGGAAACCTATTTTTAAAAAACTTCAAATACATTTTTCAACTAATTTTTTATTTCAAAAATATATTTATCAAGAAGAATTTTCACAAATAATATAATAAAAAATACCCCAAAAATAACCATCCAATTAGTTATAACTCAATACCTTAAATACTACTTACTTTGTGTACAAACTTTTAAGTAAATTTTTTTTTTACTTAATTTGTTAAATATTGAACACATATTGTTTATTCCCTCTTGCACGCACATTCATTCAACCTGGCCCACATATACACCTACTCTCTCATATTTGCACACACAGACTCTTACAATGCACATACACACTTTTGCAAGTACACTTATTGTTTTTTCTATTGCAAACAATCAAATACATATACTTTTTTAATCACATACATATTCTCTCATGCACATGCACTCTGTCACTCACACACACGCATACACTTTAACACATACACATATATTCTCTCTTTCTCTCTCTCTCTCTCTCTCACACACACACACACATACACACACATACACTATCACACATGTCTTTCTGACACACACATTCACTCTCTCACGCACATTTTCACACATACATACATAAGCATATTATTTTTTTCTCACCTTCACATATACACTTTCTCTGTTTCATACATATATTTCCACACACACACGCGCGCACACACATGCACTTTCTCTTACACACAAGTAGAGGTATTATTTGAACCAAGAATCTCGTGTACGAACTCATTCTCGCTTAATAAACGAATAAGCTCGGCTTGGCTTATTTATAATGAGCCAAAATTTTGTCCAAACTTGACTCGTTTAACACTAACGAACCGAGCTTGAACAAGCTCAAATGAGCTTAACTCATTTAATATAAATGAACCGAGCTTGAATGAACTCGATTAAGCTTGATTATTCTGTGTCTTAATGCACTTGTTTTTCAATTAAATAAAAATATTAACAAATAAAGATTTAGTTGTTAACAAAAAAGAATATTAACAATATTAACAAATATTACAATATATAAGCAACACCATAATCATCACTAGTTTTACAGTCATCCAATTTGGTACTCAAAATAATTAAGCATCACAATCACAACATTTAAACACAAAATCATCATAAGTCTTAAAAAAGTCTTACAAATAATAAAATACCAAATTAGTAACAAATAACAAGTTAACAAAGTTTCAACTCTCAAGACAACAATAGATTTGCAAAGCACGAACAACAAGTTTTTTTCAAATTTGATCATGAACAAGGTAACAGTTCTTCCACATATGATTAGCAATTGCTTGACAAAATCGTGCTAGTCAATTATGCCAGCAGAAGACATTAATTTCTTGCGAAGGCAAACGACTACTCCTTGTAGGTTGACTATCTACCATCGCTTGGGTCATTGTTTCCTCCATGAAGTACGCGTCATTTGGAAGTTGATTTCTAATGAAGTTATGTAGCACATAACAATTAACTATCATGTTCCCCTGTTATGAAATCATATAATTTTGCATCAGACTTTTAAGGATCAGAAAACGTACTTTAAGTATCCCAAATGAACGTTCAATGACATTCTGCAGACCCGAATGGCGTTGGTTGAAAAAGTTTTGTATACCAATATATTTTCCTCGCTTATTCGATTGAGTCTTGAATGGTGCCAGTGGTACTAATCTATCAAAAATTAACAAAGCATTTACATGAGCACAAATAAAATAAAGTAATTAAACGACAAAGTTGTGCATATCATACCCTCAAGTGGTACTGGATATGTTGATTCAAGACCGTATAGAGCCCTTCATAATACACATGCATCATGTGTACAGCCTTCCCAACTTGCTTTGATATACACAAACCGTATGTCAAAATTTCGCACACTAAAAATGTTTTGTGTTATTAGTCCTTTGATTTCGAAATGCATACTTTGATATACACAAATCACATATCAAAATTTACGCACCAAAAATGTTTTGAGTTATTAGTCCTTCGATTTCGAAATGCATCTTGTTCATCAATCGGGAAATAAGCCAAAACATGTATGTGCCATCAACTACTTCGATGTCATTCTATAAATTTCAAAGTAAAATATATTAAATAAGATGAACCATACCATGATATATATACACTTCTCAATCAATGTATACAGTTGACATAAAATTTGGTACTGTTTTAAACCATGGATAAAATTTTGCAATATTTTGAATTCTTGGATGTACGTAGTTGTCATTTTGAAACCTGATAATAAATGGGGCAAGATGTACTAGGATTTTTATTGAGTGACGTATATGATAATTGATTGTTTATAACAAATGTTAAAAAACTCAACAAGAACCCTTTGCCGTTGTTTATGGCTCATGCAGACAATTGCAATTGCCAATCCTTCCTCAATAGATACCTTTGGGTGCTCTTTGATGACCCTATAATTACGCAACAAGCTACATAGTTGCAAAAAATATGTAAACATCCACTCGAATATTCTAAAAAAATTTGATTGTGATGTCCATTGATTAATTCAGCAATACACTACTAGCTTGTGAGTGCACTAGTCCTGCACAGTATTATGTGAATTTAGCATATTTGCAAACGATCCTAATAGGATGAAAGCAGCAATAGCTAAGTCAAAACCATCATCTTCTTCAATTAATTTGACACCATCATTGTCACTGTTATTATTGTCCATGTCATATCCATGGAAATATGAAATGTTGTACAGATCTGATATGGTTATATCTAATCACATAAATGAAAAGACAGTGGTTGTTAATCTTGTTAATCTTATTGTCATTTTCAATGAAAACAATAAAAATAAGTCAAATAGTACAACAACCCTTATCAATTAAAACCACAATTATCACATATGAAAATAAGTTTTGTAAATGTCATAACTAAATAACTTACATCCAAACACAACTATATTAGCCTAAATTGAACATCCATATATGTTTAAAAAAATACAAATGAGGCAAATGTCCACAAAGCCATAAGGCATATCCATAAACTAAATAAAAATAGAACAATCGACCACTGCATGAAATAGCAATAGCTATCTTAACAAAGCAACAAGGCCACGGTGCAACAACACTCGACAAGTCACTACTGTAAACCCAATAAAGGCAAAGAAATCAAACAACATGTCAACATCCTAAATGCTTAAAGTCCATTTCTTCCTAGGCTTAGTGTTATGCTTCTCCAGCCTTGATATTCACATCAGGATCAGGTGATGTGATCTTAAGAGTGTTTACAATCTTGATGCTTGGATATTCTCATGGAGTAACTCATTTGAACCAAGATGAGATCAAATCATGGCTAATCATGAGGGGAACGTTCAAGCTTTGTAACTACCATGGTGTAATTCGTGACTTTGGGCCTCTTCAATGGACTTGGTGATCAAGCAATTCAAGTGTGTTTATTGGGCCAAAAGTTTATGTATTGGTTATGAATTAAATACACATTCAAAGAAGGTCCAATTAAAGCTTCTAAGTGGTCCATAACATGTTTTTAAGGTGCTGGTTTGGTTAGACTTGTTGGAAGGCCTTTTAAAGATGCAAGATGAAGGCCCAATGGTGTTTAAAAGGACGCGTCCAGCCCATGAACAATTTTTAAACGAATTTTTAAGTTTAATTCTTTTATGTTAAGTTTTCTATTTTGTTTACAAGTTGTAACCTCTTAGAAAGTTACCATATTGTGTTAGGTTACAACTAGTACTCTTTGTTAAGTTTCTAGAAATTTTCTACAAGTTGTTATGCAAGCCTATTTATAGGCTAAAACACTATTACGAATTTTAATAAGTTTGATGATTAATAAATTTATGAGTTCTCAAATTGAGTGCTTCTTTCGTTCTTTGCTGATTAAGAACAACCCCCGAACTTGTAGAGTGATTCCAAGTTCAAAAACCCTAACTTAGAGTTGACTTATTAGTTTGATCAAGCATTCTAGGTGCTAATTTCTCGAGTTCTTGTTCGTTCCATAAGGAGGTTCAAAGCTTCCTTGAATTTTCGAGTTGTTCATCTTGCGTGTTCAAGGCTTTGGTGCTGATTCTAGAGTCTAGTTCATCCAAGGGGAAAGGTTCGAAATTCATACTTGGTCTTTCAAGCAATTCCACGTACGTCCGCGCGTATCAATTAGGTATCAGAGCTAGTCTTGAAATTTCAGATTTTTCTAATCCAATTTTTCCTTTGGAGAAATTTGGATATATCCCTTTTTATTTTCCTTTAATTCGTTCTTGAGTTGTTTTTCAAAGTGCTTCGTGCCTAGCTAAACAACTTGTGTCTTTCCTTGTGTTTCTTCTTTGTGTCACGTTTGTTTAAAAAAAAAAATTTCATTCTTTATAATTTTTGTTCTTGTGCTTTCTTGAATTTTTTAGGGTCTTAGTGTCGTTCTTGATTGTCTTCAATCAAGAATTCTAGATTTTGTGTGGTTTCTTGATAATCTTGACTGTTTTTGTTGTTTTCTTGAAAAATCTTGTGTTAAGAACTTGCAAGAAAAGAGATTCTTGAACTTAATATTCATAAATCAATTTTTTTCTTAAAACTTTGAGTTGTTTTTGTGGTAGTTTGAAGTTAAAAAAAAAATTCGTGCCAAAAAAAAAAAAAAAGAGGCTGAAATTCGTGCAAAAAGAAAAGCAAAAAAAAAGCACAAAAGAAAAAGAAAGAAAACAAAGAGTAAAAAGGAGTGCACATAAAGTTAAAAACCGTGCACAAAGTTTTATTCAAGTTTCTTGAAGTTTCTTGGTGTTCTTGGTACAATTCTTGAAGATCTTGGACTTACTTGTTAGGTTCTTGGATTCTTGCACCATGCTATCTAGTATTCTTGAATTTTTTTTGAGTCTTGTGTTGTTTTTTGAGGATCTTGCTGAGTTCTTAGACTATCTTGACCAAAATCTTGAAGTTCTTGGACTTACTTCTTAGTTCTTGAACTTGTACAAAGTTGTTCTTGATTTTCTTGAAGTATAGAGTTGCTGGAATTTTTTTGTCTTGAATTCTTGAGCTTCTTGATTGATTTCTTGAACTTTCTTGATCAATTCTTGAAGTTCTTGAAGTCCTTTTGAGTCACCTTTAACCTATCTCCAATTGGTTAGGGTTTTGAGGTTGAATTGTTTGAGTATTGGTTGCTGGAATTTTGCATTGTGTGCTGTACGAATTTTTCTGGTTATTTTTCAAAAAGTTTTAACGTTAAAAAGGGAGAGTTTAGCACGTTTTTCTGAAAGTTTTGGGGCTATTTAGTTGAGTTTTGGGACCAGCTTCTTGCTTGGGATTGGTAGGATCAAGTTCTTGAACTTGGTTCTTGGATTTTGGGTGAATATGCTTGCTGGAATTTTTGTTAATCTTTAGCTACGATTTGTTTGAAAATTTTCCAGCTTATTTGATCTTAAAAAGGGACAATAAGGGACTGTTTTTGTGGTTAAATAGAAGTTAGTTTGTGTTGGAAACCAATTGGGAGAAGGAAAGTTACTTGCAAGTGAATTTGGAAACTAATTCTAAAGGTGAAAGAGTTTCCTTTTCTCTTTTGGAAAGTGGCTATTGTAGGGTGTTTCCTTTTAATTTTTTCATGTTTTTCAGCTTCTTGGGGTAGTGAATTTCGTGTTTTTGACTTTCCTAATTGATTTGTGTTGGTTTTTAATTGTTATTTGTTCAAGAATTCATTTTGGAAAGGGTATACAATCCTACTCCAACAAGGATTGCTTTGAGTTTTTGTTTTTTGCATAAGAATATTCATACTTTTCAAGAGAACTTTAAAAATCAAGATTTTTCACACAAGAATACCACACATTAGGGTTTCTAATTTGTGTTCTTCTTGAGTCAAGTCTTGTTTATTCCATCTTTTCTTGAATTCTCTTGATCAAACAATTACTCTAAGCTTATTTATCTTTGACCTCTACACTTACTCTTGTGGTTTTGACTTCTTGGAGCTTTACAAGGAAGGTTGAGCTAGTTCTTTTCATCAAAGGACATATAAAGGAGTTACTCAAGAGTGGAAAAAGGCTTAGGGGTGAGCACATTTGAGGAAAAAAGCAACAATTCTTTGAGTGATACACGAGGGTTGAGTGTATACACTAAGGGAGTGGTAAGGCAATTTCCTTTATTTTTGTTTATCTTGTGCTAACTTATATTTGTAGGTTTTACTTGACCATGGCCGAGCTATTGGATCACTAGGAGGGCATTGAATGTGCAACCAAAAGACGATGAGGAGACATCTACAAAGAGAGCACATCTTTCATACGCACTGTACTGTGCTCAATAAGGTATGTAGCATGATCATTGATAGTGGATCTTGTACTAACGTTGCTAGTACCTTATTTGTAGATAAGTTGTATTTGGAGACTGTGGAGCATTCAAAGCCCTATAAACTTCATTGGCTTGATAATCAAGACGAAATCAAAGTGACTAGACGTGTGCTTGTTACTTTCTCAATAGGCAAGTACAAAGATGAAGTTTGGTGTGATGTTGCCCCAATGCAAGCATGCCATATTCTCTTAGGGCGTTCCTTGGCAATATGATAGAAGAGTTTCATATGATGGATACAAGAACAACTACTCTTTTAAGTGGAATGAACGAAAGATTGTTCTTAATCTAATCATGCCATCTGAAAGCTCATGCTGACCAAGTTACAATTGCACGTGATTTCCAATTGAGAGAAGAAAAATCCAAAGCTGTGCAACAAGAGAAGGAAGCGAGCTTGAAAAAGATGAAAAGTGAGGGAAAGAATGAGGAAAGAATGAGAGGGAAGTCATGCCAAGTAGAAAGAGTGAGGAGAGTGTTTCTTCTACAAGAGCAAAGAAAAGAGAACATAAGAGTGTTTTGCTAGCTAGATCAATAACTCTTGTATCCATGTATTCTAAAAAAGAAGTATACTTGACTAACTCACTTTATAACTCTTTTCTTAGTATTTTTGTGGTAATTTTGCAGGTTGATACTCATGGAGAGATGCCACATTATTGCTGTTTTGTAGTTAGTTGCCACTTTAGAAGCTTGGAAGTTGACAAAACCGTGGTGAAAGAGTTGAAGCCAAGTTCAAACGCCACATTGAGCTTGACAACTATGATGGGTTCAATTGATTTGTGGCCTAAGTTTTCTTATTTTAGTTGTTTTAAATTGCAAATTAGTTCATTCTTGAATATTTGTTTTGTTAGTTTAGATGATTGTGTTTTGCATCTAACATGTTTAAATTTGCCTAGTGCGATCTGTCCAAAAGACTTTCTTATATTTTCTCATTTATTTTTGGACAATTTTCAGTTTATTTTATGTGATATATCATGCAATATTTGTGTGTTTTTGTTACATCATTTGAATTATTCTAGTGAGTTGATTGATGATAGTTTTTCGCATTCTAGGGCTTATTAGGCATAATTCACATGATGCTCATTTTCTTAGTTCACGTGATGTTTATTTAGATTCTTTTTATAAGTCTTTGTTCAATCATAAATTTTATCTTATTAGTAATTAGTTATTCTGAGTCCAATTGTGGTTGCATAGACTTTGGAAATCGTGTTATTCTTTCCATGTTTTTAGGGATAGTCTGCATCTAGATATGTTTATTCTTCTTAAGTTAGAATTTGTTCTTGTATCTTATGTTTCAATTTAGCATTGAGTTTCAGCATTCTAATTCATACGTCATGTATATTTATCATTGGTGTTTATTTTTCTATCAGTCCTTTAGTTACTTATGTTAGCTTATATGATCTCGCAGATTCGAGGACGAATCTTTTCGAGGGAGGAGGGATTGATGTGATCCTAGGAGTGCTTACAATCTTGATGCTTTGATATTCTCATGGAGCAACTCGTTTGGACCAAGATGAGATCAAATCATGGCTAATCATGAGGGGAACGTTCAAGCTTTGTGACTACCATGGTGTAATTCGTGACTTTGGGCCTCTTAATGGACTTGGTGATCAAGCTATTCAAGTGTGTTCATTGGGCCAAAAGTTTATGTATTGGTTATGGATTAAATACACATTCAAAGAAGGTCCAATTAAAGCTTCTAAGTGGTCCATAACATGTTTTTAAGGTAGCTGGTTTGGTTGGACTTGTTGGAAGGCCTTTTAAAGATGCAAGATGGAGGCCCAATGGTGCTTAAAA
Source organism: Mitragyna speciosa (assembly GCA_024721245.1). Taxonomy (NCBI): domain Eukaryota; kingdom Viridiplantae; phylum Streptophyta; class Magnoliopsida; order Gentianales; family Rubiaceae; genus Mitragyna; species Mitragyna speciosa. The sequence continues at coordinate 195,789 of CM045567.1, read as the reverse complement.
GGACGCGTCCAGCCCATGAACAATTTTTAGACGAATTTTTAAGTTTAATTCTTTTATGTTAAGTTTTCTATTTTGTTTACAAGTTGTAACCTCTTAGAAAGTTACCATATTGTATTAGGTTACAACTAGTGCGCTTTGTTAAGTTTCTAGAACTTTCTACAAGTTGTTATGCAAGCCTATTTATAGGCCAAAACACTGTTACGAATTTTATAAGTTTGATGATTAATAAATTTGTGAGTTCTCAAATTGAGTGCTTCTTTCGTTCTTTGTTGATTAAAAATAACCCCCGAACTTGTAGAGTGATTTCAAGTTCAAAAACCCTAGTTTAGAGTTGCCTTATTGGTTTGATCAAGCATTCTAGGTACTGATTCCTCGAGTTCTTGTTCGTTCCATAAGGAGGTTCAAAGCTTCCTTGAATTTTCGAGTTGTTCATCTTGCGTGTTCAAGGCTTTGGTGCTGATTCTAGAGTCTAGTTCATCCAAGGGGAAAGGTTTGAAATTCATACTTGGTCTTTCAAGCAATTCCACGTACGTCCGCGCGTATCATCAGGTATGTCCAAATCAATTAGTACTTTCATTATTTTTTTATAGTTGTAAAAGTCATCATCTTTTTCGTTAGTATCACCATAGGTCGGTGAATTGAATGAACTGGACATGCTAGAGCATGTTTTAGTACTGAAATGTGAGGTAATAGCATCGATGTAGTTAATATAGGCCTCACTAGCTCTTCTTGGTTGTAGAATAGGGCCATCCTTGTCGGACTGTTTAGGTGTCTTGCTTTTACTTTTTCCTTTGTTCCTTTTTTTGATTTGGGCACTACTGTATTTGCTCTTCAATATCAGAATCTACAGTCACGATGACCTTCTCCTTACCACATTGGTGCCAATCCATGCCCTACTCAACGCTTTTGATCAGGATGACTGCGTGAAATCTTGCTCATATTTTCCTGTGGCCTCTTAGTACTGAAACACCTCACATAGCAGGTCAAAATACAAACAGCATTTACCCTTAAAATAAGCATACTCTAAATTCTCTTAAAATCATGACAGGACAAAGTCATTTTTACCAACATTTTTAAATAATTCATAAGCAAAAAACACAATAATATATTGAACAGTTATGACATGTAACTTAATCAAATTCTCCTGTGCATCCCATCCATAATAAGTAAATTGAGATCTACCGATCAATCAAGACCTGCTGTTCTCATCCACAATTCCTTATAAAGGTTGGTCAGTCGTATAAATTTGTAATATTTAGTTCACACTCCATTGGTGGTGTACGATATGCCATAAGTTGTGTTTAATTTATTGGCAATCTCCAAGAAAATAGCACTTTGAATGTTATTTTGGTTAAGCATATTTATTCTCTTGTAATAGTGGGTGTCCAATGTACCCTTTTTACTCTACTTGTTCCACCTTTATTTGCCTTCGATTTTGTCATTTAATCGTAATTAAATACAACATAAAATACAAATATACTGGGATAATGCATAATGTTGTACACAAAAGAAGTCCTAGTAATATTGGCAAATAAATAAAATAAGGTCTAAATGTAGTACATCATGTACCTTGTTGTAGTTAATAATGCACAAGTTTAAGTACAAGTCATTCTCATCCACCTTATATGTAATTTGGCAACGTTGTACGTGTCCTTTTCCAAATCCACCTGTTAAAGAATGTGAATACATAAAAAATTAAAAGTTACTTGTTGTGTAGAATTGCTAACCGTATATAGTTACATACATAAAATATTGCTCACTTCTTCGCTTCAATCTTCGACTTTTCCTAGCATATAGGCTGTTAATTTCATTCAAAAAAGTGGCAATCGCAACATTCTTTTTTCCAACCATGAAAATTGCATTAGCCAAATGAAAAAAAAATTATAATTGTATGGATTTCTAGTTATCATAGTACGAAAAGAAAAATAAAAAAAGAGAAAAGTGATTTCTCTTTCCTATATTGTATAAATATATCTTCAATTGTATTATAATATTATTGAGGGGAAGTCTTCACTAATCAAATCCAATTATCTAACATTTATGGCGTCAAATATATTTAAATGAAGATTATTTGCCAACAATACCATATTGCATCAAGTTACAACATCAAAATTTTTTTGGAAACCACCATTTATCATCTGTGTTTATGTTTGAAATCTGAGTGCTAGTAGTATGTGATGAATTGAATCTTGATTTGATCTAATCTGCAAAAGCCAAAATGAAGGATATAAAGGAAGAATAATAGCAATGAAAAAGAATAGTTTTATATATGAAAAACAATCATCTTTGTATATATAAGACTTTCTAATAATCTTTGTGTATATAAGACTTTCTTGACAAGTTACGAATTGGGTCCAACATTTTTACAAAGTAGCCATATATAGCACGTTGTATGTCCAGTAAGTGCTCATTAGTTTGGTTAAAGGTCATTTTGCATGCTAATATATGATTGCTTGTACATAGTCGAGACTCAAATCAAAATTTGAAAGTTGACATATTTATGTTTACTGTTTTATGCAATTGAATTACAGTTTTAATGAAAAGAGAAATAGAAAAAAAAAACACTTGTTTTATTGGGGAACATGAAAAAAAATGTGCTTGAAATATACACTACAAAGCTAAACTGCCAATTCCAATACAAAATTACAAAGCTACTAATTTGATCAATTTGATTTAAGGGTGAAGAATACTAAACAACAACCAAATACCACGACATGGACACATTGAAGTCCAATGGTCCAACGAACAATATTTTATTACTCAAGTTCAAGGAACAATTAATACTATCATGATGTCTTCTTTTTCTATTGCTCTCCTTCTCCTTTATCAATACTTTTAGGATCAAAAGATCATCTGTTTCGTGAAAAGTAAAAAACTTATTCCTACATTCATGTAGACAATTGAACTTTCATCTTGATAAGTGATAATTTGGTTAATATTATTGTCATGTCCCAAAATGACAATACACGGTGGGGTCGTTGACTGTCGCGTCCTAAAAAGGCGGTCTGGTCCAATGACTCTTTTCGAAAAGAAAAGCTTTTGGAAAAAACGTGTGCGTGTGAGGAAAAATTGATTTTTAGTGAAAAAGTGTTATTTAGGAAAAAAATAGTATTTTAGAAGAAAATGAGGCCGGGACTAAAATTGCGACAGTTTTGGCCAACTTATTTTGAAAAAGAGTTTTATTTTAAAAATGGAGTCGCCACTTGGTATTGAGTTAAGGTGTACCAAGCCACTCGAAAAATCATTTAACAAAACAAAATAAAAAATTTTAAAAAACTATTTGAAAAACTCTTTTCCGACTCCGATCTATGAAAAAGGAGAGAAAAAAGTTTCGGGAGTCATATTTGAAGAAAGAGAAAGCAAAGGCTCGTATCTAAAGCACCCTTTCTACTTAGCTGAAGTTAGTTGCAAGGTTTAATCAAGTTTTCCTAAGTTAACCCTGAATTCTAACGCATTTGGATGTATATATATGAATGCAAATCTTAAATCTAAATGTGAGTATCGAGAGGGTCGAAATGTCCCGTCGAGACTTGGTCGGAATTATCGCATTAATTGTGAAACCCGAGTCGAGACCACCAAGGAGTCATGAGTGTCTATACAAAATAAAATGCAAAAAGAAAAGAAAAATAGTAATATAGATAACCAGTGGTCAAAGAAAGTAGATATGCAACATAACGAGTATAGGAGACTAACAACTCATGACTGAATGTTCTTACTTACGGAGGGAAAAACGGCATGTACGCCACCGCTTCCCACGTAAGTAGGCGACTATTTTAATCGGAACACACAAAGTGACCTAACTTCTAAGTGAAATGCAACCTAAATGTTATGCACTGTCAAATACTTAAAAAATATATATAATAATGATAATTATATACATATGTAAAAATCATGCAAAATAATGAAAAACTAAAAAGGGAATAGTGTGTGATATGATGTAAAATGCACACGAGTGCACCTAGAACTAAAATACCCTAAGGGTCTGGTATTGGACTAACCCTTTTTAGGGGTTTTCACTAGCGTTAGACTAGAAGAGAAACGATAAAGCCACAACCAGCATTGAACTAGTGTGGTTACCGAATAATAAGAACTAATAAAACATAAATCAAAATAATAAAACATAAATTGAAAGCAAATAAACATGTAAAGATATATAAGAGCACATAGGAGCACATAACATGCAAACATAATATCTAGATGCAAAATCCTAATGAAAGTGGTAAAACATATAAGCACATAAGCAGACAAAAGCTCGTAAGTCTTAACTATTACACCGGGAAATTTAATTGCACTTCGAAGGGAAAAAATAAAAAAAAATGCCCTATTTATTACACTTGCTACCTAAGATATATAATTTTTTGCTAAAATAAACAATGTAATCTAACTATTACATTGACTAGCTAAATACAAAAATAACCCAAAATAAAGAAAATTGTGATTTGACTATTACATTTTTGCCAAATAATAATAAAAATTCAAAACCAAGTAGCACGAAGTAAACAAATACGCAAAAAGTATGAAAAAATAAAACTCATAAAAAATACATTAAAAAATGCATAAAAATCACGTTGGAGCATATTGGAGCACGTAAAGAAGCAATTTAAAGAGCAACAAAAATACCTCTTCTTGAAGAACCGGTACTAATGCTTAAAAACATGAGAAAATATGTCAAGGTATCGCAATATAAATGAGTGAATATGAAGCGCTAACAGAATTGGGGGGTAAAGTGTAAACTCTTGCAACTAAGGGGACCCAAAAATAATTTCTACAAATCTTAAGGGACAAAATTGGAGATTCTTGTAAGTCTAAGGGATTGAGAGGCGAATTAAAGCAAATGGGGTGAAACCATAAATTCTAATGAATGTGGGGGTAAATTTGCAAAGTAGGGGACATAATTGAAATAAAAGTAAAATATGGGGAGTCAATTCACAAATAGTCATGAATTTTAAATGAATAGAACAAAAGAACATTAGGCCATAACAAAATGAATCAAAACTCAAGGATTCAAATACAAGCATTACTTTTATATGAAACCAGAAAAAAAAATCTAATAAAGATGAGATTTAAACTAAACTAAATGACTAAATCAACCAATTAACTACAAAATTCAATTGAAATAGAAAATAAACTACACATCCAAACTAATGCCAAATGAATCAAAAGGGAAAAAAAAGGAATAAACTTTAAAACTAAACCCACCCCTGCAGAAAGCTTTCCCCTTTCTCTTTCTATCTCGCCCACTCGTTCTCTCCTTTTTCTTGTTTCTACTTCGTTTCTTTTCTGTCTTCATTTTGCTCCTCTCTCTGTCTTTCTTTTCTTTATTTACCTCCTTCTTTCTGATTCTTCTTTCTTCCTGTGTTTTCTCTTTCTCACTTTACTTTCTCTTTCTTTCTTCTTTGTCCGTCCCCTTCTCTTTCTGTCACTCTCTCAATGGCTTTCTCCGATTCCTCTTTCCCTTTCTGTTCTCTCTTCTTTATCTCCCTTCGATTGTCTCTCTTATTCTCTTTGTGTGTTTCTTCCCTCTTAACACCCGGGGCTTTCTCTCTCTTCCGCTCCCTAATTCTCTTTGTCAAGTTTCTCTTTCACTTGCTGGACAGAGGGGGACACGCGCAGCCTATAATTGGGCAGAGGGGATGGTTTGGGTGGCTGAGGAGTGAATTTGAACCCGTAGCAATAATTAGAAGTTGATTGTGGTGGCTTACAGTGACTGATTTGGCAGTGATTGCAATAGTGATTTGATGAAGATGGCGATTTGGGCTGCTTCGGTTACTGTTTTTGCAGCTCTTGGAGGACTATTTTGGCTGCCTTTGGTGATTGATTGGTGGTGTTTTGGGGTTGTTTGTTGATGATTGTTGCTGTTATTTTCTTTGGCTCCCTCTAATTTGTGCGCTCCAATTTTAATAGGCGTTAATTTATCGCGATTGTGGTTGTGTGTGTTGTTTGTGATGATCTAAGGATGATGGCGGAGGTGATGGTTCAATGGTGGGGATGGTGGAGCTTGCTCTTGGGCTGGTATGGGTAATAGATGAACTATTACTGGTGTTTTTGTTGTTTTCTTTGCAAGGTTTAGGCAGTTAGTGGTTGTAATTGGTTTGTGTTATTGTCTAGTGGTATTGGTGATGAAGGGACTGGTAAATGGGTTATGCTTTGAAGTTGTTTCTTTTCTTTTGCAAGCTAATGTGGTGTGATTGGGGCTGATGGGGTATGATTGTTGGTGATTTTGAGTCTACTACCTGGTGGTGTTTGTGAAGTTGGGTGTGGTTTTGTGTGGCTAGGCAACGGTTATAGGCTTGGTTTTGAAATTGGGTGAGGTGATTTTGCAGATTTTGACGATTGATCGAAGTGGTAAATGATGGGATTAAGGTTGCAACTTGGATTGGGTTTTGGGGAAGGCTGATTGGTGGTGGTGTGGTGGTGGAGACGATGGTTTGTTTTGGTTATTTGGCTTGGTTATGGTGGAGTTTTGTAGTGATATTAGCACCTGGAGTAAGAGAGAGGACAGAGAGAGGAGAGACGGTGGAATTGGTGGTGGGGTTTAAGGCTGATTTTGGATTTGCTGGGATTAGGCTGTGGTGAGGAGGTGGTTGGAGATGGAGGTCTGATTTTGATTGGAGTTTTTGGTGGAGAAATTGGTAGAGCTGAAATTCATGGTGGTCTTATGGTGATGAGAAAGTGGAGTTACAGGTGGTGATGGTAGAAGAAGAGAGGGACGGTAGAGATAAGAAACAAAAAACTAAAAAATAAACAGACCCAGGAGCAAGAACAGAAGAAAATTTTCAAAAACTCAATTAAACTTTCAAGCAAATAAGCACAATTAATCAGGTTTATATAGGAAAAATGGAAGAACAAAAAAAAAAAAAAAAAAAGTAAGATATTACCTTTGAATGCCATATGAACAGTAGCTGAAAAACTCTCTAAAGCTTGAAATTTAGAAAGATGAACGATGGTATATTCCTGTAAAAACAATGAACAGTGGACTTGAGGTTGAAGATAAACAGTAACAAGGAAAAGAAAGTGGCGGCTTCTAATATGTGTGTATTTGGTGATTTAGTGTGTGTATTAATCTTTTTTATTTTTTGATAAAAGATGTGTTTTAGGTTTTTTTTTTCATTTTCTCCCTTTGATGAGGTTATTTATAGAGTTAGTATTCTTAGCCTCCAAGAATACTTCAAAATAACAAAAATGCCACCGATAATAAAAATTCTAATTTTATTCTAAAAAAATTATTTTTGACATAAAAAATTAATACAAAAAATGACAATGAACTCTAAAATTTTTCAAAAAATTCAAAGTAGATTTCAAAATTTAAAAAATAAAGAGTAGAGTTTAAAATTGTCCAAAAATACGTTCAGAGTGTGAAAAGACGATTTTGCCCTTATAATGACAAAATGTACAGAAAGATAATTATTGGTCATGAAAATTTGTCAAAAATTAAAAATAAGTTTAAAACTGTAGAAAATGTATTTATGACTCAAAAATTGGTGAAAAATGGGTTTAGAATGTGAAATGATAATTTTTCCCCTGAACGTAGTATTTATAGGAAAAATATCAATTGACCCTAAAAAAATAAGAAAATTCAAAAACATGGTTAAACAGTCAAAAAAAAAATTTTGGGACCCAAAATGAGCAAAAATAGTATTCGTGATACGAAATTATCATTTTGTCCCTGTGCTGGCGAAATACAAAAAAATACCAATTAAATTCGAAAAAATTACAGAAATTTAAAAATACATATCAAAGTACAAAATATAAATTTAAAATCTCCAATATTAATGGAAAAATATTTATAGCTAAAATTACTTTTTTGCCATCCAAGATTATTGATTTTGTTTCCCCTTTTTATTAAAAAAATAGAATTTGACCCCAAAAATATAAACATGCCCCCAATGTTTGAAAAATAGAAAGTGTATCAAAATTTGGTGTCTACAATTATTGTAGACTTTATTATGTATTTTTGGTGTGTTTTTAGTAGAATTATAACAATTTTGGCTTCAAATAACTTGTTTTCATAAATTAGGGTTTTCTCCTAAAATCAGGATTTTGATGCTACAATGTTATTTTGAACTATTTAATGCACAATTCTTATGTACCTATGTAGATTCACCATACTTAATCTCAATTTGGATCAATTGGACTCAAAGCAGATAAAAAATAGAGTAGATTCAAAGTGATTAAATGGATTGAGCAATAGGAGAATTATTGAAACATTAATTGTGCAAAAAGTTAAAAAATTGGAAAATTCAGCAAAAATACATAAAAATGCATAGAAAATGTCCAAAACACATGGAATGCCAGCTCAGAAAAATTGGACTCAAGTGGGCCCACTAATTTGGGATCTGCGGATTGCCATCGCCTTCCAGTTTTCAGCCACTGCAACTTGCTTCATCCTCCAACTGCTTTTGAAGACTTTTCTGATAAAGGTAGGGTTTTGCAAGTTGTAGATTTCATTGGGAACATAAATAAAGACTTTTAGGCCAAATTGGAATATCAAGAAGGATCGTCATCATTCCCATGCATTGAATGTATTTGCAAGTTGAAAAATGACTTGTGGAAATTTTTTCTACAAATAGAAATCATTTGTAAAGGGTTTGAGGCATGCTACGATAGAGAAATTGTAGAGAATTGCTAAAATTCTCCTAATTTCATAATAGAGATATTGTGTTCTTGAGAGAAACTCTTGTAGAAGCAATCTTGTAGCAACTCTTTGAAAGGAATACAAGTTATTGGAGCCATTCTTCAATTGAATAAGTTCTCTTTAAATTTGTATCTTTCACTCATATTGATTGCTATGGCTAGTTGTATTCAAATCATATATTTTGATTTTGAGCAACTATGTCGAGCGAAATTCTTACTTTTAGGATTTTGATAAAGCTAATGAATCCATATTAAGACTTGTAATTGATTAAACTTGCCATTACTTGCCTTTGTTTCTTCATTTATTCAAATTTTAACCTCTGTGTATGAAAGGCCTTCACATGCAAAGCATTTTAGTTGTTAAGTTTCAATTAAATTTGTTCTTAATAATAGAAAATGAATACTTGAGCTTAAGTATTAACACATGAAAATAGTGTTTTGTTTAAGAGGATTTAATGAGCAATTCATTCATATAACTCAACTTTATCATGATAATAGGTGGGATTGAATCAATTCATTGTGCAAACAAGTTTTGATTACATACGGAATTACATCTTAAACAAGGCAAGTTTATGTTGGCAAGTCGTTAAATCTCTACATCTTAATATGAGTCATTAGTGGATTTATTATCCTAGAACTTATTACATAATTATTTTCTACAAGAATTCTTGCAATCTTACATGTTCTTCCTTACTAGTTAGATTATAATCAATGCAATCTTATCTATTTATTCATTGTTTAGATAATAAAGTGCGTGATAAAATTCTAGTAATTGCACTAAGTTGGTTCTTTGTGGGATATGACCCTAATTTTTTATACTACAATAATCCGTATACTTGCGATAAAAGTTGAGAGATTAAGTTTTATTACTTGACTCGTGTGTTTATATTACTTACATTTTCTACACCTAATCCACACCATGTCACATCCATACAAAGAACAATTAATATTATATTGGTGTAGAAAGCATCATTTAATTGCAATTTAAATAATTTTGCACACTATTTTCGATTTCAGTTTTTATGAATAAGAAAGCCAAAGACCCTTTATTATCAATTTCCAATTTCACTCATTATTATCAATTTCCAGTTGCACTCATTAAGGTTTCCTATATTAAACCAAAAGAGCAAGGGAAGAGGAACACGTCGTCCTGTGGCCTAGCAAACCAAATTATGCAAGAAGAAAAACAATGGAAAAAATGTTCTAGGCATGTATAATATTGAGACTAATTCATGGTTCAAAATTAGTTCAACCAGCATGCAACTTCATTTAAGAATCCAAGTCAAAAACCTCGAAACCAACTCACCTAATGCCTTTTGCGGTTTGAACTTCTTAGCTCTGAAGGTAAGACAGACCAGATCTATGTGTTTAAAGGTATCACCTTGGAGTAGATTGGCAGCCAAATGGTGTCCCACCAGCAGTTCATGACCCCCCCTAGTGTTCCCTAGTGGTGGTTGTTGTTGCTGTAGCTGTGGTTGGAAACAACCCACGGTGATAGATTTAGGCGAGATCTGCTCGTCGGTTTACTCCAAGATTTGGTCATTGGTGCAAACTGAATGAAGATAGAGAGAGAGGGAGACTAGGATAGAGAGATGTTTCATTTTGGATAAGGTGTCTGAAAAAAAAATGCACTCCACAACGACATTGTGCAAAGGGATTTTTTAACCTCCTTTTACCATTTCCAATATTTGTTGCTTTTCTGTTTTTTGTTCCTCGAATTCTTTGTTTCTAAAGAATAGATCATCCAAGAAAAACTCTCAATTTCTTAAAATTCAATTGTATCATAAGCCTCCATTTGCTCCTACAAAAAAATCAACTTCCAAAGTACAACAAAAATATAAAAGTAAATACAAAAGCATAGCAATTTGTTAATATGCTTACATGAGTAGATTTTTTAAGCCCATGACGATTTCGAACCCAATCATTTACCCTAACTAACACTTGTACTAATATCTATTAACATGGAAGCACGTTGATTATCAATTCCTCTGCTACTAGCATTAAATGTGGATTCTAAAGCTATAGTAGTAACTGGAATAGATAATATGCCAAATGCAATCCTAGAGAGTATTGGAAACCTCCTCCTTTCCCCTTTTCATCATCTTAGAACATCAAGATTTGTATTTGCATCACAGTTATATCTAGACACGCCCAAATAGACATCCAAATCTGATTTTTCTAGTGGACCTGCATCAATTTGCTTACATGCATCTGAAACTTAGCTTACCAGTCATAATGTTTTTTTCAATTCCTGAATTATCCACACCACTTGAAGCAATTACACTGCTCTTTTTTCTTGGTGGCTACATTGCTTTTTCATCACTGTGAGATGAGTTTTGAGCAGAAACATATTCCTTGTACAATTCATACAAAAATGTCAATATCTTATCAATGTACTTGGAAGTTAAACTTTCACCATAAATAATCGAAAAAGCATAATTAACAAGGGTCATATTATACCTTGGATTTAAAATAACACTTAAAGAAATTAACACATTACATTCTTCCCAATACTTATCAAATTTTTCTGGCAATCAAAATCAACATTATATGCTTTTGCAATACCCAATCAAAATCTACAAAATGCCCAATTACAATTATGTATTGAATTTTTTGACCCTACTTTCACAAATCAATTATAATACTAATTCTAACACTCTTCAGTATCATCATCAACTTTCTTTTTTGATTCTCATAAGTAGCAACGCAATCTTTCTTAACAACATGTCTATTTTCCTTTTGATAAAATAGAGAAACATCTTTCAAGAATTTATTGAAAATAGCATATTCCATCATTAAAAATGGATACTCAATCAAGAACCATATGAGATGCAAGTTCTATCACCTTAGCATGATCATACAAAACATTAGTAGTCGAGGAAATACCATCTGCTACTGTTTCTACGAAAGACAACACTTGCTGCTTTTGTTTGTTTTGCTCCTCTAGCTTTGGCTTCCTTTGTAGACAATTCTTCAAATGACAGTTATATTGAGTGGTGGTGCCAGACATACTTTTGGCAAAAAGTTCCTTGCAATGGTTGCATCCATAAATACTTCCCTTATTTCATCCCATATAGTTGATTTCTTTTTTCTTGGTTTCCTTTTATATGTCACTATTTGCCTATCATCACTTTTTTCTCCAACCTCATTGTCCTGATCTGATCTTCTGTGATTTCTATATCATTGTGCATCTCATCATCATCCTCTTCAATATAATTGATTTGATTAACATCTTCATTGTTAAACTCCATAATCATCGGACTAGTAGAATTTTCTTGACGTGAATGAAATGGAGGACTTAACATACCTGCATATATTAAAATATATATATATATATATATATATATATATAAGAACACAACTTAAAACTATATTATAAATTATTAATACTGCTGGTAAAATTAACATGCAATGCAAATTTGCGAATGTGGTAATAATATTCACACAATATACTAAGGAGAGCAACAACAAGCCTTTTGTCTACGTGCTCATGAAAAGGCAGCAATGTTACTCAAAAGAAGTTTCCAACTCATCTATTTGAACTGAAAAAGAAAGGAAGGAAATAAAAGAAATCTCCTTTCCCATTGTTTAATTTTGCTTCCAAATGAATCACACTCGTTCATGTAAGCACCAGTAGCACACATGGCAAATAAGAAGTGTTGCAACCTATTATACAAGGACAACCACAAGAAAACAAACCTTTTGTTGGAGCTAATCATAAAAGAAACTTTTGTGTTCAACTGTATTATTTTTTGTTCTGCACTTAAAAAGCTAAAGAAACCTATGTTCATGACAGAGAACGCATGAAAATTACAAAAAATAAAGCTATGAGTAATATGTACTTTGGGTGACAAATGTTCCATTAAAACTTATGAATCAAGTGCCAACTACCGAAGAATGAGCATGAAATACATTATTTGCTTTTGACAAATAGAGAGATTTAATTATCGATCCATCAGTCATCTAAAAAATCTACATTCTATTTTTCTTTAAACTAAAAATCATCTTTTGAATAGTAGGACCAGAGTTCATTTCACAATATTTTTCCTTATTTAATGTCCATAAGTAAAGTTTCAAAGATATACAATAGATGATTTACACTCATCTCCACTAAAAATTGTCATCATTATGGTCACATTAACCTTTGATATCAAGATCATATTTTTTTATACTTCCAAATAAAAACATTGCTAAAAATGACTATGTCCAAAAAACAATCAGCTTGAATTACAAAATTAATTACAAAGACCAAAAAGTTAACAAAAAAAATTCACTAGGAATTTTTTGCAAGAAATTTCATTGTTATAAGTGGAATTACTTTACACCTGAATTCCAAATTGTAACTTGTAAGCTAGCATATGATGGATGGTATATATAATATTAAAGCTTAACCTATTAATAATAAAATAATCTTATCTCAAAAAAATAAAATAAAATAATCTTCTTGACAATTTTAATTGTTGATTTTGCTTTAAAAATATTACATCTTTTCCCACTCGCTTTACTGAAGCAGAATTGTATGTTTATTATTTCCTTTTGTGGGTGAGATTCGTAAAAATAAAACATCAAAACATCAAACTTCAACCAATCAATTGCTTTACACTATGTAGATTACAAGAGGAAACCAAGAAAAAAGGAAATTAACTATGGTAAAAATAATGCAAATGAAAACTCAAACCCAAGAGTGAAAAAAAAAAAAGAAATCAAGTAATCAAAGCTTTACAGGTAATCTTTACAATAGTATTCTCACTTACCAAATATAGGCAAACGGATTGTTTCTTTCTTCGTGAAACGATGAAATTGAACAAGGCTCAGTTAGTGGTCAATGGTGATGGTCCTGGTGGTTTAAAGGACACGATAGGCCACAGAGAGAGAGAGAGAGTAGTGGATCAATAGATAGAGAAAGGAGCGATGGTAGTAGTGGTTTAGAGGAGAAGACGAGGTTACAAAAGTAGCGGTGGTGGCAGTCTAAAAGGAGAAAGAAGTAGTGGTGACTGGCGGTGCCTTTGAGTGATTGTTGGTGGTGACTTGCTGCGGGAGGTTTGTGGAGAAATACGAAGGAGAGAGTAAAGCAGCACTAAGGAGAGGAATTACAATTAGTTAATTAGGGAATCAGGGTATGGGAGAATAAATTTTAGGGGTAAAAAGTCATTATCACTCCTTGTTCGTGAACACAAATGAGTATTCGCGAACCATGCTCATATTCACTCGTTTAATAAACGAACTTGTATAGCTATTCAACCTCGGGTCATTTAGCTATACAAACTAAATTCTACCTTTCATGAGCTAAACTGAATTGTGTTTGTGAGTAGTTGGGTTAGAATAACAACTCTACACACAAGAACACTTAGACGCTCTCTCGAATACACATACTCTTTTTCTTTCCCACGCGCTCCATTCCTAAACTATTTCATATTTTCAAAATAAAATTTTTATATTTACAAGGTAAAATATTCAAATTCAGTACTTAAATTCAGATGATTGCCAAATAAATATAATTTTATCAATTCAATAATTTAATAATTTTAGTACTTTAATTTCACATTTAATATTTTCGAATTTAGATTTCAATTTTATCAAACGAATTTAAAAGATAATCAGCTAATACTTTTTTTTTCTTTGTCAAACAATTAGCTATTACTGAGGCTTCTAAAATCATCTACTTGGAATAAATGTCCGTGACCGATTGTTCGAAGGGGGTTGAAAAACTTTTTACGGTGACTCCGCCACTTAAATTGGTTCCAAGAAAAAAGATGTTAAAATGACTAAATTAGTGAAAAAATATGGGACCAAATGAGTTTTAGTGAAAAGGTTGGGACTAAACAAGTAATTTTATGAAGACGAGTCCTGCTGATTAGCTCCCGGTTTTCATGGTATAATCACCGTCTAAAACTCTCTCTCTCTCTCTCTCTCTCTCTCTCTCTCTGGGACTCCTCCATTTCTGGCGGCTGCCACGCCCTCTCGTTGGCATGGTAAAGACGTGGAAGAGTTGGAAATCTTACGTTTCTGGGGAGGTAAAATTATACTTAATTAACGATTTTGTACGCTACTGCTAGTATGTAGTAATTATTTTACCACAATTTACAATGCAAACGTACTTGGATCGCGGTTAGTTATTAGGGTTTATTCTATTCTTTTGTTTTTCTTGAAAAATAAATTTATTTGGAGCATAATCTGTGTATAAAATTGTGAAAAGAGAAATTTATTGGGGGCAATCTTATTCTGCTTGCTCGACTAGTGTTATTCACTTACTGTTGCTGCTTGAAAAAGGATTGGAACTTCATTTTCTTCTATCGTGCTAATTCTTCTTATTCTTCTGGTCTTCTCTTTTTGTTTTTGGTCCTCAGTCATTTTCCCCCTTTAAAAAATCAGTTTAGCTGCTAGCCTTCACATTCGATACAAAAGATGACATTTTTTTCTGATTATTTTTTTTATTATTGTTACATTTGCATTATCAGTAATCTCTAATGAAAGCGTACCTAATATATTGGGGCTATCTTCTTATTTCTTTCTGGAAGCAATAAAAGAAATTGTCGAACAGAAAATCTTCCCTATGTTTCGGACACCATTACAACTTTATTAGGAAGCCTAACAGGAACATTGGCCTTTGCCTATGTAAACAATCTTCTCCAGCTGGACCCGACCATTTTCTTTTGATGATGCTATTGCAAGACAGATGTTTAACTATTAGTACATGCTTTGTTCTAATCTTTCAGTTGCGGCTATAAGATGATTTATTTGGTAATACAGGACAGCGCAAGTTGGTTGGACTGTAATTCTTGAGGGATTATTTGAGGACAGTGATCGGTCAGTCTGTAGAGTTGTTGAGGGTATGGTCGATAGTGGAAGCAGCGTACTAAGTGCAATCCAAGTGATGGAAAATATGGTTGACGTTGTGGATGAAGCATGTGATAGGGATTCAAGGATTGTTCCCTTGGCTACCAAGGATTTAGCTGGAATTGGAGGGGATACAGATTTTGAGCCACATGACGGCATTGAATTTGATTCTCATGAGGCAGCCTATACTTTTTATCAGGAATATGCCAAGTCTATGGGCTTCACCACCTCCATAAAGAATAGTCGCCGATCAAAGAAATCAAAGGAATTTATTGATGCTAAATTTGCATGTTCTAGATATGGTCTGACACCTGAATCAGATGGAGCCAGCAGTAGACGTCCAAGTATCAAAAAGACAGATTGCAAAGCCAGCATGCATGTCAAAAGAAAGAAGGATGGAAAATGGTATATTCATGAATTTATAAAGGAGCATAATCATGAGCTATTACCAGCTCTGGCGTATCATTTTCGGATTCACAGAAATGTTAAATTAGCGGAAAAGAATAACATTGATATTCTGCATGCTGTTAGCGAACGAACTAGAAAAATGTATGTTGAGATGTCCAGACAATCTGGTGGAATTCCAGAATTAGGCCTCTTGAGGAGTAGCTTGGACTCTGATCTTGATCAAGGACGATTCCTGGCGTTAGAAGAGGGAGATGCTCAGATAATACTTGAGTATTTCATGCACATTCAGAGAGAAAACCCTTATTTCTTTTATGCACTTGATTTAAATGAAGATCAGCGTCTAAGGAACTTGTTCTGGGTTGATGCAAAGATTAGGAAAGACTATAGCAGCTTCAATGATGTTGTCAATTTTGATACAAGTTACATCAAAGGAAATGAAAAAATGCCATTTGCTTCATTTGTTGGGGTGAATCATCATTTTCAGCCCATGTTGCTTGGATGTGGATTGGTGGCAGATGATACTACGTCAACATTTCTCTGGTTAATGAAGACATGGCTTAAAGCAATGGGAGGACAAGCTCCTAAAGTTATAATTACCGATCAAGATAAAGCGTTAAATGCTGTAGTGAGGGAAGTTTTTCCAGATTCACAGCATTGTTTTGCTCTTTGGCACATATTGGAAAAATTACCTGACACTCTTGCTCATGTAGTTAAAGAGCATGATAATTTTACACGAAAGTTCAACAAGTGCATTTTTAAGTCACTATCAGATGAACAGTTTGATCTGAGATGGTGGAAGATGGTTGGAAGATTTGCATTGCATGAACATGAATGGATGCATTCTTTGTATGATGACCGTAAGAAGTGGGTTCCAGCTTTCATGAGAGATACATTTCTGGCTGGGATGTCAACATCTCAACGATCTGAAAGTGTAACATCGTTTTTTGACAAATACATTCATAAAAAAATAAGTCTGAAAGAGTTTGTTAGGCAGTATGGGACGATTCTTCAAAATAGGTACGAAGAAGAAGCCATAGCTGACTTTGATACATGGCACAAACAGCCAGCCTTGAAGTCCCCTTCTCCTTGGGAGAAACAAATGTCAACGATTTACACTCATGCAATTTTCAAGAAATTTCAAGTCGAAGTGCTGGGTGTGGTAGGGTGTCACCCTAAGAAGGAAAGTGAAAATGGGACAAAAATGACTTTTAGAGTAGATGACTGTGAGAAAGATGAGAACTTTGTGGTGATCTGGGATGAGGCAACATCAGAAGTTTCTTGTTCATGCCTTATGTTTGAATATAAAGGCTTTCTTTGTAGACATGCTATGATTGTTCTGCAAATGTGCGGTCTGTCAAGTATCCCGTCTCAATACATTTTGAAGAGATGGACAAAAGATGCAAAGAATAGGCAACCGGTGGTGGATGGATCAGAAAAAATTCTAACTAGGGCGCAAAGATACAATGATTTATGTAGACGTGCCATTGAATTAGGTGAAGAAGGTTCTTCATCCGAGGAGAGTTACAATATTGCTTATCGTGCACTTGTTGAAGGTCTGAAGAACTGTGTAGACGTTAATAATAAAAGCGGTACAGAATCTAGCAGCAATCTTGTAGTAACTCGAGGTGTTGAAGAGGAGAAACTGGGAGTTAATTCTACCAAAGAAATAAAAAAAAAGAGCGCAAACAAAAAAAGAAAGGTTGTTCATTTTTTTTAAATGTATTTTGCTGATTCTTTTACACAGTTCCTGTCCATGGACATGTTGATAAAAGAGGCCATGTCTCTGACAGGTACTCGCAGAGTCAGAAACTGCCATCGTTGAAGAGAGCAGCTTGCAACCAATGGTTTCATCTAAATTGACCTTGTTTTAATTCTAGAATTTGAATTGGACATGAATATTTAAAGATATCTGTCATGGGATGGTCTTACTTTTTTAAATTAAATTTTGTTCCACATAGGAGAATCTTAGTTCGGATGGAATAACCCTCAATGGCTATTATGGGAGCCAACAGAATGTGCAGGGATTGGTAAGAGCATTACAACCCTGGACCTCATTACAGCTTCAGTTCTTATGATTTGCTCAATCTACAAGCCCTGAAATATAATTTTTACGAGAAAGATGCAAATTGTAATTTGATCTGTTAACCACAGATACAATTAAACTTGATGGAGCCTCCTCATGATGCTTACTATGTTAATCAACAGAACATGCAGGGACTGGTATGTGATACTGTTATCATATATACTGTTTTCTCACATTAAAAAAAAAATGATCCTTTTTTTTTTTTTTTTTGTATTGATTATAGGGACAATCAAATGCAATTGCACCTGCACATGACGGGTTTTTTGCAACTCAACAAAACATGCCAGGATTGGTAGTATATTTTGCTTCTGGATAATCAATTAGTTGGCTATTTTACATATTATAACTTGACAATTGCTTATGCAGGGGCCTCTTGATTTTAGACCACCGACTTTTACTTATGGCTTACAGGTCAGTTCATTAAACAGTACCTTATAGGCTTTCCAGAGGCATAGTGATGTTCTAGTCACAGGAGATTAATTAATTCCCTTGTATCACCCTCATAAAAGGATGAGCGCAGCATGAGATCTGGCCAGTTGCCTGGAGGCACTGCTAGGCATGCGTGAGGATGACGGATCTCTGTTGACCGACTGGTAAGTTGCCTGGAGGTACTGGTCACGTGCAACTTTGCTTGTGAATGTGGTTTGGAATTCTGCCTTGTGCAGAATGTATTTTGAATGCAAATGAGTATCTGGGAAGTATTTCAGATTTTGCTGCTGCTCTTTTTTAGAGAGAATATTCTAACATTGGTATTTCCTTGAAACCATTTTCTTAATCTTTAAAATTAGACTATGCTCTTGTAGCTCTTTTGACTGTATTTGTTACTATTGGACTGTATTCGAAAATAGGAGGAACTGCACGTCCTGCAACCCAAGAGCTGTGAGGAGATTTCTGGATCCATAACAGAATAGTGAGATCTACGAGAATTATTGGAGAGCAATATCTGGAATATACGGGTGTTTAAGTAGAAGCTTTTGGTAGTTCTTATGGGCCATGAGTTGAACGGGAACATATAGAAATTTGCAACTGACTGAATCACAGATGGTGGAATTCTGAGGCTCTTAAGAATTGCAGGTTCGCAATTAATTGATTAGAGGGAGGATTCTTCTTTTCAAATTGAGACTTCTTGATGCCTCTTGTTACCTTCTCCATTGACATGTCTTCTTTGTTGTATTTCAAGCCTGCTTGTTGGAGAATTGTTTGTAAGTAATGATGATTTGGTCTTCCTGCGTTACCCCCCTTTTTCCAGACTATGTTTTCGTTTTCCATTCTTTTTTATTTTTTATTTTTTGAAAGGTACTCGCTGAATTTTCTGTGCAGCGTATGACTCTTATTACTGCATGCGTTTGAAGCCCTATCTGATGCCTCTTTGTACAGCCTTTATTGATAAAAGTTTTGGATTCTGCTTACAACTTATTTTTCACAACTTCTATTCTCGTCTATTTATAGATATTTTCAGGTTTAGGAATCACAAGAAAAGACATTCCTTGGAACCTAGAACCCTGGTGAGCTGGTTTGCAGGCTATGAGCGCAACCCATGCTCCTGTATGCCAGTATTAGCATTTGAGCCACTTGTATATGCACATTTAGATTTTAAATTTTAAGCTACGACCTTTGGAAGTGGTCTGCTTCTGTGAGCGGAAATGCATTTTATTTTCTGCAGTTGCAATTGGGTTGAGCTGAAATGAACATTTGTGTGATTAGTATTGCCAGGATATTTGGATTTCAAATCTATTACAGGCTTGTTCTCAACAGTTTTTTCTAACTGATTTTAGTTTTTGATTTTTAAAAAATTTATTTTGTGACGTTCTTAAATTTTTTTTTTTTTTTTTTTTTACTATTTTTAAAAATTTTTGAAGTTAAAATGAGGAGTAACTAATTTTTAATTTTTATAAAATAAATTTTTACAAAAATCAGGAACGAGTCTTAAGAAAGATGCCAAAATCAATGAATTTAGGTAGTGACTATTCTGGAATGTGCTTTGAAGAATCACCATACATCCATGCGTGAGTTCTTGTGTGTGAGAGAGGGACGAAGGCCACCATTGGGGGTGGCATCGCCAGAAAAGATGATGAAGAGAAACAGCCAGAAATTCAAAGCTGTTGTGACGCAGGAAAAAAACGAAAAAATGTACAATTTTATTTTAATCCCAAGGCTTTTCAGATTTAAATTTTCACCTCCCCCGTTGTTTTTGTATAGCCTATATTTTCATCGTCCTTTGTAATTCTTAGCCAAACCGTGTATTCGAATTGATGTGTAAATCATCCTTTGAGTCTCGATCATTCGAATAGCAGCCATAAAGAAATCGATAATGTAGGTGCAAGGGATGTGGTCCATTCTACGGCGAGCATAATTAGAAAAAACAAATTTATCGATCAATTCAGAATTTGATTCTGAATATAGAAATTGATAATTTGGTAAATCAGTCAATAAATTGGTATATATTTAATTGAAAAGGTTAAATCTAGACTGTATAAGAAAGAGAGATTTTGAAATTGGTATTACGGTCTTCAAATTTAATTCATACAATAGTAATTGGTGATTCAATTATCACATTGGTTACAGAACATAAATTTAATTTTTAAACATATATTTTTAGGTAGATATGACCAAGCATATATTTAACCTATATAACTAAATATAACAAAGTATGAAATATATAACTAAAAGATTTAAGACAATTAAACCCTATAAGAATAATTAAGGAAATCTAGTTTATACAATCTAGTATGTACATTAATATATATGTAAGTTCAACTTATTTTCAACTTTTAAGTATGAGTTTAAGGGTTATTAATAAAATTATAAATAACTTATAACAATTACAATATATACTTAAAAGCACATGTACGAACTTTTTATAAAAAGTTTTTACATATTCATTAACTTGTATTTGTATTTATATATAAATTTACATACATTTATAATAAATCACTTATCAAGTAAAAATAATGAAAAATTTATGCAGAGATAGTAGATCAATTACTTAAAATTTGTACTCATAAATTTTATTTTTTGATATCATTCATCAAGGGCATTTGCTGATTAATGGTAATTGATAGATAAATTTTTTTGATTGGATAATATTTATTAGTCCAGATATATATTTTTTTCAATGTTGGAGTGCAATTATTGGGCCAAAATTTTTGTTCAATCTAATAAGTTAAATTGATGATTTGGTAAATATAAAATTAGATACTGAATTCAAATTTGATAATTTTAATTTTGAAATCTAAATAAGTTGGTATTTTACTAAGCAAAGTAGCGAATTTTTTAAATGAATTATTGGTCAATAAATTGACCGAATCACTGTTCTTTGCTATGCTAAAAATCCTAAATGACTCCTAGCTTCAAACAACTGTGTCAAGGCTAGCTTCACTAGTCATTGCAATTGAACACTTTCGAGTTATTTGTAAGAGCATTTGTATCTTTTTTTTCTTTTAATAAAGAGCATTTTACTAATCCACGGATAGTATAGTATGTATTAGTTTTTTAGAAAACTGTACGAATACTCTATCATTGTGGCATCATCCTTTTTAATCAGTTTTTCAAAAAAGTATATGGATAGTCTCTCTCGGTGTGATATTATCTTTTTTAGTTTCTCACACGTAAAATGATACATTTTAATTCCTAACTTATTTCAAATGTATCGACTTGATTCTGAGTCACACTTTGGAAAATTTTTCTACCTAAAAAGGTAAGATCATATCACATACTAATAAATTTAAGGGATAAAAATAAGAACTTAAACTTTTTTTTTTAATACATCTTTATGCATCTTATGCTCCTTATAATTTTGATTTTAACTTCTCAAAATATATACGTAATGCGAATGTATGCCTTTTTTTTTTTTTTTTTTTGAAGAAAAGTTTTGCATTTTTGTTTTTTTTTTTTGTGGCTTATAAATAAGTGTAACTTTTTTTTCAACAAAATGAATTTGGGACTTAAATGATGCATTTTCAATATGTTGATGACTAACGTGCATCATTTTACATGCAAATATGAATGACTAGAGTAGGATAATTTGTAAATTTAATGGACCATTTGTGCAATTCTCTCCAGTTTCTTTTGCGTGCACATCGTATAATTTGGAGGCAGGAAAAGAGAGGAACCTAATTATACTAAATCCATTTAAGACGGTTGATTTAAAAAAAAAGAAAAAAGAAAAGAAAAGAAAGGGTTTTTATATTCTGCCTCATATTGTTACGAAATAAAATACTCAGAAGAGGAGGTGAAAGGTGAACTTATAATAAAACTCTCAAATTATCGTAAATTTTCAATTAGTAACATTTACCTTATTTGCAGGTTGAATCAGATTATTGTGTTCTTAACTTCTAAACGATAAGCTCACAGTGAGATTGCATATTGCGTTTGGTGTTTTTATCTCTTCGTTTGGAAGTTCAGAGTTCCAATCCAAGCATGCCCAAAGAAGTATTTTTATTTTTATTTTATTTTTTTAAACCTTCAGGGCTCCGGAAAATTTCTCTCCAAGACTTGAACGTCCTTCATCTCTGAAGAGAAGAGAGGAGATCAATTCAATCAAACTCACTAACCACCCCACCCAGGTACCAATTTGCAGCTTTAATTGTGCCCAGATGATGAATGAATAGCCGTCTCTTGAATTTCTACTACTACTATTAATTTCTACTTACTGCTTGCTCAAATTAGACGCAGACTTTGTACATCAAATAAGGTTTCTTTGTTTGCAGATTTTAGAGAGAGTTTGTTGAATCAGGTCAACAAGAAGAATATTTGATTCCAGGGAAAAAAAGAATAAATAAACAAGGTTACTAGAAAATACATGTAGTATTTTCTGTGCTTTAGTTTTTAACATTTTTATTCTTTTGGTGTCTCTGACTCGTTTACTTAATAGGTGTGATTCTGTAAAACGAATGCAGGTTAAGCAAATTATTATCTCTTATGGAGATTAATCTTGAAATGCCTTCGGTCCATGATGATACAGTAGTTGACACTGCCTCAAATATGGACAATTACGAACACACTAATGAAATTCGTTGTGGGAAAGAAAATTTGAATTCTCTTATTAGGGATGGAGTGGATTGCAATGATACTAATGACAAGTCTGGAACTGCCTTCTGCTTTGAGCCTCAAAATGGATTAGAATTCGACACAAAAGAGGCTGCATACTCATTCTATAGGGAGTATGCACGGTCTGTGGGATTTGGCATTACAATAAAAGCTAGTCGCAGATCAAAGAAATCAGGGAAGTTCATTGACGTGAAAATTGCATGTTCCAGATTCGGGAGCAAGCGTGAGTCTAGTGCGACTGGGAATGCTCGTTCATGTCCTAAGACAGACTGCAAGGCTGGTATGCATATGAAGAGAAGGGCAGATGGGAAGTGGTATATATACGGTGTTATAAAGGAGCACAATCATGAAATTTGTCCGGATGACTTCTACTTTACTATCAGGGCAAGGGATAAGCATTGTACAAGTTTTGTCTGTCAGAAGAAAGCCCGCCTGCAGTTGGCATTAGGTATGGAGGATGTCAAGTTGTTGCTGGATTACTTAACTCTTATGCAATCTAAAAATCCAAACTCTTACTATGCAGTTGATTTAAACAAGGATAAACTTTTGAATAATGTCTTCTGGATTGATGCGAAAGGTAGAAATGATTATAGGCAGTTCTTTGACGTAGTCTTCTTTGATACTAGCTACTTGAGGAAAGGATATAAAATACCCTTTGTACCTGTTGTTGGGGTAAATCATCATTCTCAATACATTTTGCTTGGAAGTGCACTGGTTGGAAATGAAACTTTATCATCTTTTGTTTGGTTGATGCGCACTTGGCTAAGAGCAGTCGGTGGCCAAAGTCCTTGTGTGGTTATTACGGCTAATGACACATCACTGAAAGAAGCTGTTGCAGATGTCTTTCCTGATGCACGCCATTGTTATTGTTTGTGGCATATATTAGAACTTTCTCGACAAAATTTGGCTTACAAAGCAGATAATTATAAGGATTTCGAACGGATATTTAACCAATGCATACATCAATCATGGACAGACGAAGACTTTCAAAGCAGATGGAAGGAAATGGTGGATAATTTTGATCTCAGGGATGATGTATGGATTATGTCACTCTATGAAGATCGTAAAAAATGGGTACCGACTTACATGAGGGAGACTTTCCTGGGTGGACTCTGTACCATTGAGCGCTCTGAAAGTTTATCTTCTTTCTTTGACAAGTATCTTCATAAGGAAACTACATTCAGGGAATTTCTTGATCAGTATAGATCATTTCTACTTTACAGGAATGAGGAAGAAGAAAGATCTGAATATGAAACAAGGAATGAAAGACCAATCTTAAAGTCTATATCCTCTTTTGAGAAACAAATGTCTACTGTTTATACAAGTGCAATATTTGAGAAATTTCAGGCAGAAATATTGGGAATAGATGCTTGTAGTCTTCAAAAAGAAGTCGAGGATGAGACAACTGTTATATTTCGGGTTAATGATCTTGATGGACATCAAAATTTCATTGTGGGCTGGAAAGAAAGAGATTCTGATATTTCTTGTTCATGCCGCGCATTTGAATATAAAGGTTTTCTTTGTAGACATGCAATGACTGTTCTACAGCTCTCTGGTCTTCCTACTATCCCCTCTAAATACATATTGAAGCGATGGACACAAAATGCAACGGTCAGAGATACCATTTCTGTGTTATCAAGCAGTCTCAGTACTAGGCTTCAACGGCTCAACAACCTCTGTAAATTTGCGATTAAATTGGGTGAAGAAGGCTCTTTATCTCAGGAAACCTATGATATTGCGTTGTTTGCCTTAGAAGAGGCCTTGAAACAGTGTGTGGGTTTGAATAATTCTATGAGGAGTGATCTTGAAACAAATATGTTGGTTAATCAAGGTTTCTTGAACTTTGAAGATGGAAACTTGGAAAGCAATATGGCCAAGGCATCTAGGAGGGGGAAATTACTGAAGAAACGCAAGGTTAGTCTTGCTTTAATCTTTTACCTGATTGAGTGATGGTGTTTAAAGTTTATTAAATTCATAAAACTTTTCAATAAATCAGTATTCATGTATTCTAGGTGCAACAGCAGGTTGAAGCATCAGCCATTGGGATCCAAAGCAGCAATGAGAAGATGGTTAGTCATAAGTTAAATTCTGACTACTTATGCTTGTCTATATAACATTTATTATTGGACTATGCTGTTGTTCCATGTAAGTAGGGAATTTAAAG
Source organism: Mitragyna speciosa (assembly GCA_024721245.1). Classification (NCBI taxonomy): domain Eukaryota; kingdom Viridiplantae; phylum Streptophyta; class Magnoliopsida; order Gentianales; family Rubiaceae; genus Mitragyna; species Mitragyna speciosa. The sequence goes on along the minus strand of CM045567.1, from coordinate 170,614 downwards.
GAAAAATGCTTGCCCTTGAAACCTTTTATGCCTCTCAGCCAGATGTACCAGGGATGGTAAGCATACCCAAAATAGACATAAAATTTTCCACATATATAAAAATTTTGGGTAGTGCTTTTCTTCTGTCAAAGATATTTACCTGCATTGTTCTCACCTACTATTTAAGGAATTGAGCCCTGGAATACCGATCATAAATAGATATTATGGTCTCCTCAGAGTGTTTAAGGACTGGTACTTCATTTTGTAGACTTATAATTTGTCTGAGCAAAAAGAATATGCATCTCTGAATTATTAAATATGTGGCTGTTCTGACAGGGACAAATGAGTTTGCTAGCACCGTTTCGGGAGGGAAATAATAGCAACCAACATTGCCTGCAGGTCTTTTTGGTATTACTTTTGGTGTCATTTTGTTATTTTCTAGCTTTTTGATGACTGGCTCATAAAGGTGTATTCAATGTTGCTTTACGTTACTGGAACATCACCTGTTCAATACCCAAAAACGGCCATTGTGCTTGTATGGGTTGGCCTGTCTTGCTATCATGTTGGGAGCCTCATGGTATAGTTTGCTCTTTAAAGTACTTGGCATTAATTCAGCTTGACATGAAGCAGATTAATTGAACATGATGAATGCATCAAAAGTTGTCATGATCATGGAATTTACTCTAAAGAGTTTAATGCAGAATGTGCAAGACCTTTCTGCCTTTCCATTCCATCAAATTTTGTCTTGCTCATTATGGCTGACATTTCTTGTTCTGTTCCAGGGAAATTTTGATTTAAAATCAACACAAGTTGGTCATTTTGCTCCTCAGCAGTCTCTCCGAGTCGTGGTACTGGATGGACAATCATAGATTTTTCATGATCTACTTTTGTTTTGTGAAGGGTATCACACAATTGCTGTATCTTACCTTGGGGTTTTCTATTGCAGGGGCACATTGGTTACAGAGCATCAACCACACAGGGATGCTATGACATCCAAGATACCTTGCAGGATATGGTATGTTAAGGGCTTGGTTTTGGTGTTGATGCTTAACGAAAACCTCACTAATTGAGCTTTTCTTTGTCATTCCAGAGGAATCAGTGAAAACTGCGCAAAGCATTTGTTTGATTTGTGTGTTTCTCTTGGAATTACTGTTTTCCAGAGTTGATCTTCAACATTTCAAAGCAGAGTAGCAGCCACGAAACATCCAAGCTAATAGAGTTTACTCATCCTACTTCATAGCATTCATTATGTATAATCTTGAACAGCAATACTGCACTTTCCTTAAAATGGGAATAGAAAATGTAGAAATCTAGTTAAACCTATTCTATCGCAGCTAACACCATTCTTCTCTCCCAATGTAATAAAATAGGCTTGATCAAAAAAAAAAAAAAAAACACACACACATACATAGAGAGACCCAAACCTGTTCCAATGTTACAAGTCATTAGTCCAATTATCAATTTGATAGAGAGTTGCTACACTGGATGAATGATTTTATGGTCAGTCCTTGGAGTAACGCATCTTTTGCTGCTTTCGAAGACAAAATCTGTTTTGTCGTGTCCTATTTTTCGAAAGACAGAAAAAGATTTAGATTGGTAGTGTGGAAAAAAAAGTGGTGTTTGACAAAAAATGGGATTTTTGAAAAATGCTTTATTAAAAAACAAAAGCGAGAAAGGGCCGAAAATGTGACTTTAAAAATGCGACGGTTTTAAGCCCAAAATAGTCTTAAAAGGGTTTTTCTTGTGAAAACGGGAGTTACTATTAGATATTGAGTTTTGGTGTATCAAGTCATCAAAAAAAATTTATTATAAAAAATTTCAAGAATGATTTCTTTGAAAAATATAATTTTTTAGGAAAATATAAGAAAATGAGAAAACTTTTTTAGACAACTTTAGATCTTTGAAAACGAGAGAAAAATGAGTTCGGGAGTAACAGTTGAAGAAAGGGAAGGCAAAGGCTTATACCTAAAGCACACTTTCAACCTAGCCGAAACTAGTTGCGAGGTTTAGTAAAATTTTTTTGAATATAACCCTAAGATTTTATCACATTTAGATGTAACTATATATATGCTAACTTAGACCTAAAAGAGATATTGAGAGGGACAGAATATCCCTTTGAGGTTTAATTAAAATTAACGCATTAATTGCGTAACCCAAAATAAGACATTAAAGAAGTCATGAGTTATGCAAAATGAAATGCAGAAAGTAAAAAATAAAATATAAATATAGATATAAGAGATCAAAGAAAAGGAATGCAACATAACGGGTACGGAGAACGAAAATTCGTGACAAATATATTCCTTCTTAATATATTTCATAATAAAGCAAGGCAATAAATAATAACAACCATAAATTAAAGCAATAAGCACATAAAAACAGGTAATAGCACATGGGAGCACATAGCATATAAGCATAATATTCTAGATGCAAAATCCTAGGGAAAGCGAGTAAAATATATAAGCACATAGCACACAAAAGCCCTAACTATTACACCAGAGAAAAACCTAATTATAATCTAAAATGGGTAAAGATAAAAAAAAATAGCCTATCTAACCTATCTATTACATTTTCTATCTAAGATACAAAAAGTTTTTGTCAATAAAATATAACCTATCTATTATATTAACTATCTAAATACAAAATTTTTGTTAAATAGAATATCACTTATCTATTACATTTCTTTGAATAATAAAAATTAAATTCAAATAAATAACATGACATAAATAAATGCTCACACATAAATAAAAATAATAAACACAAAAAGATCCATAAAAAAAAACACATAGAAGCACGTAGGAGCACATAAAGAGACATTAAAAGGATAATAGAGGTACCTCCCATTCGAAGACTCAGTATAAATTGCTAATAAAATGAACAAACATATAAAAAATACCACTATTTAAATAAATAAAGCAATAAAAGTAAATCCCAACAATTTGTGAGGTAAAAATGTAAATGGGGCAATATTCTAGGGAGAAAAATTCAAATTCCAGCAATCTATGGGACAAAAGCAAAAATTCCAACAAGCCTAGGGAGTAAAAATGCAAAAATATAGCAAGTTTAGGGAGTAAAATCTAATTTCCAGCAACAATGAGGACCAAAAATGAATTTCTAGCAACTCCAAGGGACTAAGTAGAAATTGCAGCAATTAGGGAGGGGTCAAAATCAATTTTTCAGCAAACATTCAAGGGCTAAAATGCAAGTTCTAGCTACTTGGGGGCGCAAAAATATAAATTCCAGCAACATTTGAGGGTAAAAATGTAATTTCAGCAACTAAGGAGGGTTAAAATCAAATTTCCAACAACATTGAGGACCAAAAATGAATTTCCAGCAACTCAAAGGGACTAAATAGAAATTCCAGCAAATATGAGGGACCAAATTAATTTTTCAGCAAACATTCAAGGGCTAAAATGCAAGTTCTAGCTAGTTGGGGGGCAAAAATATAAATTCCAGCAACATTTGAGGGTAAAAATGTAATTTCAGTAACTAAGGAGGGTTAAAATCAAATTTCCAGCAACATTGAGGACCAAAATGAATTTCCAGCAACTCAAAGGGACTAAATAGAAATTTCAGCAAATATGAGGGACCAAATTACAAATCTAGGAATTAGGAAAGGGTCAATGTAATTTCAACAAGCTTAGGGGGTTAAATTGCCATTTTTAGGTAAGCTCAGGGGGCAAAAATATAATTTCTAGCAACTTTAAAACCAAATTGCAATTATTCTAGACATAATTGAAAAGAAGCATAAATTTTAGGGGTCAATTCAAATAAATGAGAACGGAAATGAAGGAAACTAAAAGTATTGAAGGGCATAATGGCAATAACCAAGAACCTAAGGGGGCAAAACATTTGATAAAAATAATAATAATAAAAATAAGTGAAAATAAACTGACCAAAACTACATCTTTCTATGTCAAAGCGACGTAGTTTTGAAAACAGAATTTTTTTTACTGATTTTCTTCTTTTTTTTTCTTTCTTTTTCTTCTTCTTTTCTCTTTTTTCTTTATTCTTCTTTCCCCTTTTCTTTTTTCCTTTTCCAAATTTCTTTTCTCTTTTCTCTATCTTTCTCTTTTGGTTCTTCCCTCCTCTTTCTTTCTCGAATTCTTCGGCACTAATTCTCTCTCTTCTCTTCGGCATTTCTCTCTTCTCCGGCTCTGTCTTCTCTCTTTTTCGCTTTCTTTCTTCTCTCCTCTTTCTCTCTTGGACCAAAGCCTCTCTGTTTCCTTCTTCCCTTGAACTGAAGCCTCCCCCCCAAATACCATTTCTCGAATTAAAGATTAAATTCTATGGACACATCTATTGCAAAACCACCTATGATTAAGAATTATGCAGAAAACAAATTAGATGAGGGTTGCGAATTTACCTGGTAGAGGAGCGAGGAGGTGAAGTTAGCGGTGGTGGTGGAAACAGGTGGCGTGAGGGAGAGGTGTGGCTGCGATTTGGCAATAGATGGTGGCTGTCCATGGTGAAGAGAACGGCAGTGTTGACTGTAGGTGGTGATGCTAGTGTTGCAGCTGCGGACGACTGCAGCCAATGGTGTCTTTGGATTGTTGTTTTTTTTGCAGGTGGATGGTTGTTATTGTAAATTTTAGGCCGTGATTGGTGGCTCCAAATTGGGGGTCTATGGTGGTGTTTATGGGTGGTAGGCTATGCTTCTGTGTGCAGGTGGTGTTGGTGGTGGAGTTGCTGGTAGTGGTTCAATTAGACAGGATATGGAGGTTATGATGCATGATGTGTGCGTGTGTTTGTGGCTCTTTGGGAATGTGAAACTGATGTTTTGTGTATGATTGTGACTCTGTGTGTGTGTGTATTTTCGAAATGCTGTATGTGCTTGAAACTGGCGTGATGTGCAGGTGTGTGTAAAGTATGTGAATATGTGCGTGAGAGAGCAAGAGTGAGAGTGAGTGAATTGTTTGTGTCTGTGACTGCTCTGGTGAGAGAGATGTTTGGGAAGAGAGAGTGCAAGAGTGAGTGTTGTGTGTTTGTGTTGTAGAGAGAATAAGAGTGAAGGTGAGTGTGAATTGTGTGCAAGTGAAGTGAGAGGAACCGAGGGTGATGGAGAGAGTTGTGTGGTTTCTGTGAATGAAGGCAGAGATGGAGAGAGTTTTGTGTGTGCAAGTGAAGTGAGTTGTGAAGAGAGGGAGGGAATTGTGTGAAGTCTGTGGGCAGTGAGTGAACGAGAGGGAGAGGATGGAGTTGATGTATCTGGTGATTGAAAAAACTGAGCAAGAATCCCCTAAAATCTGGTAAAAATGAGTGCAAGTGAGGGTGTGATGTGATTAAACAAAGAGTAGTTGGGATGATGGTGTTTGGAAGCTATGGGTATTGCTAGGGTGGCTAGGAAATGATGGAATTTGGTATAGAGGTATGGCTGTTTGGCCATGCCAGTAGCAGCCACGCTGCTACAACGGCAGCAAGCTGCAAACGCAGACTGCTTCCTGCCCTCTTTTTTTTTTTTTTTGGGATTTGCAAGAAAATGAACAGAATAAAAGAAGATAAAATTCATTTGGACTCCTTGAATTATATATAAAAAAAACTGAAATTCAAACATTACTAGATTCACACATTATAAGAAGAAAGAAAATTCAATGTAAAAATTAAAAACTAATGCAACATTAGAAAATACATCATTAGTATATAAAAAGATACAGTTTGAAATAAATACCCAAATGGTCTCTAAAAAAATCATGAAATTTTTACATAAAATCTACAAGTATATAAAATGCACATATACAAATTTTTCACATAAAAGTTTTAAATAAAATGTGCATTGGAAAACGTGACATAAATATGACAAAAATTATAAAAATTACAAAAATTATTAAATGAGATTTAAAATTACAAAAATTTTACACAAAATACATTATCACACAAAACACATATACTAAAATTTTCAGTAGAAAGTTTTAACAACAATGCATTTTTCATGAAACGTGCATTTAATAAACAAAAAGATAAAAATTAAACAAATAACAACCATTCTCTAAAAATTATGAAATTTTTACAGAAAATTTATAAATATACAAAATGCACATATAAAAATTTTCAGACAAAATTCTAATAAAATAAAAAAAATGCATTGAAAAACACGCTTTTAACTTAAAAATATAAAATTCTAAATAATTACTAAATGACTCCAAAAAATCTTTAAAGATTAGAGAAATGACAACAAACCATAAAATATGAATTTAGAAATGAAAATAAAATAAGAGGTGTCTATAAGCTAAAATTACCATTTTGCCCCTTATGCGACTAATTAGTCATAATTTGCACAAAATTGCAATTGGCCTCCCAAAAATAACAAGTGCTCCAAAATGTTAAAAAATCTAAACAGTGTGTCAAAATTTAGTGTCTACATGTTTTCAATAGTGGTTTCCCAAATTTCAAAAATCACAAAGCACTACTCTGATTGATGAAATTAGGATTAATGAAATTAGGAGTATAAACGAATTGAGCGGAGTAGTTCATAAGCAACTTGGTCAAAAGCTCAATCTAAGCTCGGTCGACTTTGAATTTAAGCTGAGCTTTAGTAGCTCGACTCAATTGTCCAATTGAGTTAAAGCCTAAAATTCTTCTGCTTGAAAGTTCGTCGAGCTTGAAACTATTCTACTCAAAACCTCATCGAGTGTTTTTAATGTATAAGTGAGTATACTATTTTTTTATTTGATATGTAAAGTTACACTATTTTTTTATTTGATATGTAAAGTTACTAAAATAGTTATATTCTTTGCACAAATTACATCTTTCATCTTTTGTATTTGGGTTAAACATTTCACTGGCCATTAAATTTTTTTTGACCATATAGATTTGACTATTAAACTTTTATTTGTTTAAAAAATGTTGATGAACTCATAAATTGGTTATTTATGGTCATTCTATCAAATTCCGTTGTTAAACTAGACAGAAAAACAATATGTGCTACTTACATGCCAAATTTCATGGGTAAATTGGTCTACTTTTTGTTTTTGTTTTTTTTTCCTTTCTTCCTATCCACTTTCTTTTTAATTAGGTCTCCAACAATGGCATAACACCCAAAATCTCAAAGGCTAATCTTTTCTCCTCATCCATCCACTTAAAAACACACACTAAACACACAAATTTCTTGAATCAATGGTTTTATTAATATCCTTAGCCATCATTCTTAGAACCCTAATTCCATCACCATCTTTTTGTATTGTGCAAAAAAAATTAAAACTAAAATACCAGTTTTATGAGTTCAGTGACCTATTTGAAATTAAAAAAAGTTTAGTTGTAACAATTTTACGATAAAAAAGTTTAATGGCCGGCGGAGTGTTTTACCTTTGAATTAGTATAGGGGTAATTTTGCCAAATCTATTGATGTGAAATTAAAACATATAAAATTGTAAAAATGTCTTTTTTTTTCACCTTTTCTTTCTCCCAACAGAATTCATGTATTTTTCCTTTCCATATCTTCCTCCATCATTCTTTGCTTTTCAAATTTTAATATTAACATACAGAGCATGCAACACAACGAACACCATAGAGACACACAAACAAACACCTGCACACACACAAAGTTATTTTGTAGTATTTTGTTGGTTTTTTGTGATGTTTTCTTGAAATGAAAATGATGACGTTTGAAACTTTGATTTGCAAATTATGTTCAGTGCGCTTATTTGAAACTTTGACTTTTAAATTTTTTTTTTGTTCTCATGATATATATTGTTGTTAGAATTATGTTCAGTGCTTTGTTCTAATAATTTTGGTGTAAAATTTGCTTCGATTGGAGATGATTAAGTGGCGGTCAACGACGACACTTTCAAGACTTTTTTTTTTTTTAAGATATGCAGGTTTAAGTTGTTTTTGTCCAAATTCGAGTTTGGATCTATAATTTAAGGACTTTTGCGTACATATATAAACTTTGAAACTTTTGGTTCTTTGTATTTCCTTCCCTATATGTTTTTATAGCTTATTAATTGACCCCCAAATTTTTTTTAAAAGTCAAGAAGTTTAAAAATTAGATATAATTTAAGGAATTTTGCGTATATGTCAACTTTGAAACTTTTTGTTCATTTATTTACTTCTCTATAACGTTTTTATAGCTTATAAATTGACCCCCAAATTTTTTAAAAGTCAACAAGTTGAGGTGTATCACTAGAGCTCAAGTATGTCTCTGGTCGAATTCAAACTTTGAATTTGCAAAACTCATGGAGCTCAAACTCAAGCTTGGGCATTTGTACTTAGGCGTGGTGTCGGGCTCAAACATCTCAAGCTCGACCATGGTTATTTAGGATCTTAAGGGGTGCTTGGTTGGAGGGTATGGGACTCAAGAAATGGAATAAAACCCATATTTGTTGCTTGGTTTAAAGCAATTGGAATGGATTTTTGGAATGATTCCTATTCCCTCATTCCTTACCAAATGGGTGGGTTTTGACTGAACCCCTCATCTGATTCCTTTACAATTATTTCTATTAATAAAAACATAATCAAAAAAATCAAAAGAAACCTATTCCTCTTCCATTTTGTTCAAGCGACTCCCACAATACCTAAAGCCCTAACCTCTACCTCCTCGCCGCTCTACCTCCTCCTGCTGACATTCGCGGCTCATCCTTGTCGCTATTCTTCATCTCTATTACTAGTAGCGCAGGTAGTGAGTTGTGGGTTCTTTTTGATAGGTTATGGAAGTTGTGTAGGTGTTGATTGGTGCAAAGTGGATGGTGGTGCAAGATGTGCTATTGAAAATTTATGATGGTCTGTGGTATGATAGATTGTTTTCCTTTTAAAGAGCAAAGAAGAAGATGAGGATGGCTGTAGTTTTAGATCTGCTGTTGATGATGATGCTGGTGGTTGCGAATGGATGAGGGAGCCGATTGAGATTTTTAATAAGGTGATGATGATGATGAATAAATGGACGAGGGTGAGAGGTGGTGAATGAAGTGTGGCGAATGAAAGGTATTTCAGGGGCAAGAGTTGTAGGTGATAACGAAATTGGTTGTTGCAGTAGATGATTTGGAATATAGAAGAGAAAAATGAAATGATCCTCATTCCAAAATGGGAACCAAGCAAAAATATTGGAATGAAAACTTTATTCCAATTCTAGAGATGTATGATTTCATTTCCTATTCCAATTCCCCAATATGAACCACGCGCCCCCTTAAATCGTTCATACCCCCAATACAAGCTATCAAATCCCAGAATGCCTTCCAGCCCACCGGCCCCACCAAAAAAACACACACACGCACACGCACACATCCCTAATAATTCTCTACCCAACTATCCCATCCTTGACATCCCTATACGCATCAAGCTGATTTTCCAACACATCCCCAATAATTCTCTACCCTACTATCCCATCCTTGACATCCATATACACATCAAGCTGATTTTTCAATCTTGCTTTCCTCACTAAAAAGCAAAAAAAAAAAAAAAAAAGAGGGGTGGGGGAACACTAAGACAAAATCAATTTCAGAAGATGATTTTCGGATAACTAATTTCTTGTGTAATTCATGGTCTCAGATTAAATTGGTGCGGGTTAGATTGAGGTGTTTGATATACCTTTTGTTTGTGGTAGTGATCGTGATTTTGTATTTCTCTACGTCTGGCTTTTTACCACAAGACAGGGAAAGGAAGGGCGTTAGGCGATGAAGGTTGTAGGGAAGACTGGTTTGGCTCTCGGCAAGGGATGAACATATTGATTAGGGCTGGGGATGGGGTTGCAAACGGGGCGGTAAGGAAGAGAATGGAAGAAGCAAGTGAAGAGACAGTGGAAAAGGGGATGTTGTGGGGGTTATGCATACCGGAGAGATACTAGAATACAGCTATTTTTTCTCTTGTTTTAGTTTTTTTCTTTTTTGATTCAACAAGTATGCATTTAGGTTTACGATTAGGGAAAGTTCCTGTAATTTTGAAATCTCAAGCAAGCAATTAGAGGTGCCGGGAGACCAACCTATGATGCCAAAAGTATAATTGACACGTTTCATTAACTAGAGCACGCTCATAGATTTCCTCCTTTTGCACATAAAATTGCAAGCTTTTTTTTTTTTTTTTTTTTTATTAATAGAAGAGATATATTATAATAATAAATCATATAATGTTTGAGTTTACAGCAAAAGTATGAGCTAGTTGCACCTCCTTTCTAGATACTTTCGAAACATTACATAAAGCAAACATATTGATTAGAGAAATAAGATCAACAACCATAGGTTTAAGTAAAAAAGGTACTGAATCAATAGTTTTGATTCCATTAACTAGCTATAAGCAGCCTATGAGCACAAATATATGTGTGAATCCCAAATTAGCAACGTTCCGGATTGCGTGTAAGCAAGCATAAGCTTCGGTTTGTAAACCTGAGGATGCATGAATTTTGCTACCATAAGAAAAAATTTTAATACCATTAAGGTTTATGAAAATTTTAATACCATTTTAATGTTGCATTCCCAGAGTTGGCCTTAAAAGATCCATCAATCTGAATAGTTAAAATGTCTTGTTCATGAAAGAAAGAGTCCTTATAAACAGTAGGTCGATGTAATTGAGCTGCGTCATCAGAGTCTGTGTGACTCACTGTGGGTAGATGTGATTGAGTTGCGTCACCAGAGTCAGTGTGACTCATTTGATAATGATGAAGATTGATGTTGGCAATCATATAATTTGTATCTGTGATTACTGGCATAGGGTTGAAAGATGCATCATTCCAAATCACCTGATTACGTGCTAGCCATTTATTCCAGAAAGTGATAATACATGTAACATGAATACTTGGATATTGAATATTCTGAAACCACCATAATGCCCAAGAATTAAAAGACCATTTTCTCCTGTTTCAAAATTTAATCCCAGTTGTAATAATCTGCAAGTTATTTTTGAAGTAGGGCATTCGAAGAAAAAATGTTCCACTGTTTCACATGGATAACCACACCGTAGACATATTGGAGATGCAACAACTCATCTTTTGAACAAAGCTTCCATTGTTGGACAAATATTATGAAGAACTCTCCAGAAGAAGAATTGGATCTTTGATGGTATATGAAGTTGCCATAGAGTTTTAAAAATGTGTTGCAATGATAGAGGTGCCTGAAGATGGGAAAGTGAAGTTAAAGGTTTGGATAGATCGGAAAGATTTTTCGCAAGAACATAACCAAATTTAATGGAGTACATTTCAATTTTTTCTTTGCTCGAGATTTGGAGGTCATCCTGTGGAGTAAGAGGAATATGAATTGTTTGGATTGAATCATAGATATGTTTAGGGAAAAGGGTTGATAGGAGTGGATATCGCCAATTGCTAGCTAAATCAATTAAATGTTGAACTTTTAAATAAAAACTTGCAGAAGCCAAAGAGTTATATATTTGAGGGGGTTATGAGAGATTCCTGGAATCCAGTCATCCGTTAAATTGATAATTTCCCCATTACCTACCATCCATTGAAGTCCTTGCTTTAGTAAATCACAACCCCATAAAATACTTCTCCATCCTCATGAAGCAGAAGAATGAGGCTTGACTGTCATGAATTTATCCTTTGTGCAGTACTTAGAAAGAAGAATTCAACTGAATAGAGAGTTTGGTTGAGAATGTATTTTCTAGGCAGTTTTTGCCAAGAAAGTACAGTTCAAATGAAGAGTGGATTTGAGACCTAAACCACCAAAATGCTTAGACATACAAATATTATCCCAAGATCGCCAATGGATTCCTTTGCCATCTATGTCACCTTTCCAAATGAAGTTTGCAATTTGCTTATTGATAGAACGTGAAACTGAAATAGGATGACGAAATACTGGTAAAGTATATTGTGGCACAGAAGATAAGACATGTTTGGATAATGTAATTCTTCCCATGATGGACAAAGATGCAGTTTTGTATGTAGATATTTCGTTGATGATCCTGTTTCGGATCTGCCCAAATAGAGAACGTTTGGATTTGGAGAAATCCAAGTCCATACCAAGATAAATGCCAGGTCTACCAATATCTTTAATATCCATAATGTTTGCAAAGTGTTGTTGTTCCTCCTCTGAAGTGTTTTGGTTAAAAAGTAAAGTAGATTTAGCTTGATTGATTTGTTGTCCTAAGTGACTGGAATAACGATGCAAAGCCTCCTTCAAATTGTGGCACACTTCACTTTGTAGCTTCGAAAAAAATGATACAGTCATTTGCATACATGAGATGAGAAATAACTGGTCCCCTACGGGACAGCCCTGACGTAAACCGCGAGTAGGAGAGAAGGGTTTGTACTATCACCATTTACTGCAATTCTAAACTGAACGGTGGACATACAATTATAAATGAGCTCACAGCATTGTTGTGGAAAGCCAACTCGCTTTATTACTTGAATAATGAAAGACCAAGACATCCGGTCAAAAGCTTTAGACATATCAACTTTTAAGGCTGCACGAGATTTCTTTCCTGACGTCTTCTTTCTCAGGAGTTCAAAATTTTCATGTGCAATTAAAATGTTATCAGAAATCATTTTGGTGGGTACAAAAATATTTTGATTGTCAGAAATAATTGAATTCATAATTTTCTTCAATCTACTAGCAATGACTTTGGCAATAATCTTCTAAATGACATTGCAAAGACTAATAGGTCGATAATGAGACAACCTTGTAGGATTATGCATTTTAGGAATAAGAATTATTTTTGTATTGTTCCAGGGTCTAAGAGACACTCTGTTATTCAAAACATTAAGTACTGCGGAAGTGATAGAAGGTTGAAGGAAGGATCAATATTGTTGGTAAAAACTTGCTGAAAAACCAACAGATCTAGTAATTTCCATTTTCCCATTTGGAAAAGGGCAGTGGTGACTTTTGTAGCAGTGAACTCGTGTTCTAAAGAAACAGTTTCATTATTTGACAGGCGTAGGTCCAGATAATTCAGCGGGTAAAAGGGATCATTAGCAACTGATGAATCCAAAGACTGAGCAAGAATGTTGTCCATCGTAATAGGATTACCATGATTTTCCTGATATAGATTGAAGAAGTAATCTCCAATATAAAGAAGAATACTTTGATTGTCCTCTAACCACGATCCATCTTCTTTTTGTAGTTCAGTAATAGTATTTCTTGCCTTCCTTCTAGTCTCCCATTGGTGGAAAACCTGGTCTTACGATCACCGGAAAGCATCCAATTAATGTGAGATCTTTGTTTCCAGTATTCATCTTTACAAAGAGATAAAAAATCCAGATGATCCCATAGAGTTGATTCCATTTCCTAGCATTTAGAATCCGAAAGATTCGATTGCAACAACTCCAGGTGATAAGAAACTTGGTTGATTTTATAATCTAAGGAACCACAAGTCAGTCGATTCTAATTACTAAGATGATTCGTAAGGGAATTTAACTGAGAGACCTACTGCAAAGGTTGGATTAGCAAAGAACTACGATCGTTGTCAGAGGGAAGAAACCAAGATTTCCTAAGTATCTGTTCGCATGCTAGACTTTTCGCCCAAAATGCTTCAAACTTTGGTCAAAATGGTGTTTTGGATGACCATTGAAACTTAGTGTCAATGAAAATAGGTCCATGATCAGATCACATAATAGGTAAATTTCGAAGTATTGCTCTTGGGAACATAGATAGCCATTGAACATTTGCAAAAGCGCGCGGTCGAGATGTTCAGAAACAATATTCGAAGATTGCCTATTATTGGACCATATATACCAAACTCCGGTGTCATTGAGCTCATTCATATCAAGGGATGTAAGTAAATTTTGGAATTGATTAATGCCTTTGTTGCGTGAGGTTGAACGACTGATTTTATTTTGGTGTCCAAGAATTTGATTGAAATCACCTGCCATGAGTGTCGGTAGATTGCTGCCATTCATACATTGATTGATAGAATCCCAAACAGACTGTCTAGATTTAAAGACAGGGTGCCCATAAACAAAACATAACCCCCAGGTAGATCCATTCCGTTCCAACACACTAGTACAAATATATTTGTCTGACTTAGAAATAACCGAAATAAAAACAAAAGCAGTCCACGCTACACATAGGCCACTTGATGCACCTTTGGGTGGAGACTAAATTCCAGTTACAAAAATAGGTGGATTGTAGCCACTTAATCATTTTAGAATTAGAGGATTTAGTTTCCATGAGGAAGATAATATCATGTCTATGTGAACGGGTCAACCTGTTAATAGTTTGAATTGTAAAGATTTGACCCATACCCCTACAATTCCAACATAAGATCCTCATGGTAATTTAGGTGAATGTTCAGGTACAATCCCCTTAAAAACCGAAGAGATAGATGGAGCATCTTTAATCTCATCCAAAACACACAGATTCACAAACTAAGAAAATTGATCAGCCAGGAAAGAAGCTTCATAAAGGAGCGGCTGTTGATGGTTCTCAACCGAAGTTTGGAAGGTGACAAAAGCCTGCTGAATAAATGAATATGAGGTGTCAGGGTGTTGCGACGAACACAACTTTGTTTTTTGAAAATTGAGCATCTCCACTTAATCAATTTGCGTTTAAGTTTCCTAGGGCATATAAGGTTGGATTAGCCCAGAAGATGTAGCACTCCAATGAGCAGCTGCCCCGTGCAAAAGAGGTTGCAAATCAGTTGGGTCCCAGCATAAAGATCGAACTTCATCATCCTCATCAGAAGAGATGGAACTTTCTGAACCAAAGTAGTGAGTCCCCTGCAGACTTGAAGAAGTACACGTCAAAGTAGCAGCATCTTGTTCCAAAGATAATTTCTGTTTTTAAACAGTCAGCTGGTCGTTTTCGTTCAGCAAGATTGAACGAGTGGGTCACCCTGTTTAGAGATTGAGAGTCAGCGGGATTGAAGGGAATTAAGGCCATAGAATCTGCAATGTGTGAATTTTGATAAGAAGGAGGAAATGCTGGAGAAGTTGCAAGTGGCAATGACGATGCCAGAGCTGAGCGTAAGTGGGAAGCATACGCTGCGGGGATATGTAGTGAAAATTTAGAGACATCAGTTGACTAGGATGGAGATGTATAAGGAATAATTTGCAATGGGGCCTGGAAATTCGAATTTGGGTAAAAATGGGAAACTTGAGATTGGGAGAGAGTCCATATGTCATGAAAGTACATTGGGTTGGCCCAAGCGAGTGATTGTAGGGGATGGTAAGGAGTTGAAGCAGTCTGTAAATTAGAAAAGCAGTCCATTGAATTGAGACGGCCCAATGAGTGCAGGACCAAATCACCTTGCAAGTGGGGAACCAGCCCACTATGAAACATAGGCAGCTGAAACAGATGGAGTGCAAGAGAAGATAATTTGGACATTAATTGTCTTCTGGAATTGAAAGACAGATTGGCAGAGGAAAGTGACAGTTGCCTGGTGTTGGAGCATTGAAGTGTCTAACTCTGAATTTGCATTAAATTGATTCTTCCTTCATTTTCTTGCAAGCCAAGAATGAGATCAAAAGTATAGCTGTCAAGGCGGGTGGTTGTTGAGTGTAGCCTCTTCGTCTGAGTCTTGCAAGACAAGTGTGGCATTAGTGATGAAATCTTGCATCATCCAATCCGGTACATGTTTGTCGATTCAACGGGACAATGGCTTGTGTTTGACCATTTACAACTGATAACTGTTATTCTTCAATTTCTCCTGATGGCAATTGGAAAACTTGTGTGGGTGGTTGTTCTACAGTGGTTTCCTGGTCATATACATCAGTTTCATCATCATCAACGATCATATCTTCACCATCAAATGAAGGTTCATCCTCTGCATTCTGTGGTTGTGTATTGAAGTCACTATTAGGATACAATGTTTCCTCCTGCAAATCAACAGGATCATCCTCATTTAGAAAGGTTGCATTGTTTTTAAAATGACTGTTGGCATGTGAGGTAGAGTCCAGCCTTTGATGAAAACGAAAACCTCAAAACGATGACTATTCTCGAGAATAAATTGACGGTTAATCTGATGCCAAAATTCATTAGGGATGGAAGTGGTTCTGATGTCCCTAGAGTAAACATGAGCTCGAATGGAGTTAGGGTGTAAAACTTTGGTTTCATTTGAACGAAGAGGAAGGCCAAGAGTATGAGATAGATCCTCAAAGTGGTCAGTAAGAAATTCTTCCAGAGCTTCATCCGCGTTTGCAAAGCGACAGTGGGTGAAAGAATGTCCAATAAATCCACATCTTCTACAAATTTTATGAACCCTTTCATATTCAAAGTCAACCCAAATTAATCCTCCATCCAGCAGCGACAAATAGAAACCTGAAACAAGAGGAGCATGTAAGTTAATCCAAACTCTAGCACGCATATAAGACAGATTTCGCATGTCGATTAGGCCTGTTCAAAGTTCAGTTAATTCACCCGCAATCGAGGCAAATCTCCAACCTGCTTCATGGGTAAAACACTCTAAAGGAAGGCCTCTAATTCTTATCCATAATGAGTTGGAGTAATATTCCTTAACGCAATACCTGGCTGCCAACGACAAAGCACAAAAAGTGCTTCATTAATAGCATAATGATCATTGTCTAAAACTGCGATCATTTCTGCAAATTAGCAAACGTAATAATACAAACTTTATCATGACAACCAACTATCCAAGCACGATCATTCCATTTTTTTCCAATATAATCTTGTAAATGTTGAAAGCTAAAAGGACGATAATCCACCAAATAACCAATTAAACAATTTTGCATCCAATCAAAACCTTGTTCAGTATTCATAGTAGAAACACGATACCAAGGAGCTGTACGATTTGGCTGATGAATAGCGTGCGAAATATGTGAGCCTTCCTGGAGATCACGCTCCTCCAAAGAGAACTCTGGACCTAATAAAGGAGTAGAAGTATTTCCTGAGTGCTCACATTCCTGGAACCTTCCTGTTAAATCCATGGTCCATTGATAAAGCGAGCTAACAATCTTGTAAAGTTTGGATAGTGCTTACACATGGTCTTCGTAATTTATGGAAAACAGATTAAAGACAGTTGTTAAGAGAGATTAAAGCTAGCACCTTGTTTAAGTTAGGAAAAATGAGTGATAAAGGTGAAGAGACTGAACAGAAACAACTAAGGCATATTTTATCCGGAATATTTGGTGACAGAGAAAGGGGAAGAAAAACTTATGATCTGATAAGGGAACCAGATGAAAGGATTATATGAAGATACAAAAGCAGGATGATAAGAACTATGATAAGCAGACTCCTATGGAGAAAAGCTCTCAGAGAGAGAAATAACCAATTAAAGAAGAAATAACCAAATTTCTCATAAGACCAAAGCGAATCAAATCGCAAGCTTTAAATTTTAAGCTTTACCATATTCTCCTAACTTAACCATATTCTGCTATATAGTAACATAACGTCTGACTATATTTGTTTGGGTAACAATGTCACAGGTCTTTAAATTTCATCCATCCTTCAACTCCAGCTGCTAAAAACCGTAGTTTAGTCGCTGGCAGATCAGGGCCTTAAAAGTCTCGCACTAGTATTTGCTTTCAACCACGAAACTATTACATTGACAAGGACCTCTATGTCCTTGGATATTTCTGCACGAACAATTCCCGAGTCCATGCCAAGAGTATTGCTTACTTCTTTGGCAACTGTCTCCCATGGTGTCCCTGCAGTTAGAGACACCAAAAACTCTCCACCTCGATTCACTGCATCTGCCATTCCTGGGGGAACATCTGGGAGAGCCTGAATATCCAGATTCGGTGGGAGACATATCAAACAAAAAGTACATATGAATCTTAATTGGACAGAATTTCCCCAGCCCAAAGTTTGCACACGAGATAGAGAGAGAGAGAACCTGAAAATAAATATTTAATATATTAAAGGAAATATCTTGCAGAAGAATTTAACCTGTTGGAGCGGAAGCCCATGATCCCCAGGTAACAAGCGAATGGACATATCAAGCATTGAACTGATAGCAGCTTCTGAACTAAGCACCTGGGCTAGTACCGGTGTTTCGTCAATCACATCGTCTTTGAACTTTATCAGAAGATTCCTTGAAATCCCATAGTAAGATCTTATCTGTAAATCATAACCATCGTATATTCAATCAATGTCAAAAAATGTCAATTAACCAAATATTCGTGCTCCAAAAGTAACAAGGATATGATGAGTAATTTATATGTTTGGATTACATAATTAGCACAAATTCAAAAGTAATATAGTCATATGGTGAATGTTACTTCTCCTGTCTCCAAATTATTTTGTACCATCGGGAACACACAGAGCGCTGCTAAAATCACACATATTTTTACAAAAGTCTGGCAGGTGACTTTTATTCCGCTACGGCTCCTTCCACATATTCAAATTTAATAGATTGTTGCTGCGTGGGAACACAACAGGACGAAATTTAAGTGAAATGATATACTCAAACCTGAAGACAGCTGATTAGAAAGTTGAAATCAGACTACCCAAGAGTGCATCAAGTATGTACTAGAGAGAATACAATCTTGGGGAACACTTACTAATATCCATAACTACTGAATCAATTAAGCTGCACTGACAGCTGAGATTTTTCATACCAGTCGTTTAGTTTCTTCTGGTCTTGGAGTAAAATTTTCCCTTCCGTTAACCAAGTCCATGTATAAAGGAGGCAGTTGCTCCACCAGAGGAAGAACCTGCTTCATAATGGGAGGGCTCAAGTTCTCCAACTGTTTCAAAGTCATCTCTGCCTGTAAATTTGGAACCCCCAACAGAAAAGTACTTGTTCAGTTTCAAGGTTCATCAGTTTATAGGAAAACATCACCACAACAGTCCCAGATTAACCAACAAATTAAAACAGTCACCTGACACTGTTTTCTGCATATGAAGGTAAAAGCAACATCACCAATATCATTTTGAAAGTTATGAATACATTCCATGTTTTGATAAAAACAGCTACAATTATTAAGTGCAATTACACCAAGTGCAAATGACGACAATATTAATGTAAATGTTTACCCCTGGTATAAAGGGATTACCCTTTTGTGAATAATTACTTTAATTTTACTCATCAAAAAAATAATAACAAATAAAATAAAGCCTTGACAGTTCACATTTCTCACCCAAGGCGAATTGTTGATGATGATGCAATGTGTGACAAAAATGGTCCAATGCTTTGAACCATTGGTACAAGGACAGGGTGAGAACAATGGAATGGCTACACTTGCTTCCTAGGAGATTTGCAAAATTGTGTTAAAGTACATTGATGACACGCATATATTGGAGAAAGGACCAGAAATTCACAATTAAGTACCTTATTGTTAAATGCCATCAATAAATTCCCATTCCTTGGCACGGCATACCTTGTGCCTGACAATTAGAGATTCATTCAATCAATTATAAGTGATGATATCTGCTCCATTCATGTAAAGGATTTAGTAGAAAATTCATTTGTTAAACCAATCAAAAGGTGAATAAGAGATCCCAAAGAACGCCCAATGCCAAAGTAGGAAGATCTCGTTCCTACAGAACAAGACAAAGTTCAGAGTGCATAAGGAAAACTTCACATAATTTAGTTGTCAAAAATTACTCCCTTCCCCCGGCCCCAGTTTGGGGAAAAAGAAAAAGACCTTACTATTTCCTGAAGGAACCAAAGACGCCTATCAAATTTAAACTGCACTTCATTCGCAATCAGCAAGTGATCAAACCCACTAGCATAAGGAATAGCAATCACCAATATATCTCTGTCAAACAAAATCAAAAGCAACAAGTCCATAGTTTTTTTTCCCTCCATAACGCTGCCAATATTGGTAATTCCCTAACACACCTAGCCATGTCCACTTTAGAGCACAAGAGAAAACAAGAAAAATGGAAGGGAATGGAAAAGGGCCAGTAAGTAAAAGGAAAAAGATGTTGTGAAGAATAAAAAAATAAACGCAGAAATTTCTAATCTAAAACAAATGATTAAAGAACTGAATATGAAGTGGTAAAAACTAAAATCAAGCTTCAACCCCTGATAATACTTGAAACCATCAATATCAGGTTTTGGAGGAGGGAGGCACAAAACAAATAACAACTGCTATTCCAACGTGAACCAAATTTTAAAAAAATAGATAAATAAATAAACAAAGAAAACAGACATTACTAAAAAAGAAAACAGATATCACCAATGTGAAACCACTCACTCTTCTGCAAGGCGCTCCAAGAACAAGCGGTATGTAAGCTGAGGGGCAGCTCCAACAAATATACCACCAATGAAATGTACAATCGACACTGGCTTTGAGTTTTGTGGTCTCAATACCCATGCACCCTGCAGTATAGAATATATATCCCTCTGAGATTTCTGTTTCATTTTTTAATTGTCTTTCTTTTTCCTTTTACTTTTTCCCCATATTTATGGCAGGACAAAATAGGGATAACTTCCTCTAAATAATGAAACCAAGTCAAAATAGCAAACAAGACAGTGTCTTTAGAAGAATAATACAGTAGCTCTGGCACTGCCTTCAGAAGAAATAACATGCATTATGTGGCATTTCCACCCAGAATAAACTCATTAGCTGTAAAATTAATCACAATCCTCTTTGTTACATTCTTTCCTTTTAAATCCTTTAATTAATAAACCTAAGTTTCAAACCAAATTATCAGGCGTACAACAACTTATAATTTTATTTACATCATGTTGAATGAGAACAATTAGCATAAGTCACAGTTTGAATTATCAAAAGACAATAATTAGCAAAACACATAGACTGCCTTATTTTCTAACAAACGCAACTTCTTCAGGAATTATACATGTGAAAATATACTTGATCAGTTTCTCCAGGAAATCAACTTGCATATTATATTAATTGTGGAGCTAAAGAAATGCTCAAAAATGTCAAAATGGAGAAGTCAAATTGAAGGATACCTCAATTTCGCTCCAGTTGCTTGAAGTACCCCAATCGCCCTGAGATTGCTTCACAGTCTCCGTCAGTAATCTGAAAAAGAAAGCATGAGAAGCCATAATTATCTAATTCTGAAGGTACAAAACAATAAATGGATGATAAAGCTTTGATGACTGCAGTAATCAAATCTAACAGACCTCTGGATAGAAAATCAAGATTTTGAAACATGATCATGGTATTTCGTTCAAAAGATCGAGATACTTGGGAGTATTAGATCTCGATACTTATCCTCAAAATAAGGGCTTGAAAAAGGTTGTTATATGAGATGCAAGTGTGCGTGGTTCTTGTAAAGAGGCAATATTTAAGCCTTGGAGGGTGCAAGGCACACACAGAGAGAGAGAGAGAGAGAGAGAGAGAGAGAGAGAGGAGAGAGAGAGAGAGGAGAGAGAGAGAGAGAGAGAGAGAGAGAGAGAGAGAGAGAGCAATCGCCAGCAGAACAGAAGAATTGTGTAAATGAGAATATTCGGGTAATAGTGAAGTGAATGAGCTAAGCAGCTGAATGGATCTGAAAAGAATGTGAAGGGGATAACAGTAATATTTGAGGGTAACCAGGCCAAGATGTGATCCTGCACATTGGGCTCACAAGATGACTATCCTTTGCTCCTAATTTCCAGGCCACAAAACCTAGATTTCCACAATGAACACAAATGTTCTTTGAGCTGGCTCCAACCAACCTAAGAGTCAGCTATATGAGGCTTTTGAAGGAATTGATCCTTCACTTGATTTAATGTCATAATCTGGAAAACTTTACTTAGTGGTGTGTAGCGTGGTTCCTCTATGAGATAATTGTATCAAGATATTCATGGAGTTAAGATCCTGCAAAGGTGTCTGTTCATTGCCACCTCGCATAGCATGTGATTTTATATCTCAGTATTTGATATGTGCCATGGTGGCGTAGTTTTCTTTAGTGTTTAGGCTTAGGTTTGTAAAGTTTTTCAGTTATTTTATTGTTTATTTGTTAAGTTTTCTTTACTTAGAGTCCATGAGTGTGATTATTACTCATTTGGTTGGTTTTGGTGTATTTGACAGGATTTTCACCTGCATTTGTATAAATTGAGGTATACTTGGTGATTACCGCACTTGATACATTACTAGATTCAAAGTTGATCCCTCAAGTGAAGTGTTGAACGTGCTGAGTGGAGTTCGAAGAGTGAAAACGAAGTTTCTGACCAAGGCCGCGCCACGGCCTTTCCCATGGCCAAGGTCAGATTGTTAGTCCAAAGCAGCACAAGAGAAGAAAAGTTTCTGACCAAGGCTGTAGGCAAGGCCGTGCCATGGCCTGCCCTGTGGCCCAGGTCAGAAAGTCCGCCTGAAGGAACTCAACAAGGGAAAAGTTTCTAATGGAGGCTGTGGGCAAGGCTGTGCCATGGCTTGCCTCGTAGCCTTGCCACTGTAGTTACAATTTGACGTGTTTTTGACGAGATTTAAGGGTTGTAAAAAAGAGAGATATCAATGGTAACTGGAGAGACGGACAAAGAAGGATTTCTAGGTTTCAAAAGAGAGAACGAGGGGAAAAAAATCAACCCGAGAGGCGAGGGTTTTTTAACTCTATTCTCTGACGAACCAAGAAGAGCACACGCAAGGGCTCTAGATGAGAGGATTGTAACAATAAAGAAGGAAAATCTGCATATCAACATTGGAAGATTCAAAATTGCTATGAGAATGGATTTTATTGTTCTTTCTTTGTTGTTTGTTAGATTTACTTATTCTTGTGTGAACTAATTCATTAGGAACCTAGATGGGTTGAACCCTAGTCTATTTATTGTGGATTGATTCAATTTGGTTAATGAAAGTTACTCTTTTTACCTAAATTTATTTGTGAAATAACTTGTTTGATTGGATTGGGTTGCGCATGCTCTTTTTAAATCCACGATTTCAACTAAAGTTAATTGAGAAATTCCTTGGTTGATTGGAATCACTTAACACATAAAGAGGCCTACAAGAATCACTAAAGATAGGATGACTTAGGCTTTTCTGGTTAGATTCAAACCTAACTTACTTTATGAAATCCATAGTTTCGGCATCATTCTCTTAGGATTTTAGTGAAGGAGAGATTCACACTAATCAATTAAGGGAGTAGAGAGTATAATCCTTGAAAAAGGTTATGCACTATTGAACGGATTTTGGGGTCTAGGAGATTTGGTAATTCAATTAATCAAGAATTGAATCTCAACAAAGACAATTAGGGAGATTCCTAATCTAGGTTCACATTTGCTTTATTGTTGAATTCAACTACTTTTTGTCTTAGTGTTATCCTACGTTGGTTTAATTAGTTTAGTAATTAGTTAATCTAGTAGAAGTTGAATTAAATATCGTTCACTCCTTTAGAGGTTAAATAATAGAACAAGGGTTAGTATTAATATTCATAGTCCTCGTGGGTACGATACCTAATATTTATCTACACTATACCACAAAAACGATAGGTATACTTGCATATCGATCTGTAGTATATCTCGGTGAACAACAAGTTTTTGGCACCTTTGCCAGGGACGGTGATATTAGGAACACTTAAAATTTATTACTTTAACCCTTGTTTCCCTTTTTATCTATTGTCTTTCTTTATTATTATTAGTTTTATTATTTCATAGCTATCTTGTTGCACTATCTACAGGTATTTGCTCTAGTGCATAACAAGGAGTAGTCGTGCTGCACTTTTGGAGCAGGATCCAGAGATTGAACGAATGTTTTTTCGAGCACTTCGAGAAAGAGTTCGACAAAAGGAGGAGGAGATCAAATTAGAGTACCAACAACATCTAGAGATAGCACAACCTCCCAATAACAATCTGGTGGTTCAAGAGAATCTTCTCCTCCAGGAGAATGCTCAAAACTAGCAACAGCAACCAAGGCAATTGACGATGTCAGATTATGCTAAGCCACACTTGACCAGGACAAAGCCTAGCATAATTAGACCTCAAGTGGCAGGCAAACAACATCGAAATCAAGCCCAATGTGATTCAGATAGTACATCAGTATGTTCAATTTGATGGCCTCTTAGACGAAGACCCAAATACCCATATCACAAGTTTCTTTGAGATTTGTGACACATTCAAAATGAACGAGGTATCAGAAGACGCCATAAGGTTGCGATTATTTCCCTTTTTATTGAGGAATAGGGCAAAGCAGTGACTCAACTCTCTACCTCAAGGGTCCATCACAACATGGGATAAGATGGCTAAAAAATTTCGAGCCAAATACTTTCCACTAGCCAAGACCGCTAAGATGAGGAACGACATCTCGTATGCACAGATGGAATCCGAGACTCTCTATGACACGTGGGAGAGGTACAAGGAATTATTAAGAAAGTACCCTCATCATGGTTACCTTTATGGCTTCAAGTGCAAACCTTCTACAATGGGCTTAGCCCGGCGACCAAGCAAATGATAAATGCAGTTGCCGAAGGGGCTCTAAATAGTAAGACACCTGAGGCTACCCACGAGTTGATAGAGGAGATAGGAATAAATAGCTACCAATGGCAAGGCAGGCAATCCAAGCTTTCTAAGCCGGCAAGGGTCTATGACGTAGACGCGGTCACTACCCTAGTTGTCCAAGTAGAAGCATTGAGCAAGAAGATAGATGGACTTTCAACTGCACAAACACCAGCTCAGGTAATGCATTGCAACCTCTGTGAGAGAGGTCATGACAATCAAGAGTGCCCAGTGCTCAGTGCCGTAGAGAACATTAACGAACAAGCTCACTGTATGGGAAATGCACCGAGGCTCCAAAATAACCCTTACAGCAACACCTATAACCCTGAATGGAGAAATCACCCTAACTTCTCATCGGGCAATTAGGGATAACAAAGACAACCTCCACCAGGATTCCAGCAGCAACACCAACCTCAGGAGAAGAAACAAATTCTGAAAGATCTTATGAGCAAGTTCATACAAGCATCAAAGACACGCTTCTAGAGTATTTGAGACATCTTTGCAGAATCAGCAAGCTAGCATTTAGAACGTGAAAAATCAGATAGGTCAGCTTGCTAAAGTCATTTTAGAAAGACCTCAAGGAACCTTCCCAAGTAACACTGAGACCAATCCGAGGGAGCAAGTAAAAGCAATTGCATTAAGAAGTGGGAAGGAATTACAAGGTGAGGAGGCAAAAGAGAAAGTGGAGGTTTCTATTGATAAAGGGGTTGTAGAAGAAGAGAAGCAGAGCAAGGGGGCAGAACCAAAGAAAAAGTCGGTGAAAGAGTACAAGCCCCTATTCCATGTCCGAGCAGACTTCAGAAAGACCACAAGGATGAGCAATTCAATAAGTTTTTAGAACTTTTCAAAGAACTACATATTAACATACCGTTTGTTGATGCTTTATCGCAGATGCCCAAGTATGCGAAGTTCCTGAAGGACCTGCTAACAAACAAAAGGAAATTAGAGGAGCTCTCAATTGTCACAATGAATGAAGACTGTTCTGCTATTATACAGAACAAACTACCGCAGAAACTGAAAAACCCAGAAAGTTTCATAATCTTTTATGACATTGGTAGTTGATCTATTGATAGGGCCTTGGCTGACTTAGGAGACAGTATTAATTTAATGCCATATGATATGTTTTTGAAATTAGGTTTAGGAGAACCCCCCCTACTAGGATGAGTATACAGTTAGTAGACGGGTCTATTGAATATCCTAGAAGTATCATAGAGGATGTCTTGGTCAAGATACTTGGTCAAGATAGATAAATTCATCTTTCCCGTGGATTTTGTTATACTAGATATGAAAGATGATCTAAAAATTCCTCTAATTCTAGGACGACCATTCCTTGCTACTACTAAACTGTTGATAGATGTTCATGCAGGGAAGTTGACTCTTAGAGTAGAGGATGAGGAAGTGGTCTTCAGGATACCTGAAGACATGAGACATTCTCTAGTAGAGATGATACATGTTTTTATGCAGATATTACTAATATAGAGTCATTTTCTATTTTGCAAGAGATTGCTACAGATGATGCATTGGAATCATGTATCACTCATGGAGAAGGTTCATTATCCGACCTAGCAATCCAAGAACAAGCAGCTCATTTGGAAGCCAAGGAGCCTATGAGAAGGATCAAGCTATTTGAAAATTTAAATGGAATGAGTGGGGGTGATCTTAAACCTTCAATTGAGGACCCCCCTGAACTAGAGTTGAAGAGATTGCTCAACCATCTGGAATACGCATTTTTAGCTGCAAACTCAAAACTGCCATTAATTATAGCATCAGGACTAGAAGAGTAGAAGAAAGAAAGGCTACTTCACATGTTGAAGGAGCATAAGGAGGCTATCGCATGGAAGATATCAGATATCAAGGGTATTAGCCCCTCCTTCTACACTCATAAGATACTGTTAAAAGATGATTTCAAGCTGGTGGTGCAACTCCAAAGGAGGCTAAATCCAAACATGAAGGAGGTGGTGAAGGCAGACGTAATTAAAATACTTGACGCAGGGTAAATTTATCCTATATCTGACAGTTCTTGAGTAAACCATGTGCAAGTAGTACCGAAAAAAGGAGACATGACGGTGATATCAAACGAGAAAACGAACTTATCCTGATGAGGACCGTCACTGGATGGAGAGTCTGCATAGAAGTTGAACAATGCTACATGCAAGGATCACTTCCCATTACTTTTCATTGACCAGATATTGGAGCGGCTCTCTGAGCACGAGTACTATTGCTTCTTAGATGGACTATCGAGTTACTTTCAAATCCCGATAGCCTCTAAAGATCAAGAAAAGACAATCTTCACCTGCTTGTATGGCACCTTTGCATACCGGAGGATGCTTTTTGGATTTTGCAATGCATTGGCAACACTTCAAAGATGCATGGTGGCTATATTTGATGACCCAGTCGAGGACATCATGGAGGAGTTTGACATTGAGATCAAGGACAAGAAAGAAGCAGAGAACTTGGCAGCAGATCACCTTTCTTGCCTTAAGAATGATCAATTGGGAAACCCACACAAGGGAGAAATCAATGAGGAGTTCCTTGATGAGAAGCTTTTACTTTTTCTTTTTCTTATTTTCGTACTCCTTGGTTCGTTGACATAGCTAATTATTTGACTTCACAAGATCTCCCTAGGAAATGACTCATCGGAAGAAGAAGAAATTCTTCTCTGAGTTGAGACATTACTTGTGGGATGACCCATATTTGTTTAAGATATGTGTAGATCATGTCATAGGGATGTGCATGGACTATCTTGAGGCGGAGGACATAATGGAGCATTGTCACAGGGGTCCCGGGGTGGTCATTACCAAGCTAATGGGACGTCAAGAAAGATCAAGACAGGTTTCTACTGGCCTACTCTGTTTAAAGATGCGAGAAGGTCTGTTGAGAGATGTGATGAGTGCCAAAGATCAAGTAATTTCTCTCGAAAGGATGAAATGCCCCAATCTGTTATTCTTGAATGTGAAATCTTTGATTTATGGAGGATAGATTTCATGGGGCCTTTTCTGGTATCCTTTGGAAATAAGTACATTCTAGTGGCAATTGACTACGTCTCTAAATGGGTGGAGGCTCAAGGCACACCTACTAATGACACAAGGGTAGTGGTGAAATTTCTAAAAAAATTATTCACACGATTTGGCACACCTAGAACAATAATCAGTAATAGGGGTAATCACTTTTGCAACCAACAATTTGAGAAAGCGCTTGGTGTGACTCATAAAGTAGCTATCCCGTATCACCCTCAGAGTAGTAGTCAAGTTAAAGTAATAAACAGAAAATTGAAAAGGATATTGGAAAAGATAGTTGAGCAAGCCAAGAGGGATTGGTCTATGAAGTGAGATGATGCACTTTGGGCTTATAGGATAGCTTACAAGACTCCTATAGGAACTACTCCTTATAAACTGGTTTATGAAAAATCTTGTCACTTACCTGTTGAGTTAGAACATAAAGCTTATTAGACTATTAAGAGTCTTAACTTTGATCTCAATTGTGCAAGTGAGAAGAGGAAGCTTCAACTAAGTGAATTTAATGAATGCCGTCATGAAGTTTACGAAAACTCAAGGATTTATAAGGAAAAGATGAAGGCAATGCATGACTGGAACATCAAGCATCCGAAGGAGTTTAAACCTGGAGATCAATCCAGATTGCGCCTCTTTCCAGGTAAACTTAAGTCTAGATAGCTTGGACCGTTTGTGGTTAACCGAGTTTTCCCTTACGGTGTTGTAGAGATCATACACAAGGAAAAGAGAACGTTCAAGGTTAACAGGTATCGACTAAAGTTCTACTTTGGAGGAGATTTCAATGATCAAGTGCGGGAGGTTCATTACCTTTATGACCCTAGCTCATGATCACCTGGTAAATGTCGAGCTAACGACGTTAAACAAAGCGCTGATTCGGAGGCATCCCAACATTTTTAGTATTATTTCTTTTTGGCAATTGGACTTTCTTTGAATTAGTTTGATACAATTCCTTTAATGATGTGTTTGTTGAGTATTTTACAGGTCTAATGACAACGGGAATGCTTTAATGATTGGATGAGTACATGAGCCAACACATTCAAGGGAGTTTAGCTTTATTTTATGCCCTATGCATGTTTTTCTAGTGATTAGTATTAAATTTCCTTGGTGTGAGCACTCATTATAACCTTAAAATGTTAGATTTGAGCTTGGAGTTTGGTTTTGGGAGGAAAAAAACACGAATTTTGAACATTCTAAACAAGGCCAAGGGTAAGGCCGCGCCACGACCTTCTCCACAGCTAAGTTCAAAAGCAACTTTTGAACTTCGCGCAATCTGACGAAGGCCGTGAGCAAGGTCATGCCCTGCTTGCCCTGCGGCCTCGACCAAATTGCGCTGTAAAAGGGTTTTCTTCGCCTCTTTGTTCATAATCTCATTTTCTTTTCTCTTCTCATCAGCAAGAACCCTTTCCTCCCACTTCCAAATTCTTCTTCCCGCACTTTAATCTGCACTTTAATCCTCAAAAACATCATCTTTCACTCCATTACATTCAATCCACCAAGAGATTTTGGTGAAAAAAGAGGGATTTTCAAGGGTTTCATTCACTTAGCCCATTCAAAGGAATTTGGTCTAACGTAGTACTTTTTCATCAGATTTTTAAAGGTATGTTGAATACTTTAGACTCTTCCTACTTTATTTTGTTTCACTAACATGTTTTATGTTTAATAACATCCAATCTAGTAATTTTTCTTGGACTAAGATTAGTTGAACTATATTACTCACATTTGAATGCAAGTGTTTTTAGTCCATATTATGAGTTTAATGGCCTATTTTGGATGTTAATTTTATGCTTTGGGATTAAATAAAGCATGGGTTAATTGAATTAGAGGTTAATTTCTGGGATTTTATAATTATACCCTTACATGCCTTTGTAATTGATATGCTCAATTTGGGTTTTGATTATTAGATTCCATGATATGGGCTAGAGTCTATTATTGATGGGCAATTAATAGATGATGAGTTTTGGGCAATGTGGTTTCTATTTGATGGTTTTCAATTTTGTTGCCCTTATGGCTTAGAATTGATAATTTTAGTATGGAAGGAAATTATTAATAGATTCTTGATTGAATAATGCTCTTGAGGTATTAAATAATCTAATAATGTATATTTAGAAGGACAAATGGGATATTGAAATAAGTTAGCAACAATAACCTTTGATTGCATACTCCTCCTATGGGATTGTTGATTTAACTGGTTATTCTTCTTTATGTCAAGTGCTACTCAATTTTTATCTCCTATCATATGTGAATTGCAATCTCAACAATTTGAGAATTTAATTTGTGCATGGATGTGATGTTAATGAAAATTGTGTTTCTAGGGACCGTATATGTTATTGCATGGAATGAGTTTTTATTTGGTATACCTGTAGCATTATTGATAAATATTTGTTTATCTTCATGTAGGATAATGCCAAGGACAAAGATGGGAGGAGGCCCTTCGAGTTTCATTTGGTCAAAGAGGAAAAGAGGGGAAGGCTCCTTGTCCCAGCCACCTCATGAACCTGCTTATGATGAATCCAGGTTCACTCATTGGAGAATCAACAATGGTATCAGGAGCATGAGCACAAAGAAATTATCATCAAGAAGGATGTGGCTGAGAATGTGGACGACTACCTCCATATCTCGGAGATGTTTGCAAGGCTGGGTTGGAACGGCCTACTGAGACTGCCTCCTCATTATTATCCTGACCTCCTGAAAGAATTTCATGCCAATATGGAGGACAAGGACAAATATGGAGGTTCTTACTTGGTAACGACTGTACTAGGTCAGAGAATATTTCTGACATGGAGAGACCTGGCCAGGATATTAAATTGCCTTGACAGTGGGAACGAAATTGTGTACAAGGAAAAATTCAAATGGCCAGGAAGCTGGACCCCAACCAGGGTTGGTAATAGGTTCAATGTCTAGGAGTAGTCCGCCTGTGGAGGAAACAAAAGATACCTCAAGGCTAATGATTTTGCCATCCTATATCCTGCCGTCATCTTTATCTTTGCCTACTATGTGTTGCCCAAGAGAAGTGGGAAAAATGAATGCCGATACAATGACATCTATTTCTTCGATGAAATGATCCACGGCAAACAGGTATGTGAAATGGAAATTGACACCCCGCTCTGTTGTTATGTGATAGCCACTTGGGAAATGTGGCCAATCCAAGAGATGTTGAATCCTGCTTCGGATTTCCTTGACTCCTCTCCCTTGTTTTTGAAGCCTATGGAGTCCCATTGGAAGGCCAAACGAAAATGAACACCGACCAAAGAGACACAGTAATTGTTGCGCGCCTACGAAGTATTGTGGACCAAAAAGACTAGAGCAAGATCCGTGTGCTTGATGCCATTGAACGTGGCGATGATCCATTGGTAGAGAAAGAGGAGATGCAACACTTGAAGCAAGAAAGGCCTTCATAAACACATGAGGAGCAGTCTGTTCACGAAATGTTTCAGTCCATCTTAGGGGAAGTAAGAGGTACTAGACTGGCGATGGAAAGGATGGAGGGTCGTGTGGAGTCTTTAAAGGGGCGGATAACTTCGGTTGAAGGACGGATGACCTCTTTTGAAAACGAGCTGAACACATAGAGACCCTATCGACATTATCCTTAGCTTTTGCTCACCCCTTTTTATTTGATTTTCTCTTTTGATTGTTTTCATTTCCATAAGTTTGGGCCTGTATAAATATTTTCTTCTTAGTCATCACTTTGGTACTCACTAACTTTCATGATTAATGTTATGTTTATGTTTCATTGTGATGTGTTGCAGCTATTCTTTGATTGCATACTTCAACTCGTAGCATTTTCACTTTGGAACGAAAAAGCAACACATATACAGAGGGGAGTATTAGTTTTAATTTTCTTCTCTCTCTTTGTTTTATTTTTTCTCACACACGGGGGACAATGTGTGACTTGTTTTGGGAGGGGGGGAGAAGATATCAAGTACTTGTTAATTTTGTTGGTTGCTTTGACTATATTGGTTTGATGATTGGATAGTCATGTGTGGCAAGAACATGTTTTCTTTGGCAGGGAGTCGTTCCTAGTATAAGGGAGACTCTGTCCAAAATTTTCATGTTAAGTTAAAGTATCCAATCATTCTACTTATGAAAATCACAACGTCTAAGTAGTTAGTTTCAATTTCCCTTGCCAGAGTATGAAGATGGCATACATCTTTAAAAATATCCTCAAGTTGGTTAAATAAGGAATGGAAATTCGAATACGAAATTAGGAGTTTCTACCTTAGAGAAAATAGGCTAGGTAAAGGGAAGGGAATTAAGTGGAGATTTTGTAATTTTGATAATGTTCTTCCTTATTATTGCATTATTTGAGAAAAAAAAAAAGAGAAAGAGAGGAATAATAAATCATTAGCACTCTACTCCAATGATTCATATGCATAGTAATCGGGAATCTTCATCTAAAAATGTCAATTTTCGTGTCAAACAATATTTGAATTATGAGTATGCATATAGCAAGGCTTGATTGAAGATGAGTCACTCAAAAAGGGCAATGTCATTTCTCAAAGCTAAAGGCTATGATTTGCTTTAAAAAAAATCTTGTTATGCAGTGATGTTGGTAGAAATATGAGTAATTTTATTTGTGAAAAAAAAAAAAGAAAGAAGAGAAGAATAATAAGGGAGAACGAGTTGAACTAATGAAATCGAAAGTTAATTCGTTTTTCTTTGCTTAGCATGATGAGTATATGAGGTAATTATGAATAATTTCGTATTAGCTTTCCAGGGTTGGTAAAGAGGGTATTTTAAGATGCGTGCATGTTTTTCCATCTGGCTGAATCATTATTTGAGTGCTTTATAGTTCATTGCTTGAGGGTAAGCAATAGGTTAAGTGTGGGGGGATTTGATATGTGCCAAGGTGGCATAATTTTTTTTAAGTGTTTAGGTTTAGGTTTGTAAAGTTTTTTAATCATTTTATTATTTATTTGTTAAGTTTTCTCTACTTAGAGTCTATAACTGTGTTTATTTTTCATTTGGTTGTTTTTGGCATCTTTGGAATGATTTTTACCTATATTTTTGTAAATTGAGGTCAACTTGGTGATCACCGCACTTGATACACCACCAAATTCAAAGTTAATCCCTCAAGTGAAGTGTTGACCAAGCTAAGTGGAGTTGCAAAGGAGAAACAACGTTTTTGACCAAGGCCGTAGCGAAGGCCAATGTTAACTTGAGGAAGCAAAAGAGGAATAAACCTTCTTACTAAGGCTGTGGGCAAGGCCACGCCATAGCCTGCCTTGTAGCCTAGGTCAGAAAGTCTATCTGGACAAGCACAAGAAGAGAAAAGTCTCTGATAGAGGTCGCAGGTGAGGCTGCGCCACGGCCTGCCCTATAGCCTAGCTACTGCAGTTGCAATCTGACGCGTTTTTGATGAGATTTGAGGGCTTTTAAAGGGCGAATTAGTTGGTAACTGCGAAGACGGACGGAGGAGGACTTCTAGGCTTCCGAAGAGAGAACGAGTAAAAGAAAAACAACCTAAGAGGAAAAGGTTCAGGAGACTCCAATCTTGGACGAATCAAGAAGAACACATCGTAAGGGGCTCTAGGTGAGAGGATTGCAGCAATAAAGAAAGGGGAATTTCTACATCAACACTTGAAGATTCGAGAATCACCATGAGAATGGATTTTATTCGTTCTTTCTTTGTTGATTGTTGAATTTCCTTATTCTAGTATGAACTAATTTGTTAGGAACCTAGATGTGTTGAATCATAGTTATTTGGTGTAGGATAGATTCAATTTGGTTAGTGAAAGTGATCATTTTTTTCTTA
This sequence comes from Mitragyna speciosa, assembly GCA_024721245.1. Classification (NCBI taxonomy): domain Eukaryota; kingdom Viridiplantae; phylum Streptophyta; class Magnoliopsida; order Gentianales; family Rubiaceae; genus Mitragyna; species Mitragyna speciosa. Next base: position 137,719 of record CM045567.1, on the reverse strand, counting down.
GATTTATTTGTGAAATAACTTGTTTGATTGAACTGGGTTGTACGTGCTCTTTTCCAATCCACGATTTCAACTTAAGTTAATTGAGAAATTACTTGGTTGTTTTGAATCACTTCACAAATAGAAAAGGCTTGCAAGAATCACCTAGAGATAGGATGTACTTAGACTTTCTCGGATTAGATTCAAACCTAACTTACATTTATGAAATCCATAGTTCTGGCATCATTCTCTTAGGGTTTTAGTGAAGGAGAGATTCTTACAATCAACTAAGGGAGCAGGGAGTATAATCCTTAAAAAAGGTTATGCACCATTAAAGGGATTTTGGGGTCTAGGAGATTTGGTAACTCAATTAATCAAGAATTGAATCTCAACAAAGACGATTAGGGGGATTCCTAATCTAGGTTCACGTTTGCTTTATTGTTAATTCAACTACTTTTTGTCTTAGCTGTTATCCTACGTCGGGTTAATTAGTTTAGTAATTAGTTAATCTAGTAGAAGTTGAATTAAATATCATTCACTCCTTTAGAGGTTAAATAATAAAACAAGGGTTAGTACTAGTATTCATAGTTCTCGTGGAAATGATACCTGATATTCATCTACACTATACTATAGAAACGATAGATATACTTGCCTAGGGATCCGTAGTATATCTCGGTAAACATCAATATTACTAATCAGATTTTTAAGTTTGGCAGCTTAACCTGCTACATGTTAGTATGCACTCTCATTTTATCATCCTATTATATAATAAAATCCAGCATGATTGACATGTCATACATCAAATGGTACCACAACAAATATCATCCAGTATACAAAGAAATTTACATCACTACACATGCTAATGTTACTGTATGCTCACAACTACAATCCGATATCTAATACTCTGCATACAATGCTCTATGGCAACCCCAGGACATAGGAATCTTTATCTCCAGCCTATTAACTTGACTTAATGACCTGTGGTGCCTATTTATCCTTCCCCCTCTTGCAGTGACATCATGTAATACGCCAAATTAAACCCCAGAGAACTACATCATGCGTCAATCATGCCTTGGCTTATGCGATACCTCCTAATGCCTAATTAACTAACATGCAGGCCTAACCTCTCAAAACCAGATAATGTAGTGATGTGCCAGATAAGAAGTTGCTTGTCGTGCCACATGACCAATTAGTTCTAGCATATAAAAAGTGTGTTCAGGATTCCCAAATCAGCAATGCACAATCCACATTTGTGTATTAGGGAATGCACAACATACACAGTTGTGTAAACGTTTCTGTGCAATACCACATGAGGGAACAGTATTTACAAAATGTGTTCTGACTTGTAATTTCAGTAACCAAGGAGAATGGTAGGAAAGAAAGATGATTAGTCATAAATAAATTTCTTAGTAGAGGCACCGCTGCCATCATTGGTATATCTATGACTTTTACATTCTTCATTATTAATCACCATTGCTGTATGTTGTCAGTTTTCGCATCTTGGAACTAATATCATTATGACACCACGACCAGAGACCAAGGGTGTAAATAGCACTAATAAAGACATCAACAAATTATTATATCCATTATTTCACAAGCAACACTAAGAAAGAAACATGCTACCATTACCTTCACCAGAGCCAAAAATCTAAGTGCCCTATAATTTTTTAAAGAATATATTGGGAATTTTCGGTTGAAAACAGTATCATTATCAACAGAAGCACTTGCTGTTGTTACTGTTGGATCGCAATTTATCATTCTAACGGTTTTATGCTTTACCACTGCCATTAGGCCAATACTTTTTCCACCATTCAAACGTTATTGTACCAAACTCTGGACAAATGAGAAGATAACACAGTTTGAAACTGATTTTCAAATTACCATCTAAAACCTTATCGGCTTATCCAACTACTGGGGAAATTAACTTCCATTTTTTTTTTTTTTTTTGGGTAAACGGTGGAATGAAGTTTCCGAAAGAAAATGTTTTGGGTCGAATCAAAAAAGAACCGAGCGTTTGAGTCTATTGAAGGGCTTGTAATATCAGATAGTGCAACGATGTCAAATGAAGAAATTCATAATTCATGAACAACTATTGGGTAAAGGAATTTGCCAGACCTCTCAATATCTCTGTAGAGTTGAATTCCAATTTGATTGTTGTTGCTCCCAACTTCGTCCTTGTCGTTAGTGCTACAATAGATTCTGCTGCACATCAACGATGAGGCAGATTTGCGATATCTGACGGTGGAGTGGGCACTAAAATTAATGCCTCTCCTCCTTTGGATAGTGCAGTCCAAGTATGCAGAAGAAGAAGTAGCGTGCACACTCGGCGTCCATAGCCAACTCGCCATTTCAGACAAATATCACTCTCTCTCTCTCTATATATCTCTCTCTCTCTATACATATATATATCTTCTTCTTGTAGTGATTATTTCCCCGGCTGGCTCCAAAGAAAAGATCCTTCTAAGCCTTGTCCAGGGAATAGGGTTAATCAGATGACTTTAGAAGCATGAATGAATGATGCTCCCTGCTCTCCCTCACCTACTCGAGTCCCACTTTGCCAGAAGGGGGAAATGCGACTTGCGGGCAGCGTTTCTAAACTCGACCCCCTGACTGAACCCGTCGATTGACTGTTCCCCTTTTTTCCGGTTCAACCGGATTGCATCATTGCTTTCTCCTTGTTTTTAATTTCAAAAAAATGGGTACTAAATAAAATACTTTTTATATAAAAATAGGATTCTAAAATGCGGAATGATTCTTGGAGGAAGCTTAGAAATAGTATATAATCAACTTTAAAAAAATGATGCTTAAATATTTAAGCAACAAATACCCATGTGAATGTATTTTGTATTTTTAAAAAGAAAAATATAATACTTATATATGTTTTTTTTGAATTTCTCAAATACCTTTCAAGTAAAATTATTGTGCCAATAAATAGTATAAAGGGGGTGTTTGAAAAATTGAAAAAATGTGTAAATATCATTCGCCTCTCAAAAGTTAAAAATTCAAAACCATAAAAAAAATTCCGGCCCAAAAACTAAAAACCATAAAAAAAAAAAAGATCTTCTCCACAAAAGTTTTTGAAAGGTAAAAATTCGAAATCATCAAAAAAGATTATGATCCAAAAGTAGTTTGGGAGACTTGAACAAATAAAGAAAAAAGGGAAGTAAACGTGAAGGTGTACAATTTAGTTTTAAGATGAAAGCGTACTATTTAGTTTTAACATGTAGAAGCCTTTTAAAAGAAAGAAAGAAAGAATGCAGAGGAAATTTGGTTTAGGTTTTATCTTAAAGAACATTTCGTTGGTTATTTTGTTGCTTTTACGGTCTTCGTCCAAAAGAGACAAATTTTGAATTATATAGTCAATATGTAAATTTGAAAAAATAATAATGATAAATTATTTAAAATATGTGATTTATTGTTTTTAATATTTAACTAGAATTAAAAACTCTTAACCTTTAGAAATTTTGATAAGCATATGTATTAATTACTGTATACATCAAATTTTGACACACCTTTTTTATAAAAATGTGTGTTTTACTTCATTTAAAGGTACTTTTTATTTTTCAGAGGTCAATCGCAGTTTCGTGTAAATTATGACTAATTAGTCGTATTAGGGGTAAAATGATATTTTTAGCATGAAGATACCTTTTATTTTATTTTAATTTCTAATTCACTTTTTTTATATTTTATGATTTTCTAATTTTAATAATTTTTCGGAGTCATTTAGTAATTATTTAGAATTTTGGTATTTTAAGTTAATGGCACGTTTTTCAATACACCTTTTGTTTAAGAAGTTTGTTGTGAAAAATTTTGTATGGACATTTTATATATTTATAGATTTTCTGTAAAAATTTCATGATTTTTAGAGGTTGTTTGATCTTTATTTAATTTTTGTATTTTTTGTTTATTATTGGCACATTTCCGAAGATTGAGATAACGTTAAAATTTCTAAGTGAAAATTTTAGTATATATGTTTTGCATGATAATAGATTTTTTGTAACAATTTTATGATTTTTAAAGGTAATTTAGTATTTTTTGTATTTTTTATAATTTTGTCCTATACGACGCGTTTTTTAATGCACTTTTTTTAAAAGAATTTTCATTTGAAAAAATTTATTTATGCATTTTATATATTTATAGATTTTTTGTAACAATTTTGTGATTTTTAAAGATCGTTTAGTACTTTTATGTCTTTTCATAATTTTTGTCGCATATAACACATATTCAAATATGCTCTTATTATTAAAATTTTCGTGTAAAAATTTTTATGTATGCTTCTTATGATTTTATAGGTTTTTCATAAAAAAATTCATAATTTTTCAATACTATTCACTATTTATTTGTATTTAAAAAAAACACACAATATAGCTGCTACTATATTAGCTGCTACACGCAACAGCATTTCAGCCAAATTCAGGAACAACTACCCTATACCACCAAATCCCCTAAACCCATAATCACCCTCATCCCCACTTGCACTTTCTTGATCAGATTTTTGGAGATTTTTGATTATTTTTTTCCTCCTTACTATCATGATACAAGCACACATTCACTCAATTCTCACAGACACAATTTACTCACCAATCTTCATCCCTTCTTCTCAGCTTCCCCCTCACTACACACGCAACACACATTCACTCAGCACACTCACAATCACCCACACAAGCTAACCATCTTCACAACATTGAAACATACACCAGCTTCATTCACACCTGCACAAGCACACACTAGTCACTCCACATGCACACAATTTCACCTGCACACAATTTCACTTAGGCTTCACATAACTCACCATTTTTCACTCTCCCAATCTCTTTTCCATTCTCTCCCTCTTGGTCCTCACCATGCACTCATCAGCTCACGCTCTCAATCTCACCACAAACACACACAATTTCACATTTTGCACACAATACACACACTAAACTCATCATCATTGGTCACAAACACACACAGAAGCACACACAATGTACACACAAATCATAGACAAGCACACAGTACCATACACACAATGCATTTTCTTCTTCACCTACACTACACCATCACACACACACACACACACACACACACACACACACACATCTTTCCCTCTCCCTATCCCTTTTGGCCTTCCCTTCAATACACAAAAATCACAGACCATTTTCACTCTCACTGCTCCCCTCAATCTTCCTACACTTCCACTCCACTACACAGACACACACCTTCACAATTCATTCCCTCGCACTTCATTCCCTCTATCTTGCACAGTAACACCTGCAACACAACTACACATCACTCTCACAACACTGCACCAACACTTCACTTACTCATCTAAAAAGCAATTACACACCCTCTCCCTTTCCCCTCTCCCTCTCGGCACTCTCACACTTTGCACACACTCACATTGCACTGCCAAACTCATTTTTCACTCATCATCATCAAAACACCACCAATTCACTCACTCTCACTCTCTCGGCTTCCACTACAAAATCACAAGTTTCACCAATTGCTCACACACCACACATGGCTCAAGCACACAAACAGTAACACATCCACATACCACAAAACATCAGAAATACACACACACGGAGTCATATTCACGCACAAAGCACTAGTTACACATTCACATAGAGTCACACAATTCATATACACAATCACACATGCTGCCACTGTCTCCATTAATAGTCACCATGCGCCACCAATAATCTTCTTTTTTCACAACTCAAGGTCACAGCCCCACCACAAAAACCACCATCAGAAGCCCACCAACCATTGCCAACATCACAGGAGCTACAACGAAAGCAGCTACCCTTGGCCACCAAAATCCAGCGACTCCACTGTCAGCCATTCCCAACGGCACCCTAGCAGGTAAAGCCTTTGTTTTCCTACCTATATTGTTTAGTCAATGAGATTTTGGCTGACTTGTGAAGCATTTAGATATTATTCCTGGATTTGGAAGGTTAAAGTTGATTGAGTGAAGTTTTGAGGTTGAAATTTGGATTTAGAATTGGATTCTCTTGGCTTGTCTTGTTTATGTTAGATTTAAATTTAATTGTCAATTTAGTTAACTAAGTTGACTTCGTTAATTTAGCTTTATTTAGTTTAGCATTTTTATTTATTTGATTTTTTTATATATCATGAAGTAGAGATTTATATTTCAGCCCTTGTTACTTTTAAGTATTCTCAGTATGTATTGATTTTTTTTTAATTCTGCATTTTAAGTCCTCAATTTTTACAGATTTGACCCCTTAGGTGTTTTATTTTTATTTTTTGCCAATCAGGTCTACTTGTTCATTTTTTTTTTTACACCTTGGCTTGCTGAAATTTTCATTTTAGCCCCTAATGACTCGCTATATATTCCATTTGGACCCCTACATCTTGCTGAAATTTTCAACTTAGTCCCAAACTACTAGATGGATTTTAATTTTGATTGCAATACTTTGCTGTAATTTTCAATTTCACCCATAAGGTTTGCTGTATTTTTATAATTTGGCCCCATTAATTTGCTGTCATTCCCCATTGTTGCTGGAATTTATATTTGACTCCCTTAGTTGCTGAAAATTGTAATTTAGTGCCTCATGTTTGCTAGAATTATATTTTTACTTTAGAGCATTGCTGGAAAATTATATTTTTCCTCCTTGGCTTGCTGAAATTACATGTTTTACCTTTGAATGTTGCTGAAAATTGCAATTTAATCCCCGTGTTTGCTGGAAATTATGAATTTTATCATTATGTTGGCTGGAAATTGTAATTTGGTCCCTCACACTTGCTAGAAATTATATTTTTTTCCCAAAACTTGCTGTAATTTTTATTTTTGGCTTCCCATAATTGCTGTAATTTATTTGTCAACCCCAGGATTGCTGGAATTTATGTTTTTGTCCTTTAGTTTGCTGGAATTTGCATTTTCTTCCTAGAATATTACTGAATTTACATTTTTTTACCTCACAAATGGTTGGGTTTACTTTTTTTTATGCTTTATTTATCTAAATAGTGGTACCCTTGACATGTTTGTTCATTTTATTAGCAATTTATACTGAGTCTTCAAATGGGAGGTATCTCTTTTATCCTTTTAATTTCTCTTTATGTTCTCTCATGTGCTCCTATGTGTTTTTCTTATGTTTTTTTTAATGTATCTTTTATGTGTTTATTATTTTATTTATGTGTGAGCATTTATTTATATCATGTTATATACTTTTAATTTAATTTTAATTATTCAGAGAAATGTAATAGATAGGTAATATTTTATTTAACAAATTTGTATTAGATAGTTAATATAATAGATAGGTTATATTTTTCATTTATTTAACAAAATTTTTGTATTTTAGATAGGAAATGTAATAGATAGGTTAGATAGGTTATTTTTCTTATCTTTACCCCTTCTAGATTGTAATTAGGCTTCTCCGGTGTAATAGTTAGGGCTTTTGTGTGCTATGTGCTTTTATTTGTTTTCCTTAGGGTTTTGCATCTAGAATATTATACATATGTGCTATGTGCTCCTATGTGCTATTATCTGCTTCTATGTGATTATTGTTTTAATTTATGTTTTATTTATTTATTTATTTACTTGCTTTATTATGATATATGTGTATCGTCGACACACTAGTCCAACGCTAGTTGTGGTTAATTCTAGTTTCTTCGCTAGTTCACCACTAGCGAGAATTTCTAGAAAATGGGCTAGTCCTAACGCTAGACCCTTAGGTCATTTTAGTATTAGATCACTAATTGTGTGTAGTTTATATCATTTCATACACTTTTTCTCTTTTTAAGGCCTTTTCTATTTTTGCATTTTTTTATGTATTATTATCCTTATTATTTATTTTTTAACATATGCTCAGTGCATGACATTTAGATTACATTTCACATAGAATCTTAGATCATTTATGTGATTCGACTAGAAATAGTTGCCTACTTATATGGAAAATGGTGGCTTAACATGTTGTTTTCCCTCCGCAAGTAGGAACAGTTAGTTACAAATTTATTAGTCTTCCGTACCCGTTATGTTACATTTCCTTTCTTTGATCACTTATATCTATATTTATATTTTATTTTTCACTTTTGCATTTCATTTTGTATAACTTGTGACTCGTTCGAGGTCTCATTTTGGGTTACGCAATTAATGCATTAATTTCAATTAAATATAGAAGGAACATGTTGCCTCTTTCGATATCCTTTTTTAGCTTTAGGTTCTTGCATTTATATGGATACATCACAATGTGATAAGTTTTAGGATTATATTATGAAAATTTTAACTAAACCTCGCAACTAGCCTTAGCTAGGTTGAAAAAGTGCCTTAGGCGCAAATCTTTGCCTTCTCTTTCTTGAACTGTGACTCCCGAACTCGTTTTCTATTGTTTTCAAAGATCCTGGGGTCATCTAAAAGGGTTTCTCACTTATCTTTATTTTTTATAAAAAATGTTACTCTAAACAAAGGTTTTGGTTCTTGTTTTTTTTTTTGGTGACTTGATATACCAAAACTCAATACCAAGTGGCGACTCATCTTTATAAAAACTCTTTTTAGACTCTATTTTGGGCTCTAAACCGTCGCATTTTCAAAGCTCCACTTTAGGCCATTTTCTTTTCTTTTTATTTTTAAAATAAAGGATTTTCTAAAAATTACATTGTTGTCAAACCACTCTTTTTCGACTTACCTTTTCTTTTTTCAGAATAAAGCATTTTCCAAAAATTTGTCAAACCACACTCTTTTTCGACCTGCCTTTTCTTTTTTCAAAATAAAGTATTTTTCAAAAATCACATTTTTTGTCAACCCACACTCTTTTTGCACCTACCTTTTCTTTTTTCAAAATAAAGCATTTTTCAAAAATCACATTTTTGTCAAACCGCACACCTTTTCCACTTATCCTTTTCCGAATCTGAAAAATGGGGGCGACAATTACATTTAAAATGAATATATTTTCTATGTTAAACTCGGACTATTTTCAAATATGTAAGTTTTAGAGTAATTAGATATTGTTATAATGTCAAACAATTATGTACCAAGCAATTATGATATCTAAAGGGCAATAATGTCATTAAACTAATTCTCTTAAGGAGTTAGCTTTACAAAATGTTTGTAGGGGAATAATCTGTTACAAACCCTAAGCTGTGTTTGTGTTGGGGCTTTGTTGTTTCGTGTGTGGTGTGTTGGGGCCGGGCCGGGGGGGGGGGGGTTGGGGGGGTCACCATAATTTACACTAAATTAATTAATGGTGCAAAACAAATGTGAATGGTAAAAGCCACGCGACGAATTAGTTAATCGTACCCAGATGAGAAAAAATGGGGAGAAGAAGTCGGGAAATTGGGTTTATATGTCATAAATCATTGAAGGAAAACAAAGTGTTCGACCAGCAGCACATAACATAAGATACTGTTCTGGCTCTCCTCTTAACTCCCAACTGTAAATCATAACAGAGTATATTGATGGGCGAAATTAAATTGAGTTTGGGTGGGCGGGAGGAGATGTTGGGGGGATTGACTGATTGATTCATTCTACCTCTAAGCTCAAAAGCAGCAGCAGAGAAAACAGATAGAATAATAAGATTAATATTATAAAATCATCTCAGATCAGAATATATATTTTTTAGTGTAGAGAGCGACGAGGATACAAAACCTGGAAAACTCATGCAAACGATGTGCAAGGAAACGGATTAGAGGAAGGCAGTTGATCCCAGGAATCACGAAGTTGTCGGACAAAACAGCCACTACTTAAATGGCGGCGGCTCGACGGCAGTGGTCTTTTGTGTTCGCTGTTTGTGCCCTCACCACCACCGCCATCATCTTATTCGGGGCTTCGGCTTGTAGTGCCTTGGAAGAGCAAGGAGAAGAGTCTCTAGTTTCGCGAATTGCCTTCGGATCCTGCGCAAACCAGAGCGCTCCCCAGGTAAACTACAACGTTGTGTTGTAGCAGTAAGCATCACCACCACCACCACCACCACCTTGTCCTCTAATTTCTCTTGCGATTCACGAATTCTCCTCTCTCTCTCTCTGAAGCCTATGTGGAACGCAATTATCGAATTCCAGCCTCATGTTTTTATCTGGCTGGGCGACAATATATACGGAGACATTAGGCGCCCATTTAGGCTCTTCGGCAGTGAGAGAACGATTGGCCCCTGGAAGAATGCTCCCCGATTTACCCCTTCCTCCGAGCATGAAATGAAGTCCAGATATCTCCTGGCCAAGAACAATCCCGGTTATTCTCGTCTTCGCCGCAACACTAAGGTTACGGCTACCCAGCCAACTGCTCCCCCCTCCCCCTTTTGAATTCTTTTACCTAATACTACTGCTACTAACTGTATACTTTATACTAGTACTTCCATTTGCTGACTGTCTTTCATCCATTCTTTTATACAACACTCTTTTATTGCTTACTAGTCTTTCGTTGTTGTCATTCATTTCAGGTTATTGGCACTTGGGACGATCATGATTATGGATTAAATGATGCCGGGAAGGAATTCAGTGGAAAAATCACTAACCAAAGGCTTTTGCTGGACTTCTTGGATGAACCTCCGGATAGTCCAAGGTTTGGAGTCCCTCACTGCACAAATCAATTCACCATCCATGTTACTCGCATTACTTGACTACGTGCCAAAATCCTCATTCTTTAAGCACGTGTATTATCAAAATAGTCCTTGGGATAAAGCAAATGCTAAAGATTAACTACTCGCCTATCCTTCTTTGTGATAGGCGCAAGCAAGCGGGAGTATATGCATCATATACATTTGGCCCTATGGGTAGACAAGTCAAGGTATAATGTTTACAAATCTATGAAAATATGGTAACTTAGGTATAGTTGTCCTTGTATCTTAGTGTGGTTGAGATGTTTCTCTTTGGATTTATAATTACAATTCTTCTCCAGCTGACAAAATGTTCCAGTTACTTAGACAAATTATGACCGGATTTATTGCCTCCAGCTTTGCTCTGGAAACTATTCTTGCTGCTTGCGAGTGGAGACTTGGGAAGTCTCCTGTTCTTGTATGGGGTCTTAAACTTCTTCAGGTTATTCTCTTGGATACTAGGTACCACAGAGATCCTCTATTTAGTGATGGAAGTATCTTGGGAAGTTTGCAATGGGAATGGTTGGAGAAGGAGTTAAAAGGTCCTGCCACAGCCATAACTATTATTGGATCTTCCATTCAGGTATATCTACTGAAAACTTCCTTCCCCTATGTTATGCTATATTATTCCTAGTTTTCGCCGTGCTGGCGGTTTAATGACTATGATGCGAGGCACTTCAGTGTAGGATCAGTTTGAAAGTAATTTTTCATGGTGTGAAAGTATAAGAAGCCTTATTTCTTTGGGATTTTGTATGCTTGGAAGAAATGCAAACACCAGCACTAGATATGGTATTTAAAGTAACAAAAAAAGTATACAAACAATCCATATCTGCAAACTGGTGGGTAACTTAATATATGATTTCTGCTTAGTCACATTTGTATTGATATACTACCATAAGGGATACAGTCTTCTGTGATATATATTATTTTCCTCAGGGGAGCTATTCTTTTTGTCTCATCCATTAATTGTCTTTCCTTGGTATTCATTTCTTGTGATCTGCTTTTGTAATTTCTTTTTTAATCTTATGTATTACATATGTCCCAATTTAACAGTTTTTTTTTTTGGGCAAATTCAACTATTTGGTTTGGAATTTTATGTCTGAGAATGTGAAGAATCAGGAACTGTATTTGACTTTTGAATGACAGTTATTTTGGTCTATTGGTATTAAAAAGATCATGGAAACTTTTAGAAATAAAGGAATAATAGTACAAAATCACATGGAATTGAACTTTAATTTTGGTAAAAACCTGAATTGGAAAGAGGGCTCTTTTTGGAATAAAAGGAATATTTTTTATGCCAAAACCATGGGGTGAACAAGGCACAATTTAGTTGTTTCCAGATTTTTAAATAACATGGCTTTTAAGTTTTCTAAATCTATAGATATGGAATAATAGTTATATTGTCTGGTACTTTCTTTATCTCATGATTACAGTTCATTGCTAGATCTATCATTCAACGGGCAACATGGTAATAGATGCAGATTTTACATCCAATTCATGTTTTTCTATGGAATTTAGCACAAAAGAGAGCATGAAAGAAACACTGTAAGCTTGTTTTTCTGTATTACATGCTTAGCTCTAAATGCTAGGGGCATCTAGTTTTTATCTTCTTTAACTTTTATAATCTCTTGTTTCCAGTGTGCATTCACCCACATTTCTGAGTGTGTGTGTGTAAATTGGAACAGCTTTCGGGGCTAAATTGGAATCACATTCATAGAACAAGTCAATGAGCCTAACTCTACATGTTTGCATGCATGGGTGGAGCCATGTGTCTCCAAGTGGGGTCAAATGACCCCACTTAAATTTTATAATCTCATGTTTCCAGTGAGCATTTACCCACATTTTTGAGTGTGTGTATAAAGTGGAACAACTTTCGGGGCTAAACTGGAATCACATTCATAGAACAAGTCAATGAGCCTAAACTTTTCATGTTTGCATGCATGGGCGGAGCCATGTGTCTCCAAGTGGGGTCAAATGACCCCACTTAAATTTTAAAAGTTCATGTATATATATATATATATACATGAACTCTTGATTGACCCTTTGCAAATATTCGATTTCGGGGTAAATTTTCAATTAATAAATTTTGAAAACCAAAAGTCAAAATAACATTCTTAAAATGGATGGCTTGTCCAATACAAAAACAAAGAACTCAAAAGGCAGACGTATCAGAAGAGACTACAAGCATGTCTACATCACGTTTTTTTCTTTTTGTCTCATTCTATGTTGTATTTTCTGGTTCCTTTTTGCTGAAATTTCATTTGCAGACTTTCGTTGTGAATTTATCATGATCTAAAGTTAAAACTTTCCATGTCATCTTTCTTCGCTTAGCAAGTTAATATTGCACTAATCTTGGCAATAATTCTTATGCTTTTCCTTTTCTTTTTTTCGATTTTTGGTTTAGCTCATCTTTTGTTTACTTTCTGCTATTTGACTGTGTTATTTTTTGGCCTTCCTATGTAAATCTTTTTTTATATTTACTTTATCAATTAGATTTCATGAAACTATAAGATTAATTATGGATATAATTCTCAATTTTAAGGATGCTAGATTGTATTCTAATTAAGGATCTTTAGGTATACCATGAATTTCAAGTATTCCATTTTACAAATAAAATATAGAGGTTGACTTCCCATTTGGAATCGCACAAAAAAGACTATATATCTCATTGAGGTGAACTGAATATGAATTGGAAACTGATTAATTTGAACATGATTAGTAATAATAAAATAACTAAGAAGTGGTTTTGCTACCATTATCATACTTTATATTCTCTTCCAATTGGGATGGTATATTGAAGATTTCTTTGAATTATGGATTTGGAATTTTGAACTATTATTATATGCATTAGCAAGTGACCTTGGACCTTAGAAATAAAGCTTTTGATCATACTTTTTTTTCTTCTTTTTTTCTTTTTTTTAAAAAAATGGGCTATATGTTTGTGTTCAACCTTAATATGTTATCAAATGCTGAAATTAATTTTTATAATACTAATTGAGTTATTTTACATGTTTATAATATTAAATTGAGTTATTTTACGATTTTTATTTATAATAAGTTATAAACAAATTTCTTAAAAGGAAACCCATAGAAGAATAAGTTGTTAGTGGTTTGCAAAATATTTTATAAATTTAAGAAAATTTTTTTAAAAGGAAACACATAAAAGATTAAGTTGCTAGTGGTTTACAAAATATTTAAAAACTCCACTTAATTTGGCTGATCTTCCCTTAGATTCGAGGTTACGTGTTAAGATCTCTGAGTATGACCCAACTGATTAAGAAAGTACAAAGAGCATATTTATTAGAGGGGCCTTGTCAACCTTGTCATCATAACTTTCAACAAAAAATATTGAAAATATACACGTTGGTTTTGTCCTACTTGGCTTGATAAATATAGGAATGGGTTAGAATACAGTATAAGTAAGGATGCTGTCTTTGCTTATGTTGTTATTTGTTTTCATATAATTTTTGAAAAGGATGGGAGATCAATGGATGAACAATTGTTTGGTTACTTATATTAAAAAAGATGTATTTAACAAAATTTACAATGGTTGATTTTGCAATGTTTCAAAGAGATGAGTATTCGTAGAGAAAAATTATAGCTTTGCATTTTCTTATTCATTTTATATTATAGTTTTTATTTTGTAAAAATTTTATTATATTAAAGTCTGGCCCCATCTATTCGAAGGTCTATGCATGCATGTGTACAGCATCTTTCTCTCCATGCATTTTTTGTTTTCTGGGTCCTTTGGTTTGTTTATTGTCAAGACCATTTGGTTGATTATTACCATCATTTTTTATGTGCTTTGGTGGCAGTAGTACTGCAATGAACAAAAACTAAAATATGATAGGATCAAGAGAAGGTTTTTCTTGGAATTCCAATTCGTCATGCTCAAGTTCAATTACATATTAGTTTACCAATTGATGCTTTCATATTTTTGCACTTTTCTTATTCTTTTAGGTGATATCAAACCTGTCAGCAATGACTGGCCCTTTGTTTTACATGGAGTCCTGGGGTCGTTTTCCAAAAGAAAGAACTCGTCTTTTTAAATTGATCTCTGACAGTAAGGTTTGTTTTCCTGGCTATTACCAAAAATGTAGATCTTAAGTTCACTTCTGATTGAGCTGGAGAAGTCTTTAGTGAAATCGTTGATTTCCTGGTACAATAATCAATCTGAAGATTAATTTTAATTTATTTCATGCAATTTTACAGTTAGTTGAAGAATGAAGAATATCTTATCCTTGTTCCATGTAATCTGATCTTTTGCTGTAATTCTAATTCTGTTTTCGTGTTCTTGAAATAGAGGGAAGGGGTATTCTTCATCAGTGGGGATGTTCATTTTGGGGAAATCACAAGATATGATTGTGCAGCTGGGTACCCATTATATGATATAACATCAAGTGGGATTACCCAGGCTGTGGAGAAGGCAGTCCCACCACCTCTTAATTTCCTTGTGAGATTTGTGGCGCACTTGACCCCGACTACGATGAGGGTGATGGAGAGAAGCTGCAGATACAGTTCATGTACATATGGTATGCTTTAGCTTGCATTTTTTTTTTTAAAGTATCTGTGACTTTGTGCATGCATTGGGATCTGATCAATGATCTCAAAGATATGCATATATTCTTTAGGGGAGGACCAATTTTGGAACAATTGAGATCGATTGGAATAGTGCTCCTGTGAATTTGAAATTTCAAGTGAGGGATGAAAATGGAGTTTCTGTTCTTGGAGTGAAGTATTCCATTGTCACAACTAGAAGCCCAAAAAACAGAATTTAAAATAACCAAGACAGAAGGAAAATATAACAACTATTGCACTTTGGAAGTTGAAATGCCATGGATTGTCAGATATCGATTGGCTATCCTGTTCTTTTCCACTTCAGGAGGTACTTATCTTCTTTTTCTTTTCCTTCGATTTATGTGCTTTTGTTGATGGATTTTTCTGTTATTAAGAAGTTAGGTTAACTTGTAAGCTGAAAACTTTAGCATCAAATTCTCACCATCCTATCACTTAATGATGTTCTTTTTTTAATAGCTATAATATAAAGTTTAGTTTAAATTCTTTCAAAACCAAAACTTTTTCTTTTAAATTATTCTTGTTCTTGAGGACAATCATTATATTGTGCATTGGGCTATTTCATGTTGTCTAGTTGCAATTATATTTGAAGCTTGCAAATATTAGCAAAATAATTTTAAAACATATTTTTGCTCCCCTAAGACCTAAACCCTAAATCCTAAACCCTAAACTCTAAACAAAGGGGCATCCCTAGATGGCACTTTGTCGATTTTTTTTTATTTTTTATTTTTTAAGCTTTATATTTAAAACGGGATACATATTGGGGATTTTTCTTCTTTTCTTGTGTAAGAAGAATACTAAGCTGACAATATAGAATGCTACGTACTGTTATAAGCTGATAATTGCATATGGATCACATGGTGCATTTCTGAAGGGAAAGCTGAGATTTGGTCTTCTTGAATGGTATAGAATAAAAAAGTGCTTTCGGCAGAGAGAGGACTAATCATCAGTATGCCAAAAAAGATAAAAGAGGGGATGATTTTAAAATTTTCCTGTTAATTTTTTAATAATTAGACTGGATACCTATTTAATCCTTAGCAATCAGTTAAAATGAATGTTGCTAGCATTTTTCCGTGATTGTAGTAAATGAACTGAAGAACAGAAATCAGAGGAAGGGAAGGACTTGCAAGACCAGAAAGGCTGCAGAAATTAGGGAAGAACAACAAAAGAGGAAGAGAGGAGATGAGAGGGGTTAGGCTTCATTTTACAATTAATATTTTTATAGAATACAAAAGTTAAAGCCTAAGGATTCTTAAGCACAAAGTAAACTTAATAGCTAAAACAAAGTGTCCCCCCCCCCCCCCCAAAAAAAAAAAAAAAAACACAACAAAAAACCAAACAAAAAAAAAAAAACCCACAAAACCACCCCAAAAACCCAAAAAAAAAAAAAAAAAAGGAAAAAAGAAAAAAAAGAAAAAAAGCCAAGTGCTAAGAGAAATAGTCGGCCGAATTGGATTTGACAACCTTTATGCAACCGCTGTATTTGGCCTGGATACCACAAGTTTGAATCGGGCAAAACCCCTAATTCATGATATCATACCTGCTAAATAATGACTGCTGTCTCTACAAGCTGTGACCTAGTTCAATCTGTGCTGAAACTCCAAAAATATCCTTAGCCTGCTATTTATCAAAACAGCAACATAAATCTAAATTTAGAATTCAGATAAACTTTAACTGAAATTGTTTTCCGAATTTAAGTTTCTTCTGTTCTATTATTTTTCAAGCATTTCTTTCGTGCATCAGAAATAGAATATCCCTGGAGGTCCACAGGCTGCCAGATGTTTAAAAAGCCATACGTGGAAGAATAAATGGGAAAAAGTGCAGTTTGTTGAGACACTGTATATGCAGATTGGACGCCATAATATTATGGAACTTTTTCTTTTAGTCATAAAATATCACTAATGTCTTCATCTTCACCCCTGGGGTCCCAAAGCAACGAGTAGTTCCCTAATGTTTATTTATCCAGAGTTCAAAATATTTTTTTTCCTAATGTGATCCTATGCACGGGCTTTGCTTGAATATCGAAATTCCTTAATTCCAGACTTATATAGGTTTCTCTTTCATGTGCTCGTATAGACATGGTCTTCCTGGCAAATTATGGAAGTCAAAAAGTGAAAAAGAACAAAAAAAAAAAAAAAAAAAGAGAAAATGTAAACTGAACGATAATGCAATCCACTGTAGTTTACACACAACATGGATTATACCCAGTTCCACCAAGCTAGAGCAGAAAAGGGAAATATGGATTACACAGCTGATCCTGTTTGCAGTAGCTTGCATTACTAGGAAGGAAATCTCTAGAGGTCTCACATTCTAAAATCTAGATAGTTCATATGCATTGCTGTAAAATTCCCAGAATCATCGTAACTTTGGTATCTTGGTGGAGACTTCTTTCAGTCTAGGTTGATTTTAGACAGTTGTCTTACTCACTTCCTGATCTTAATTTTTTCCTCTTCCACTTTTGCAGTGTTGCTGCTTCTTCTCTTAGGTCTCTTTTACGCTGTTATACTGCTATCCAGGTGTTGGCTTCAGAAGTGCAAGATTGATTAACATATTGAGTGGTTGTTTATAGTGTCCTGAGTAGCTTGAGTTATTATTGTTAAAAGCTAGACTAAAGCATACAACCATTTTCAGAATTTCAAGGTGGTGCTGATGCATGAACTTAAAACATATATTGATGTCGACCAGGTTTTAAAACTGCGTATTTATATGCTTTTTATTTTTTTTAGTTTTTTGCCTTTTAGTCATTCTCAAAGTAGCATGTGGATGTGCAATGTGTGCTCGCATGTGTGTGTGTGTGTGTGTGTGAGAGAGAGAGAGAGAGAGAGAGAGAGAGAGAGAGAGAGAGAGAGAGAGAGAGAGAGAGAGAGGATCATGGGGAACTAGCTGGCAGAAAAGAGCAGCAGTGGCAAGGCTTTAACAGTTGCTAGACGGAAATGGGTACATTAAGGAAAAAGCAACGAAAAAGGAAGAATAAAAAGGAAAGGAAAGATAAAAATGGAAGAACAGGAGGGATAAAAAGAAGAATAAGGGATGGTAAATGAATTGAATTGGGATACGGATGGAATATGATGATATAGAGTCACTTTGAGGTTCCCTTTGAAATGAGGCATGGAACGGAGCTACTTCGAAGATGTTCTGGGTGTTTAGAAAGGGCTTCTAGCTCGTATCGGTCGTTCGTACGCAACTTATCTTTGTTATGCGGATCTCTAGGGGGTTACCGAAGAACTAAGGGGGGAAAACATGAATAATAAGCAAAAGAAAGATTAACGAGAAAAAGGGAAGGAGAGAAAAGCCAGGGGAAAAAAATTGATAATATTCTATAAGAAGAGAAAAGCTAGAAAAAAAATGAAAAAGTAAATTAAAAAAAGGGAAGAAGAGAAAAAGCAAACAAAACTATGATAATATTCTATAAAAAGAGAAAAGCCAGAAAAAAAAAGAGAGAGTAAACAAAAAAAAAAAAAAGAAAATATGGTATAAGAATACCATCTTTAGCTCAGATTACATGTAATACTACTTTGGATTTTTTGTGCTTGAGATGTTGTGTAACTTACGCCTTTGCAATAAGAGCAAGAAAAATTAGCTTAATGACTGCAAGAGTTATTTTAAATCATTTTGTTAAAAAAAAAATACTGTTTTGAAAATAAATCAAATATCAAACAATTGACATATTTTGTATTACGTTTATTTATTTTTTGAATTATTGTTCTTGGTGTTTTTTTTTTCATTTTTGAACAATTGTTTTAATTCAAAGAAAAATGGCAAAAATGATATTTGACAGTAGCAGAATTCTGAAATTCTGCTAGGGGTTCCAATATGGATATCAAATACATTTATTGACTAAAACGAATTTAAGGGAATCTAGCATGATACGATCCGAAAAAAGTTTTAGCGAGTGACTAAAAATAGAAGTTAAGCATACACTTAACTAAAATTTTTATTTAATGGTACTAAGGAGGTATTTGGTTTAGGGGAATCAAGGAGTAGAATGAGTATGAGTAGTAATGATAATTATTGTTGATGATTGGAAAACAATTATCACTATTATTCAATCAGAATTAAAGTGATTAATTGGGGATTTTATAATTCTCTTAAAATACTGTTCTATCAAATTCATTAATTCTTTTGGAGGGACTGATATCCATTCTATTACTAAACCAAACATGTTATGGGGAATCGTCAAAACTCATACTCATAGTAGGGTTAATGATATCTATAGTGATAGTAATTGAGAAATTTGAACCAAATTAATTCTAAATTATAGTACTCAAACACAAGTAAAAGAAATGTGTCTGAAAGAGGCGTAGAGCGGAAAACTATGCCTACAAAGAGACATAAAGTAAACCATATATTTAAAAATGCGCACAATAGCCACTAGGCTAACGGTCCAATGGTTAGGGGAGACTTAAGGTCTCCTTCCTGCTGCAGGTCCTAGGATCAAATTCCACCTGCAACAGTTACGGGTTTTACAAGAGAGAGAGGATTGAGGAAGATTTTGGAGAGTCATACCCGCAAATTGTGTATGACAAATCGTTTGGAGCTTTACTCAGCATACTATTGGAAGTCTTATCCTACTTGTGTGAGATAATAAATATGTAATACAACAATGATTGATTCAAAAAAAAAAAAAAATAATATGCACACAATTGTAAAGCGTGGTGAAAACTTACCAGAGGTCCATGTTTCATGGCATATAACTTTCAATGTTACACAATTTAAGAGGCCATGTCCATTTTTGCTTAAGAGATTAACTTTTAATGTTCCACATGTTGCACTATTTAAAAGCCACCTGTGTATTTTAGCTTATTAAATCTCTTAAGAAAGGAACAAATGGCAATATTTTAAATGGTGTAATATGATTGTAATGCCATAAAATATAAGTGGAGGATTTCATGAGATTGTGGTGTAGGAAGACTTGGTTCATCAAAATTTTTCCTATGGTTCTCTCTCGATGGACTATTGATTTCAAACTAGACAAGCAATCACCTTTAGCGCCTGTTTGGGTTACTTTTCCGAATCTACCATTACCATTATTCTCTATGCATATGCTGAATAAACTTGGGAGTATTGTGCGATTTCCACTTCAGGTGGATGAAGCGACTATCACCATGAAGTGGCCTTTAGTAGCTCGTGTGTTGGTGGAGATGGATGTCTCAAAGGATCTTGTTAAACGTTTTTGGATTGACTATGAAGAAGGTGGTTTTTGGCAAATGGTAGAATTTGAAGACATGCCTGGGTTTTGCGATTTCTGTTCTAGGCTAGGTCGCAAGAGAAGGAGTGCCATCATAAACATCCTCACTTGAAACTTGTGAAGGATGTTTCAATCAAACAAAAGGAAGAACGAGCCAATCATACTAAACATATTTTTGTCACTAAAATAACAAGGGCCAAAGAAACAAGCAATCAACATATTCAAGCTTTTGAAGATGTTCAAGTCCACAGAGAAAAGGATGTGATTAAACCAGGGCTAGAGGTTTGCGATAATCAAATCACAAAGGTGCAGTATGAGGAAAATACGGAGAATAATAACAAGTCTACTGAGGATGAGAATTTTGGGAATAATATCAGTAGTATTGCAAAGAAGTCGAAGATGGAGACTACTTCACTAATAGAGCCGTCGATGCAAAGGGAGGCAGCGATGAATATTGGCAGTGAAGTGCGTGACATCAATGGTTTGGTTGTTGGGGTACAAGTGCAAAATCAGTTTATGATTTTGGAATGCTTGGAGAATGTTTCGGATGATTTTCAGAATCATTATAATGAAGTATCACAGGCGTTAGGCTCCAAAGGTACAAGATGTGTTTGGACAAAAGCTTAATGCCTCCATTGGAGACCCACAAGAATTCTAGATTGTGCTAAATAATCGTTAGAGGAAGTCAGGGCTTCAGTTGGAAGATAGAATGGGAGATACTAAGCAAGACTCGGATTCAGCAAAAGCTCAAACAAAGAAAGTGAAACAAAAATTGATTAGAACGTCCCGCAAATTGCAAGTGGGAATCGCAAAAGCTAACTATTCTCTTCGTTATAAATAATATTAAGTCCATTCAATTTTTTGAATTGGAGCATTAGAGGTGTTTCAAATAAAGATAAATTGCGTTTTCTTTCATACTTATGTATTTCTAAATCAATAAGGTTACGTATTCTCCTTGAACCTATGTCTTCGGAGGAACATTTATTTGTAGTTGAGAGGGCTATTCATTTTTATTTTGGTATAGCTGGAGTGAATAACAAAATTTGGTGTTTTACAAATGATGATTTTAAATGTTCTTTTCAAGAATTTCGTGGTCAATTGTTACATATATGACTTGAATATCCTAATGGAGATTGTGCTTATATTTTAGCTATTTATGCTAAATGCTATGGTGGTGGAAAGGCGGCCTTTGTGGGTTGTATTGGAAGGGTTATCATCATCCATTACAGACCCGTGGATGGTTGCAGGAAATCTTAATGATGAACGCGAAAGAAAGAGTAGGGGGTTTAGTGCCTAATATTTTGGCGAGAGAGGAGTTTAACACAACAATAATCAATAGCGGTCTTTCCGATCTTCCATTTGTTAGCTCGCCATTTACTTGGACTAATGGGAGAGTTTGGCAGCGTTTGGATAGGGCATTGGTGAATTCATGATGGCATGAGGCTTTTTCTAGATCGAAAATCTCACATTTTTCGCGAGGAAGGTCAGATCATAAGGAGTTCATGGAGACGGTTCAACAAACTTGGAGTCTTCCCACTTTCGGGGTGGGTATGCGGAAGCTGTACAATAAATTAATGGCACTAAAAAAATAGTTATCTTGTTGGAATAGGGAGGGCTTTGGCAATGTAGATCACAAAGTGGATGAAGCTGAATCTGCATTACTAGCATGTGAGGAGGAATATGATCGTTTGGGAAATGAGGAGAGTAGAATGAAGCTTAATGAAGCTAGGGCAGTTTAACTCGGGAATTATCAATACAATTTGAATTGTGGAGTCAAAAGGCGGCAGTGAAGTGGATCAAGGCGGAGGATGCAAATACCTCTTTCTTTCATGCAACTGTTAAACAAAGAAGGAATGACAACTATATTAGTCGGATTAAAGGAGGGGATGGAAGATGGATTGATGACATTGAGGAAGTCAAACAATTGGCTCAGCAATTTTTTTCTTCATTATTTACGACAGATAGGAATGTAGAATAGATTCACAACTGTGCTATCCAGGTACCTCAGATTTCCTAACAACAAAATGAAAGTTTTGTAGAGCTCTTTCACTCCAAGAGTTTAAAGAAGTCGTCTTTTCAATTGATGAAGATAACACTGCTGGGTAGGATGGGTTTGGTGCTTATTTTTATTAGTTCTGTTGGGGTATTATTCAACATGATCTTTTGGAGGCCGTTCAGGATTTTTTTCAGGGGCTCTAGGTTACCAAGGGGAATAACTAGCACTATAATAATTTTATTGGCAGAAAGACAAGGGGCTTATTGTTGGAGAGGCTTTAGGCCCATTAGTCTTTGCAATTTTAGCTCAAAGATTGTGTCTAAAATTGTTGTAAATCGTCTTAACAAGTTATTGCCGATCATTGTTTCACAATTCCAGTCTTGTTTTGGGCTCGGTAGGAATATTCAAGATAATATCCTCTTGACACAAGAGCTAGTTCAGGAGTTGGGAAGGAAGATCCCAATTTAATAATAAAGCTTGATATGGAGAAGGCTTACAATAGGGTTGAATTGTCATTCCTTATGGCCATGATGTAGAGCTTTGGTTTTCATGAAAGTGCTGTGGATATTGTCTTTCGGTTAATATCGAATAATTGGTTTTTTATGTTAATTAATGGCCAGCCGACCGGTTTCTTTTATGTCATCAAGGAGTGTAAGGCAAGGCGACCCACTTTCTCCAGTTCTCTTCCTATTGGCTTTGGATTACTTTGGCAGAGGACTTTGTCAACTCTTTGAGCAGAACCCCTCAATATAGATTCAAGTCACTTGGTGGAGTTATTCCTTATTTGGCCTTTGCAGATGACATGGTAATTTTTACTAGAACCTCCTCACATGCTTTAGAAGCAATAAAGAATTTTATTGAGAAATATCAAGGTATTTCGGGACAAAAGATTATCATAACCAAGAGCTCTTTCATTTGCTCCTCAAATTATGCTCTCAATAAGATTCGAGGGTCATAAAGACTAATTGGATTTCATCATCAGCAACTTTCCTTTACATATTTGGTGATTCCAATAGCTTCGGGGAGGATAAAGAGTGTAATTTTTGATGGGATAGTAGACAAAATACGGAAGAGACTACAACATTGGTGTATCAAACTACTTTCTCCAGGAGGTAAAATTATTCTTTTGTACCATGTTCTATCTTCTATGTCAATCTACTTGTTACATGTGCTAAAGCCTCCAAAAAGAGTGATTCTTTCAATTAATAGATTGTTTAACGAATTTCTTTGGGTTGTGAATGTGGATTTCAAATGGATTCACTGGTCTTCATGGGATAAGCTATGTTTCCCAACAAGCGAAGGAGGGTTGGGATTTCGGGCATTGGAGGATATGGTTGAGGCATTATTATTCAAGCTCTGGTGGAAATTGAGAGAAAATAAATCCCCTTGGGCTGTTTTTATGCAAACAAAGAACATAGTGTTTCATCATCCCTCTGTGGCAACAAGTAGACATTCATCTCCAACTTGGAGATGGTTGTTGGCCATCAGAGGCAAGGCAGAGGAGAACATTAGATGGGTTGTAAGGGTTGGTTTAATCCATTTTTGGTTGGATAGATGGATGGATGAGGAACCATTGATTAATATGAGTCTTGTAGAGGATCCCCTGCACTTTCTGGTGGCTGAGTTTTGTGATGCAAGGGGCTGGAATTTTCAGCAACTCTCCCAATGGATTCCTCAGTGTATGGTTCAGAAAATTATACAATTTGATACCAGTCAAAACTCTCAAGATTCAATGTTATGGGGGCCTTCAACTAATGGAGAGTTCTCGATTTTTTCAGCTTGGGAAATGGTGCGAAGGAGAAGGAATGAATCAATGGTTCTTAAGATGGTGTGGGTGGCTCCTATACCTCTTAAAATTTCATTTCTGTCGTGGAGGGTTTTGTGTAGCTTTCTTTCGTTGGATTCTAAACTATAGAAATGTGGTGTGGCTATGGCTTCTTGCTGTAATTGTTGCAGGTGAGGAACGAAAGATTATAGACACCTTTTCATTGAAGGGGAAGTTGCTAAAGATGTATGGAAACATTTCTATAACACCTTTGGTATTCATTGACGACCTGCCACATGTGTCTCGTCTATTTGCATGGCTGGGTTTATGGATGATAAGTAATAAATTTATCACTATTATTATATATATTATTATATATTTTAGATGTTAGTTAAGCACAATTACAGTATTTTTGGCTACAAATGACTCATTTTTCAACAATTGCCAAGAATTAGAGTTTTTGAGGTGGAATTTTTATTTGAGCAAATTAATGCACAATTTTTGTGTATAATTGCAGGTTCATCATACTAAAACTTATTTTGGATCAATTGGAGTAAAGGAAAATCAAAATTAATGGTGATTCAAAAGTTAAAATTGGATGAACAACTTGAAAGAATAATTGTGCAAAAATAATAAAAAAATCCAATTCTCCACCACAATGCTTGGAAATACGTGGAAAATGCTTACACACATGAGGTCTAGCTCAGCAAAAATAAAAAATCAAGTGGGGGCCACAAAGGAGTGATCCGGTTATCCGCGTATTACCATCCGCGGATCGTGAGTCGGCTGGATTTTCTAGGGCATCAAATTGCATCTTCTTCTAACTAGTTTTTGCAGACATTTTCAGATGGGAATAGGGTTTTGCAAGTGGGAGAATACATTGGAAACATAAATGAAGACTTTTGTGCTAATTTGGAATCCCTAAGCAATCTTCATCATTTTCATGCATTAATGATTCATACAAGTTGGAAAATGACTTGAGGAACATTTGTTTATAAATAGAAGTCATTTGTAAAGCATTTGTAACAATTTTTAATAGTAGAAAGTAGTTATAGTCTTTAGTTTGGTAGAGAATTAATAGAATTTTCTCAAACTCAATAGAATAGTGCTCTTCATATCAAAACACGCTTATACTTCACATTTTGAAGAAGAAATAGAAGTTGAAGAATTGTTCATAAGTCTTTTTCAATCCTATCTCTTATTTTCATAATTGAAACATGGATTCTTATATTCTTGTTCAGTTTCTTTGTGTCTTACTAGTCATTATTCACTAAAAAGCTTCATCTAGAATATAGATGAAGCTAATGAATCCATAGCATGATTTAAATTCTCCAAGCTAGCTAAGCTTGCATTTGTTTGTTTACTTGTTCAAGTTATAACTCTTGTTTTTGCATGGCCAACATAAACAAGTCATCTAGTTGTTATTTGTCATTGAGAAATGCTCTTAACAATGGAAAATGAACAAGTATTACTTAAGTTATTCATATGATAATAATGAATGCTTAAGTGAATCATTGCAATTCATGTTTTCATAAGATTTCATCATGAAAATAGTTGGAATCTAATCATTTCATAGTGAGAGCAAGTTATGATTTAAATGGAATTGGATTCTCAACAAAGCAAGATAATACTTAGCAAGCTATTCATGCATTTTATGAATCATTAGTAGATTCTATATGCTAGACATCTTGAACATTTGAATTCCTACAAGTGTTTGTCACTATTTACCTATTCTATTGAACTTTCTTTTTACTACACACCTTGAATTTTGGTTGTTTAGATAATAAAGTAAGCCACAAAGCCTTAACACTTGCAATTAATTGATTACTCGTGGGATACGATACCTATATACTCCCCATACTACACTTGACCCGTATACTTGCAGTAAAAGTTGAGAGATTAGGTTTATTACTTGACTATTGTGTGTACTTTGACTTGATTTTTTAACATAATCTACTCCACGTCAAGTTTTTGGCGCCGTTGCCAAGGAATCAAAGGCAATATTAGGGCCAACGCAAGCTTTATTACTCTAAACTTTGTTTACTTTTGCTTGTTTGTTAATATTTTATTTTGTTTTGAAGGTGCATGTATAGATGTCTAAGGGTGGTACTTCTATTAGATCCGGAAACAGAAAGAATGACAAGGAGGGCAAGAAGTTGAAGGCAAGAAGAACAAACAAAGGTGGAGGAGTTTGGAGAGACCTCAATTGTACCTCAACTACAACAACAAGAGGAATCCATGGATGATGTAATTCAAAATCCTATCCCTAATACTCATTCTTTAAGAGATTATGCCATGTCGGATCCAACCGGTTCACATGCAAGCATAATAAGACCATTGGTTAATGCTAATAAATTTGAACTAAAACCGGGACTTGTTCAAATGGTCCAACCAAATTAATTTGGTGGATGTAATAACGAAGATCCTCACACTCACTTGGCTAGTTTTTTGAAAATATGTGATACAATTAAACAAAATGGCGTTTTTGAAGATGCCATGAGGTTAAAACTATTTCTATTTTCATTAAGAGACAAAGCCAAACACTGGCATAAGCGAGGAGCGAGATTAACTGTGGGAAGCTTTACTATTTGATAAACCTCATTCTGGGGCCTAGGTTGTTTGTGGCAATTTCAACCTCATTATTAACTCATCTGAAAAGCGTGGTTGGAGGCCTTTCAATCCTTTGGAAGCTTTGGTGCTTCTGTAGTTTCTTGCCTCTGTTGAACTTTTTGATGCTGGATTTTCTGGTTTATTGTATACTTGGTGTGATAATCGTGCCCTTTCAGCCAGAATATGGAAGAGGCTTGATAGAGTTCTTCTTAACTCTAGCTATTCAGATTGCTTTGCTGCTTCAATCACTCATTTAGCTAGAGACCTTTCAGACCATTCACCTCTTTTAATTTCTTTTTCTACATGATTGGATAACAAACCTAAGCCATTTTAATTTTTTAATTGTTGGACATCTAATCCTCAGTTTTTAGATGTTGTTAAGGAATCTTGGTAGCTAAAAATGCAAGGAGGTCCAATGGATATTTTATGTAGAAAAATCCAAAGGTTGAAAGGTATTCTTCGACGTTGGAATAAGGAGCATTTTGGATATATTTTCTGACATGTCAAGGAAGCTGAACGAGGTGTAGAAGAGACGGAACATAGATTGTTGGAGGAGGGGTCTCATGAAGCTTTGAGTAATTTTAACTTGGCAAATGCAAAGCTTTGGAACTCTCTTGCTATCATGAAGTCTTTTGGAGACAAAAGTCTCACATTAAGTGGCTACAATGTGGGGATAAGAATACTAAGTATTTCCATTCTATTGTCAAGCAAAGGATAGCATAGTCGATAATCCACAGGATTAAAAGCTCAACGAGTTCTTGGCTACAAATTGATAATGAGATTAGTGATGAAGCAGTTAGGTATTTTCAGTACCTTTTCTCGACGGAGTCTTTTTCCTCTTGTTTTGATTTGATTTGGTTTATTCCACGATTGATGTCTGAGGAAGATAATGATAGTTTAGAGAAAGTGCCATCAGTGGATGAGGTGAAGAAAGTTATTTTTGACATGGATGGGGTTAGTGTTGCTGACTCGGATGGTTACACGGGGAATTTTTTCTTAGTATCTTGGAAGATCATAGCTAAAGTGGTGTATGATGTGGTGGTTAGCTTCTTCTGTGGAGCTTGCCTGCCTCGAAGAATTACCTCGACTTCGATTGTTTTGATTTCTGAAATTTCACACTCGTAGGATTTTTCGCAATATTGACCTATTAGTGTGTGCAACTTCCTTAATAAAGTTTTTTCTCATATTTTGGCTGAAAGGCTAGCTATTCTTTTGCCTAAAATTATTTCTGCCAACCAAAGTAGATTTGTCAAAGGGTGTCTTATAATTGACAACTATCTTCTGGCTCAGGAACTTATTTCGGGTATTGCAAAGAAGCAAAGAAGGGGCAATGTGGTAATTAAATTGGATATGGAAAAGGCCAATGATATGGTTTCTTGGATTTCTCTTATTCAAGTCCTTAGCCTTTTGGGTTTGGTGAGCGTTTTATTGATATGGTATGGAGACTCGTCTCCAATTCTTGATTTTTTTGTAATTATTAATGCTTCATCTTTGGGTTTCTTTAAATCAACTAGAGGTTTACGTCAGGGTGACCCTCTATCACTTGCACTTTTTATTCTAGCAACGGAAGTTTTGTTCAGGGGTTTGAATTCTCTTCCAAATAGCTTGTCCTTTACGAGATTTGGTTCTCCATGAGGATGTCCAGTCGTCACACATTTAGCTTATGCTGATGATATTGTCATTTTTTCTGGCGCTAATACTAATACTTTGAAGCTTATTATGAAGTTCCTAGCAAATATGAGCCTCAATCGGGTAAAAAAATTTGTGTTAACAAGAGTTGTTTGTTTCATAATAAGTAGTCTCTTGCTAGAATGAATTCTATATGGCAAGTCACTGGCTTTCCCATCAAGTGTTTTCCTATAAAGTATCTTGGGTGCCCTCTATATGTTGGCAAGAGGAAGATGGAGTACTTTTCTGATAGTTGCCAGTCCATTGTGACCAAAATCTCTACTTGGAAGAATCGTACACTGTCGGTGGGTAGTAAGTTATTTTTTATTAAGCATGCATTATCTTCAATTCCTATACACTTGTTAAGTGTTGTGCTACCTACAAAAACTATACTTAACCACATAGAAAAGTCATATGCAAATTTTTATGGGGTGCATCTGAAGGAAAAAATTGATTTTATTGGATTAAGTGGAGCTTCTTGTGCTTTCTAGTTGATGAAGGGGGAATTGGGGTGAGATCGTTGGAAAATATTAGCAAGCCTTCTGCTATTAAATTGTGGTGGAATTTTAAAATGAGAGATTCGTTGTGGTCTAGATTTCTTAGGGCTAAATATTGCCTTAAGTTCCATCCAGTGGTAGTTAATGGTTCACAAAAAGCTTTCCTAACATGGAAACGGATGTTGAATATGAGAGAATTGGTAGAAAATCGGATGAAATAGGTCTTACGAAATGGAGATTGCTCTTTTTGGGGTGATAATTGGCTGATGAATGCATCTTTATTCCATAAAAGTGAAAAATTTCAGCAACATGATGTTCAACACTTTGTACAAGATAACTATTGGAGCTATCAATTGCCAAGGCAATGGCTTCCGAATGATCTTGTCTCTGAAGTGTTGAGCACTCAGCCTCCAGTTTATCATTTTTTGGACACATGCTATTGGTCTCTCACACATTTTGGCCAATTTTCTACGTCTACTACATATCATTTGGTTAGAGTGACTCTCCCTTTTATCTTTCTTCTTTCATGAGGTGTGGCATAGACAACTTCCTATAAAGGTCTCCTTTTTATGGTTTGATAATTGCACTCTAAATTGCCTTTTGATGTTGTTCCTTATCGATTTGAATTTCAAGGTCTATCTAGATGTTCATGTTGTGCTCAACCAATGGAAGAATCAATTAATCATGTGTTTTGCACCAGTGAGTTAGCAATAGCAGTTTGGCATTTCTTTGGGATTGAATGTGAAGTGGAATTGAGAGGTCCTATTCATTTCTACTTGTTGGATGGTGGTTTAAATAATCAAAAAATGTGTGTAAGTTGTTTGTTTGGCAGGTTTGACCTTCCTTTATTTGCTAGAATTTATGGAAGGCCAGGAACAAGGCTCGGTTTGAGGGGTGCACAACTAATTTTCCTCATTTGTGGTGACTTATTTCAAGGATTCCAATTGCAATTCCGTGGAGTTCGTTTTGACAATTCATCATGACATTCTTTTTACAGCTCTATTGGCATGTTGTAACATCCCTGTAGCTTTAAGTTGGTTTGTTGGATTAAGCTAATGGTATCTAACTTGAAGCTCAATACTGATGGTTGCTCTAAAGGTAATCCTGGTGACAGTGGAAGAGGAGGCATCGTAGGGATCATAATGGTCAAATGTTGATGGCTTTTTTGGTCTCATTTGGGACTGCCATTAGCATTCAAGCTGAAACTAGTGTAGTATTAAAGGGAGTTCAACTGTCTGTTCAATGAGGCTTTACAAACTTTGAGTTGGAAACTGATTCTTTCATTGTAGTTCAAATTCTGCAAGGTAAAAGTAAAGCTCCGTGGTCTATTCAACATGAGATAGATGCCAATATTGAGTTTTTGTCTTCAATAGTTTCTATCTGTCATTGTTATAGGGAGGCTAATAGGGTTGCAAATTATTTGTCAAATGTGAGTTGTAGGTCATCCTCAATGAATGTATATTTGGAGGAAAACCTTCTTCCAGAATTGGCTAGAGGTGAATTGAGAAGTGATCATATTGGATTACCTTCAATAACGAGAAATCTTTCTCTTTAATGTTATTAATTATTTTTAGATTATTTCTTTTTCTTTTCATTAATCTTTCATTGAATTGTAAGGGAGTAATACTCCTTGTTTTCGATTTTTAGTTTAATTTCCCATTTGTAATGGAGGTAATGTCGCGTTCAAAAAATCGTAAAGTAAAAAGGTGCTAGTGGGTTGTTAACTGTCGCGTCCGAAAAGACGGTCCAGTCTTGACAACCTTTTTGAAAATAAAAGTATTTAGAAAAACCGTGCGTGTGTGAAAAAATCAAATTTTAGTAAAAAAGTGTATTTTAAGAAAAATGGTATTTTAAAAGAAAACAAGGCCGGGACTAAAAGTGCGACAGATTTGGCCAAATAATTTTTGAAAAAGTGTTTTATTTTGAAAAATGGAGCCGCCACTTGATACTGAGTTAGGGTGTACCAAGTAACCCGAAAAATCGTTTAATAAAACAAAAATAAAAATTTTAGAAGAATCATTTAAAACCCTTTTCCGACTCCGGTCTACGAAAAACAATAGAAAAAGGTTCGAGAGTCATATTTGAAGAAAGGGAAGGCAAAG
>CM045567.1:62583-99216 GCA_024721245.1 Mitragyna speciosa | reverse complement strand
TTTTTAACCTGCAAGGAAAATAGCCAAACAACCCAATCTCACATAGTTCTACCAATTTCACATCAAAATCACTTCAATTTCATCCAAATTTATCACAAAAACACATAAACTACTCCAAGGTTCTTCAACCAAATCATCCTTAATTCATGTCATTTCAAGTTTAAATCACTATCTACAAGTCATACAAGTCCATAAACCTCATATTCACGGAATAAAACTTCATATTTCATGGCTTAAATAAATCATACTTAACAATAGAGACATGGTTTAAAAGCTACAAAACTATAATTTTATACTTGAAATAAGAAGAGAAGTTCTTGATGAATACCTTTAATAAGGCAAGATCTTTGCTTAGGAGGAAGATTAACTCTATGGATGAAAGTGATCAAATGGAAATAAAAAGCTCTAAAAAAATGAAGCAAATGAAGAGAAAAGAGAGAAGAGAGGAGCCGGCCAAGAGTGAAAGAAAAAGAGAGAAAATAACTAAGTAAAGAAGAAAAGAAATAGAGAAAGAATTGGGCAAAACTTGGACCAATCAAAGCAAGACAAAAGCAAGAGTAGAGATTGACTTTCTTGCCATTGTAGACTCCACTTGGCTAATGGTAATTAGAAGAAAATTTGGTCATTTATCCTATAATTAATCTTGCAAGACTTCTAGGTACAACTTCTAAGGGAAATGGTACAACATGCTAGTAAAAAATAGAAAATCATTTCCTTATTTCTTCTTGAATAATTTCGGCCCTTCTTTTCTTTTTTTTTTTCTAATGGACATAAAATAAAATAAATGGTTTTGCATGAATTTCTAGGGTGTTACAACAACACTACACTTGTCACTGTTAACACACTTGAGTGACGACATTTAATGTCATCACAGATGAATTCAAGTATACTTGTTATCAGTGACAACATGGATTGCTCGTCACAGTTGACTCACTTTAGTGACGACATTAATATCGTCATAGATAAATTCAAGTAGACTTGTCATTAGTGAAAACATCATACTTGTGATTGTTGACAGAGTTCAGTGACGACATTTGATGTTGTCATAGATGTGTTCATGTGGACTTGTTATTAGTGACAACATGGCTTTGTCATCACAATTGACTCATTTCAGTGATGACATTGGTGTCGTCACAGACAAGCTCAAGTAGACTCGTCATAAGCAACAAAATGGTTTGTTCATTACAACTGACACACTTCAGTAATGACAATTAGTTGTCAATGTCTAAAAGACATATTCATTAATTCCACTATTCCACCCAAACTTTTGCAATTCAGCCTTAAATATGATCAACCAATTTTATTAATTCTACTATGGTACCCTACGTTGTGCAATTTAGCGTCAACGAAAAATCAATTTCATTAATTCTATTATGGCACCTTATGTTTTGCAATTTAGCCCCATATGTGATAAACTAATTTTATTATATCTATTGTGGCACCCTGCGTTTTGCAATTTAGCCCAATATATGATAAACCAATTTCATTAATGGCACTATGGCACCCTATGTTTTGCAATTTAGCCCCACAACGAAAGAAAATAAGCTTGTAGCTACTCCATAAGCTAAAGCACTATAAACAAAAGCATTACAATTAACGAGTTTATCATACTCATACTGACACTGATTGTTGAATTTTAATCAAATAACTCATAAAGTTTTGAACATAAATTAAGCATGACTTAATGTATTATGAGCAGCAAGAAAATTCTGTTTTACTAAATGTTGAATTCAAATTGTTATTTTTTTATTTTAAAAAAACTTTTTTAACTTACAAACTCTCAATATTTAATAGATACTAACAGCCCACAAATAATTAAAAATTGAAATTAGTTGGTATACTTAACCATAGGAGGAGTACATTGATTCTGGCTTCATAGGCTTCACCCAAAAGCTCCAAATAGTTTATGCACTTACATTAGCCAATTAAAAATCTTTTCTTGCTACAATCCTATTAATTGTAGTGGCAAGTTTATTCCTCAAACCTAGCCTTTATGCTGTTAAATGCTGATATATGTGTGCTACAATTAGATGAATAAATTGGTAAGTATGTTTTTTGGGAGAAAAAAAAAACTTAAGGAAAAGGTAGAAGTGGGAAGGGAAATGAGCTTAGGGATTGTCAAACATGAATCTTACGATAGAAAAGAGATTGTGATTGTCAAACATAGTCCTAAGACAAGGTAAAGTGCAGTTAACTATTAAAAAAAATTTAGTAACATTGTCGCTGATCTTATTGCAAGAGTGAGTGCCATCATCGATTCATTTCATGTAAAATGCACTTGATATATCTGTATGTGTGTGTGTGGGTGTGTGCACGTGCGTATGTATACACACACATATTTGTGGGTGTGTGTAAATACACACACATGTGTGTGTATGTATGTGTGTGTGTGTGTCCTCTTTGTTGAGTTAAAATGTCAACTTGCAGGTTGACCTAACCGACCTGTTTTTCAGTTATGTCGTTAATAGGTTGACTCAATAATGATCCACTTAATTTCAAATCGTATTTGAGTTATGTTATCATATCACGTCAAAAATTGCCATCTCTAGTCATATTGTTTATCATTAATGAACTGGTACTTGTACCAAATGGATTTAGTGTTCAATGCATGTATTAACAAATTATTTTGATTATTCGATCAACTTAGCTGATTGTCAAGTATTGTCAAATTGCAACTCGTACATAATTGATATAAGCATAAAATGAGTACAAAAAATATTTTTCATTAAAAGATTTTTTAATCATAAACATATATTTTTTTTGTTGAGTGCCTTGAATTTTGCAGTGCGACCCAAATTATGACCTGACTCGATATTTTGTGAGCTAAAAAAAAAATTTTTTTTTTGAGGTCTGTATTGGAAACACAGGGCACAGGTTATAAATAGGTGGTTATAGGGTTTATATATATATATATATATATATATATATATATATTTTTTGTCAAAAGTCAACAAGTATATATATTTATTACCAAAATATACAAAAGTATACATGGGACCATTGCCCCTAAACAAGGACATATAGGTCCTTGATCCATATTGGGAATGAGTCTTTCCAAATTACACAGTCTTTTAGGTCTACTACAAACCTTGCAATTTTACTAGCTATTCTATTACAATTGTTTTTGACTAATTTAAAGGAGTAGGTATCTAACATTGAGCTAAGATCAATGACATTTTCAATAACTGTTGCATATTTAGTATTTTGAGGATTCTACTTACTCATGGCTTGAATTAGACTCTTGTTTATTCCTTCAATTTGCAACTTGGCCAAGATCAGTGCCAGTTTGATGGCATTTGCTTCCTCCATTTTCTCTGTGTCCCTCTCTAGCTTCTGCTACTGCCATTACGAACTTTAGTTCTCCGCTGGTATTTCTGATAACAAAGCTATAGCTGACTCTCTTTTTAATCCTATCAATGCACACATCAGAATTAATTCCTCATTTGTTCCCTTTGTATCTCATCGGGTTTGTTATCAAATCTTCCTTTGGTGTTTCATTACTGCTTCTTCTGTTCCTATCTTGCTAGTCTGTGCAAATTTTATCCACTCAGTCACTGCATGTTCAATTACCATTCTTCTATCTCTATCTTCATTTTGAAAGACTTTGCTATTTCTTGCTTTCCGCACTTGCTACAAAATATTTACATTAAGGGCTATGTGATCCCACTCATCTTTTTTGCTTTAAGCTTCTAACAATTTCTCCCGCCATTTCCCAAAAATTCCTCTTTGCTCATTCAGGCGATCTCATTGTATAGGTGCCAGTTTTCATATGGTTTGAGCTTGTGGACAACTAAGTAGTACATGTTCTATCATTTTCTTCGTGTTCCCCACACAGGCTGCACATTAGATCTCCTTGACCAGTTCTTTTAAATATGAGACATTTTACTGGAAGTGCATGGTTTAGGCCATTCCAAATGAAGTATTTTAGTTTGTGCTTGATCTTCATTTTCCATACGCTATTCCACACTCTCTTTGTTTGCCTGGCCATGCTTGTTTACTCCACTGGTTGTGCTTTTCTCTCACTAGCAACTATCTTCTTTGCCAAATCATACCCATAATGCATAATAAATTCTCCGTTTGAGTTTCATTCTAGTAATACCTATCTTTTTTGCCTGTTATGCTTATGGGTTTGGGCATTATGTTCTCCACATCTTCTTGCCTAAACAGATGTTCCAATTTTTCCTTCACCTAGCACTTGTTTTTGGATTAGTTCACTAACATACTTGATGGTGCAGTTTGGTGGTTTAGGTGTTCTAACTTTCCTATCCTAATAAAATGGGATCCATCTATCTTCCCAAATTTGTATTGTTCTTTCATGCCCCGCCCTTTTCCTTAGTCCCCTCTCCATTAGATTTTTTTGTAGAAGATAACCCTGTTAGAACCAAGAAGCATTCCTTGGAGTTCTTGCAGTCCAGAAGCCTTTGCCTTCAAAGTATATGCTTTAAGCACCTACAAACTAGCATGTTTGGCATTGTTAACACTCTCCAAATGTGCTTTGCTAGTAGGGGTTGATTAAACACTGTATATCTTTAAATCCCAATCCACCTTGCTTTTGTTTTGAGTGAGCTTATCCCAACTTCTCCAATGTATCTTCCTCTCATCACTAGTTTCTCCCCACCAGACTGTAGCCATTGTGCTGATGATTTTCTTGCATAATTGCTTTTGTATCCTGAACATTGACATTACATAATTGGAGAGAATTGTAGCCACAGCCTTCAACAACACTTATTTTCCAGCCATACTTAGCACTTTCTCCTTCTAGGAGCTTAGTTTCTTTTTTTATTTTTGCCTTGATATATACAAACACTATTTCTTTGATCTTGTGATGACCATTGGCAATCCCAAATACAAACACTATTTCACATTTTTGCTATCTTTTTTGGGTTTGGGATTTGGTGGGATTTATTTGTTGACTTGTTAAACTTGACCCCCAAGAAAATAATGTATAATAGAAGAGAAGGATTTTATATTTTTTAGTTAATTATTGTGAAAATAAATGAATTTGATTATTGAGCTTTCAATACTGTTATTGGATTTAGATTTCTTCTCTTTAACTAGAAAAAATGGTACAATGAATGCAAATTGCTCTTTTTTTTATTCGTTGGATTACTCTATGGACTTATCTTTCAAAAGTCCTCTTTAAGCAAAAAAAAGTCACAAATGGAAATTTTGATTAACAAAATATCCTCTATTTTATTTGAACCACAAAATCCCTAAATTAAGCTACAATATTTCTCAAGTATTTTAACTCCTACCCCATTCGTTAATGATGGGAACCTCTTCTCCAACCAATACCCCAAGAAAGTGCATTTTAGATTTATGGATTTTGTTAGGAAGTTAGAGTTTAATCTAACCTGGAAAACTTATGTAGCCTTATCTTTAATGACCCTTGCGAGTTTTATTATTCATAGGGTGATCTAATCATATTAATAATTTCTTAA
Source organism: Mitragyna speciosa (assembly GCA_024721245.1). Taxonomy (NCBI): domain Eukaryota; kingdom Viridiplantae; phylum Streptophyta; class Magnoliopsida; order Gentianales; family Rubiaceae; genus Mitragyna; species Mitragyna speciosa. The sequence goes on along the minus strand of CM045567.1, from coordinate 93,775 downwards.
TATACTCATACAAGATTAATATTGAATCAAGGATGGGTACAAGTCCCAATTCAATTAACAATAAATCCATGAACAAATTCAAACTAAATAGGGTTTTTATTAATCAAAGATCAAATAATCATAACATAAATCAAGTTAGGGTTTATTCCCATCTAGATCCAAAGTAAATTAGCACATAGATACAAAAGGAAATTTAACAAAAAACAAATAAGAATCAAGAAAACTCATTCGCTTCACGGAATCTTGAATCTTCAATGTTGTTGCAGAAATTCGTTTTTGATATTGCTAAATTCTTGGCTTGCCAAACTCTCATGGCTCGTTTTCCTAGTCTACACTATTCTAGACCCTAAAAAACCTAGGACGCTCCTATTTATAGTGCAGGTTAGTTTACAAGACAAATCCCCATAAAAAATAATATAGAATGTGTAATTGACTTAAACTGTTCAACTCAGATTCTTAGGATGTCAGGCATTAACATCGACATTATGATCGGTGGGGTCTTCAATTAGCTTCTTCCATTTTTAGCTTTTGTGCACGTCATTAGACCATGTTGGTGCCAGTCATTGGCAGTCCCAGGTCACTTTACATTTTTTACCAATTTCATGCCAATTTTGCCTGGCTAACCTATGCTTACACAACACAGATAATACACAAAATTAGGTTGATTTAGCTCATGATAAGGCTAGAAAATGCCTAATTAAAGCACAAAATCATTATATAAAACATGTGTAAATTTTAGCATATCAGTTGCAAGATAGAATTCAAAACATAGAAAAAGTTTATAGTTTGGAGGAATGCCATCTTGTCTGCCCGCCTTGTGTAGTTAGTTCCATTAAATAGTTAGTTCCTTCAAATCTAACCATAATAAAATACCTTTAGATTGTTAAGATAATACAAAAGAGATGATATTATGTAATGGTTTGAGACATATTTTCACTTTCTAAAGGTGTTTTAATATTCCAAGTTACAACAATCCCTTAGTACTTTTTCAAATAAGTATGCAAAAAGATAAGATGCTGCTGTGAGATAATTAGGCTTAGAAATATAGCATCAAATTCCAACTTCACACACAAACAAGTAATAAAAATACCTAATTCTCCTATAACTGCAAGTAAACAGGTCGAGAGAGTATAGGGATATTAGGGTCGATCCCACATGAAAACTCTGATGGCAATTACCAAAGCTTTTTCACTCACTTTATTATCTAGACAAATCATCAAACAGTTGGTGTGCAAGACTAAAGAAAGTTTAACCTCTTAAAGTAAATAAAGGAAAAATTCACAAATACAAGTCATAGGGTTTAGAATCCACCAATGGTCACTAATATGCATGAGAAGATTAATACCTTGCTTTTAACATCTTATTTTACTTAGGATTTAATTTTATTAGCAACCAAGATCTATTCGCATAATGAATTGATTACTACTATCAAGCCTCATTCTTATATGATTTGATGTTACTAACAACAAGATTCCCAATTCTCATATGAAGTTCTTTAGTGCTAGCTCATTATGCTTATGAATTGTGGTTATTACTTATTAGGCAAATAACCTTAATCTACCTACAAACACCACATCTTCATGTGTCTACCAGTAGGTTTCATGTACTTGTCTCTATTTACGTAATCAATTCTTATTGTCATATAACAAACAAGATGATTTGCAATTGGCTGTTAGTCAACTACAACTATGAAAACCACGTAGATGAATAATAAAAAACAAGACATGTCAAGATAAATCTTATTCAATACATATCATTAGTTTCATCTAATCTTAGGACTAGTATTTAGATCATAATAACATATTTAACATGTAAGTTCATAAATTCAATACACAAAACTATAACAAAGTAAGTAAATAAGAGATAGGATGAAGAAGCTTATTCAATTGATAAACAAGGCTCCAAATATCTTCTATTACTCCCTTGAAGATGGATTGGTACATAGGAATTTCTCCAAGAATTACTTCAAAAATTTGAAACTATAGTAACCACTACTATGAGAATTCTTACTACCACAACTTTGGGAATTCTCCTCCCTACAATACTTATTCTAAAATGTCTTGCAAGAGTTCCTATTTATAGAGAAATTCAAACCAAAAGTCATTTTCCTAGTTGGAGACAAAGTGATGAAATGTGGACTCAAAAGTCTTCCAAGTATCTTGTAAAGCTTATTCAAACCAAGGCTCCAAATATCTTCTATTATTCTCTTGAAAATGGATTGGTACATAGGAATTTCTCCAATAATTACTTCAAAAATTTGAAACTATAGTAACCACTACTATGAGAATTCTTACTACGACAACTTTGGGAGTTCTCCTCCCTACAAGACTCATTCTAAAACATCTTACAAGAGTTCCTATTTATAGAGAAATTCAAACCAAATGTCATTTTCCAAGTTGAAGACAAAGTGATGAAATGTGGACTCAAAAGTCTTCCTCAGTGTTCTCAGGATTCTCCTTGGGTAGCAAACCCTATCTTGGCCTGAAAAAGTCTTCAAAAAACAGCTACAAAGAAAAGCAACTTGCTAGCTTTACAAAACCCTAGAAGACTTCGAATCCATGGGAGTCCACAGATCACCACCTACGGATCCACCATAGAATGGAAAAAATGCCCCTCTATTTGATGATTATTCATGCAGTGCCATTGAGACATTTTTGTGATGCTAACCTTTCATTTCTTGGTGAAATTGTTGGTGAAAATTCTCCCAAACATTGAGCAAACAATTTCCAAATTCTATGTGATTCTTGATACAATCTTGAATCAATCTCAAATTGATAGACGTGATGTTCTACTTGATCCAAATTGTATTTAAAAAGAATTTTCCTACAAAATCACATAAATTTGTACATTAAATTGTTCAAAATATAAATTTAGCCTCAAAATCTCAAAATTTGAATAAAATCCTTAATTCCTGGGAAAATTCCCAAGTTAAAGAAACTTAATCAGAATAAGTCATATTTATACTAAAATACTAAAAACACACTAAAAATATATAATTAAAAAAATACTAAAATACGTAAACTTAACGCTTATGAGATGCAATTACTTATTTTATAAGAATTTTAGAGAATTTATTGAGTCTTGTCCTGATACCAAGTAATGTTATTCATTAAAAATCATAAACAAAGTATACATCTCTTAATAAAAAGTTACAAAATCAATAAACATCTTTTCAAGACAGAACACAATAATTAGGTAACCTACAGAATTTAATCTCTTAATGTTTGGTCAAAGTTGCAGTTTGCTCCCAACCTTTAATTCTTCTTACTTTATTTCTCATTTCAATGCACCTCATCAACTTAACACTTAAAATATTCTGTATTTATAAAAATGCCAGCTTGTTATAACTATAAAATTTAAAAATGAAAAGGCCCTTTATTGGTCTTCTTAGGAAACAACCCCATGAGCTTTAGAGCCAATTGCTTCAGGTTTATTAGATTTGAAACCCAATCATTCCGCATTTTGAATTTTAACAACACCAAAAGAATCCTGCTTTCAGGAAAGAAACTTTTCAAAAAATTTTGAAAAGCTTGCCAACCCTGAATTTATTTGATAAGCATTAAATTCTTATAACACACCTAGAGCCTACCAAAAACTTGTGTTTGATAAATTCTGCAAAAATTTTGAAGGTCCAACCATCCAAAAACTTGTACAAAAAAGCCTAAAAAATAGACTTATTCTTGATATTTTTTTAGCGAAAGGATTTTAAGTTTTATGACTAGTTTTGGGAGTTTTGGACAAAAAAATTAAAAAAAGAAAATGCGTTGTTTAAGAGTTTAGGAGGAAAAAAAGGAAATTAATTTGGTGTATATGCCATTAAATTTCTATTTCATAGTCATTTATGTTAAGAATTGGTAATTTGAAAATTTTTTGGGAGGTGACATTTTTGTCAATTTACAATGTTCTAAAGGTTAAGTTGATGAGATGAATTGAAATTAGGAATAAATGGAAGAATTAAAAGGTTAGAAGGTAAATTGCAACTTTGACAAAAGTTAAGGAGAACTTCAAGGATTAACCTAATTAGAATTTATAGTAAAATAATTTCTTAAAATAAGTAACACTAATAATTTCCAAAATTGTTCCAGAAGTAAAGCAAATAGGTATCCAGTTCCAGAAGTCAATCGTAACTACTGGCCCTACTCACTCATCAGAAGTCGGCCGCTGCTAGGTCAGGCAAGTACGTGTCGAGCACCGGAGCAAGAGAGCAACCATTTATGGCTGCGTGTCATTCTTCAATGTCACCTTCTTACGTGTAAGTCTCTGGTCTCCGGTACTCAGCCACATTAGCCACCACGCGTCACGCAGTTGGCTCAGAGCTGCCTTATATATAAATCTAGACTATAGACCGGAACAGCAACAAGCATTTTAGGTCTTGGTCACTACGTTGTTATCAGTTAATAATAACGAAGTTGGTTTGAAGAGACAAAAGCTGAAGTAGGTATCGAGAAAATGTCTTCGGAACAGGAGAGAGCGGAGCTTGATAGGAGGGCAAGGGAAGGAGAGACTGTAGTACCTGGTGGTACTGGTGGTAAAAGTCTCGAGGCTCAAGAACACTTGGCTGAAGGTAAGTACTTCATTATTACCACAATTATACTACTAATAGATGTAAACCAGTTATTGTTACCAGAGTTATACCGGTAAATAGATGTTATATATGATGCATATGCAGCAAAGTGAATGATTTTTGTTGCTGTTGTTATTATTATTATTATTATTGTAATGGTAGTTAATTACTGACGCATCATGTGTGTATGTTTCTTGTTTAATTGATTAGGTAGAAGCCGAGGAGGGCTAACAAGAAAGGAGCAGATAGGCGCAGAAGGGTATCAGGAGATGGGAAGAAAAGGTGGGCTGAGCACCACTGACAAGCCCGGAGGTGAACGTGCTGCCGAGGAAGGAATTCCCATTGACGAATCCAAGTATAAAACCTGAAGTGAAGATGATTATCGTCTAACAACTTCACTTCTTGTAGCTACTAGTGGTCTAGGTGGAGATGCTAGTTTTAGTCAGTTATTAGGGTAGGCACTTAGTCAATAATAATCTAGTTTCGAATTTTAATAGTGGATGTTTTCATTACTCCCTTGTACTAGTTGTAAGGTCGTCCTGGTTTTCAGTTTTAGTAGGAGTTGTAGGGTTGTTTGCTGATCACATGTAATCTTTTGTTCGTCAATGACATTTCGCAGCTGAGTTTTATTCATCTGCTGTTTCCATCCGTGCCATCCTATCCTTTCCGGTTCAAGAATTTTCTCCGGTGACTGCTATTGTTAAACGTTATTGGGTGCATGATTAAACTATGAAACATTAAATTATGAAATATTTGGTGTGCTTGGAGTCGCATAATCAAGTAAATACGAAGACATCAAAACGAAGGTATATTTTCCTTAAATTGTATGTCTCAACGAATAGTACTAGTAAGTTTCATAACAGTAAAAAACACCACAAAGGAATGGAGACATAATATTGCTTTTAAACCTAGCGTAGATAATTACATCATCTATTTGAGAATTACATGTACCGTTATTGACGAGAGATGCTAAGACGAAAGCGATTTTAAAATTTTGTTATTTTTAGGTGATTATATAGGTCGTTAAAATTTTTGAATATATGAGTTGGTTGTATTTTCACTATGAGAATGCAGATACAATAAGGTTGAACAACTTATTCTTTTATGCAAATTATTAGAACAACCCTCTACCTAAAATAATTATTACAAATAACATAATTTCAGATTTTTCACACATTTATAATATAAAAATTCAAAGTTTGTCAATAATAAGTAATTATATGACAACTTATAGTACACCAAGTTTTAGAACCCCTTTGGGAAGAAAAAATCAGTTATAAGTGGTACATCTACTCTTCACTAAGAAATTTATCATTTTACTTTCAATATTTACGTAGATTTTTTTATGTCAATAGCATATTATAATATTAGTTAACTAGTTTGTCGTTTTATTTCCGACTTTTATGTCGATTTACTATCTCAATAACATCCCAACTAGTTTATCATTTTATTTCCGACTTTTATATAGATTTCGTATGTCAATAATATGCTACGTATCATAAAGGGTGATTTTGCAATAATGTACATAGTGTACATTAATGATATGAAGGAGCCTTTAACTCCCTATAATATTTTTCTAGATTTTTAACTTATTTTAACAATTTAAATATATTGTCTGTCTTCTATTGGATGCTAAATTTATGTAGTTTTGCTATTTCTCATTAATTGTTAAATTTAGCAACCTAATATATTATTAGAATTTAAATTATACTACAAATTAAGTGGAATTAAAAGTATTTTCTCTTTAGTTTAAGGAATTTTAATTAAAATAAACTTCTCTACTTTTTGTTTAGACAACAATGAATGTGTGTTTACTAATTCTTATTGATCGTTATTTAACTTATTGTCCAAGATTGACATAGTTGTTAACCTAAAATAATACTAATGTTTAACTTATACCACAAAAAAAAAAAAAAATTAAAACATAGTTTTCTAACATGAATAAAAATGAAGCAAAAAATTGCTACCACTTAATTTTGGCAAATATGTATTAAGTACCAAAAATTATTAATAACTGTGTATACATGCGCTTGTGTGTGTATGCATATGTATGTATTTGGGAATTCTGACTAAGAGATATCTCTTACTATAGGTGATAATATAATGGTAAAATTTTAATTTCTCGATCTTGACCATTTTTACTGAATAACAAAAATAACAACAAATAATGTATAAATTGTTTATTCTATTAATACATTATAAATGTGTTATATATATATATTTTTTTTGAGCAAAAATTAGGATTTTGTATTGATAGGAATGTGAAGGCTCTACAAAATGTAGAGACTGTCGTCTATTTATCTACTCCATACATATTAGTACATTTGTCTACCATGTATATTTCCTGTCTATTCCATGGCTTTGCGTTGCCTAACTTTACATTTTAAAGGCAGCTTCTATTTTAAGGTGCTGCATCAATTTCACTGCTAGCAAAAGGAAATTAAAATAGCAGCTTTAGTCTGCAAAGATCCTTGGGAGACCCCATTCGATAGTCAGGTTCTAATTTTGATGTGTTCTGGGTACTTTCTTCCCAAAAAGGGTAGCCCTATTGACTGATTTCCTAATTTCAGTCACAATGCTGAATGCTGATGCCTTTTCTTTGTGATGCATGACTCGGTTTCGTGTTCTCCAAATATGTTAGGCGTCTTAACTTGTCTTCCAATGAGTTGGTATTCCAGGCTAATGCATCTCATCTTGTCAGGAGTGTTTACCTGTGAAAATGAGACAGAAGCTTTATACTTTAGCCTGTACAGTTGCAGATATTGGACAGTCAAAGAAAAGGTGGTCTATTGTTTCTTCAAGATGGTGACATAGTTCACAGATGGAATTTTCTATCAGCAGCCCTTACACGACTTCATGCTTTCCTTCGTAGTTAACCAATTTTTGCAAGCAAGCTATGAAATGAAGGAGTATCGAGGAATATTTCCTTGCCCCAGATTAGTTTGTACCAGGGGCGGATCCAAAGTGGGGGCCCTGGGGGCACGGGCCCCCACTGGCTCCTCTTGACTTCCTTTGACGTCCATGAATTTTAGACAAATTTTTAAATGTGCCCCCACTACCTCTTTTACGGGCTCATTTTTTTTCTCTTGTAGATTAGAATGGGAGACAATTGGATGAGTAATTATCTAGTTACTTACATTAAAAAAATATACTTTGTGAAGTTAAAAATATAAGAAAGTTGTAGACCGTTATCAATTATAAATGGTTTGATTTATTTTTTGAAATACAATTACTGTTACATTAGTAATTTTGAGTATAAATTTACTCATATTTTTTGTGAAATATATGTATTATTTTTTCTTGTTATGTGAGTATTGATGTTCTTTTTAAAAAAAAAAAAAGGTAAAAAAGTAATTAAAAAATTTTAATATTAAGTAAAAAATTTTAATGTTGCTTTTGCCCCCACTAAAAATGTTTTCTGGCTCCGCCACTGGTTTGTACCATTCAACTTGTGGTCTAAGTTGTCTTAAGACTTGCATGGCTGACTTAATTGTGAATTTTCCTGATTTGTTGCCCAGCCATTGGTTCTATCATGACAAGTAGTCAAAGATAAATTGGAAGGCATTTTTTGCTTCGAGAGGGGGCTGTCCGCTTCCTGCCTGCGGGCCATTTCCAGGTGTGCACTTGTCCACAACTTGTCACTTTGTCATTCTTGTTGATTCCAAAACATGTCAGCACACTAGTTGAAATGCTAGCATAGCGACTTATTTGGATGCCAAAAATCTGAGCTAAGTGCCTAAGCGCAAAGAGAAATCAGTTGGAGTTTCCCAACTCTAGATAGATTTGTGTTTTAGGTTTACAGTGTGAATCCACTTCATCCAAAGAGATTCCTTTTCGCTGCATATGTTCCATATGAGCTTGATGATAAGGCACTTGTTCCATATTTCCAAATCATAAAGTCCGAGTCACTTTCTTGTGTAGGTTTGCATAGATCTTCCCACTAACTTTAGCACCATAATGCTTCTTATGTTCACCTGACCATATGAAGTTTGATAGCAAACTGTTAATTTGCTTGAAACAGATTTTGGTAATACAAAGCCGCTTGACGAATAGAGTTGGATACCATATAGTACTGTTCTACGAGCTGCACTCTCCCTGCATAGCTTAGTTGTTTTAGCTGCCTAACCTTGTGTTTTCCTCTGCATTTTCGTGAAGATAAGTTGGCAATCCTTGTAAGACAATTTGGATGTAAGTAGTGAAAGTCTCGGATATGTTACTGGAGGTTCACCAATCTGGATTTGTACAATCTCACTGAGTTTCTACTTCATATGTGGCTCCACTCCTGCCATGTAGATTAGACTTTTTTGGAGATTTGGCTTGAGTACTGACAAGTTTGTAAACTCCTCTAGAGTTTTTGCAATGAGTTGGAAGGACTTGGAGTGGTTCCAGTGATGATGAAAAGGCCATCAGCAAAGGAGAGTGTGTTATCCCCAGCTGTTGCCCACTTGGGGTGGTAGTTATAGTCATGTTGCCTTATATTCCAGTCAAGAAGCTTAGAAAACCTTCATGGAAATAAGAAATAGGTAGGGGAAATGGGATCCCCTGTCTGAGGCCCCTTTCACTTTGGAAATATCCTACAACCGAGCCATTGAGGTTGATGGAGCAGTAAGCTGCGTGGCAACACAGCTTTACCCACTCTACAGTATCAAATGCCTTCATAGTGTCAATTTTGAGGGCAGCTCTAAGAGGTCCTCCTTTATTACCATAGCCTCGACTATTTTATGCATAAGGAGGATATTATCTGCTATGTTCCTGCCTTTCAAGAAAGCAGATTGGGATGGAAGAGTTTCTCCATGTGCAGAAGGATCTTTTCTGTCACGTCCCGTGCTCCGAGACGTGGCACCTCCGTGTCTAGACTACGCTAAGGCACAAGGCTTAAATGGTCAAAGCATCTAAACAATTTATCCCAACTATCACATATAAAAACAAATATCAATCCAAATTTTTCATAAATACCCAATATGTCAATTGGAACTTCAATTATAAAAACTAAAGTTTCAAAGCATATTCTAACTTAACATACCATAGTTAAACCACATAACTATACTACTGCTACTAGCCTTACTCCGCAGCTTCTAAGGCAATAGCTCCAATAGCTATTCCAAAATTCTTGAATCCAAAACCATTATTCTCTGCGTATAAAAACAGAGTGAGTGAAAATTCACCTAGTAAGTAGTACAAGTATTTCTTCATTGGCTTTAGTATGTTACATATACATATTCATGATATAATTTAAATAATCTTCATTTCAATCATAATACATTTAAATAAATGCGGTCCACATAACATTTCATATAGATACTAAAGAGAGAGCCCAAGTAATAAAGCACATTGACCCTGGATCTCCAGTTGTTAACTACGACCTGGTTAACAAGGTTCAAATCCAACTTTCACCCGATTGATTCGGTTCAAAACAATGTACTAACTATCACCCAATTAGTGCGATTCAAAGGTCATATCATCTCCATCAATTTAAGGAACTAGTCCCGTCAATAATTACCTTACACAAGAGTTCAATCACAAAACATTCATTCATTCATATTTGACCATATTTACATATCCATGACAAATCATTAACATATTCATACTCATGCCACATTAACATATGCAAAATAGTTTACAAAACATCATTGTGAAAAATACATTTTCAAAAATATAAAGGATACGTGTACCACTTATCTCGGTCCAAGCTAAACCAATTAATCTGAATAGAAACGATCCCCGTCTTTACCTAAATCACAAAATTAAACTCTCAATCATAAGTTTACACCACTAATAAATCTTAACAAAACTTAATACTATATTCTAGACACAAAACAGAACCAAAAGAATTGAAAAACGACAAACTGGTGCCATCCGCAGTGCCAGCCGCGGTTCGCACTAGAGAACAGCTACACTAGCTGTGACCTGCTGCGGTCCCAGCTGTGATGCGGCTGGTGTCGCAGCTCGCCCTAGAAAACTGGTTCTCACAAGCCAGCACAACACATCTCAGCGTCCAACCTTCCAAACCTCACCAACCACATACTAAGCATTTAATCCAACTTAAACATGACAAAATATGTTAGGAAATCAAATTTCTTGCTGAACATAATCACTAATTACAACCCAACCATAAATCTCTCAATTATTTACTAACCAATATCTCTTATAACATCCACAATCAAACAAAGCATAAACCTGCCACTCATATGGTTTTTAATGCATAGCAATTTCCAATGGACATGTCACTTGTTCATTTTCTCAAACACTTAGTAGACAATCCACCCAACTTATTATTTGGAAAGAAAACTTAAGAAACTACCATCAAACACAATCAACCACTTCACATTACTCACCATTAATATCATGACCCATAGTCACAAAAGCATAAACAACTCCAAAATGGCATAGTAAATCAAGAAACATTATCTAATTCTCAAAGCATTTCATGGGTCATAAACCCGAGTCATATTTATTCCTTACCCTCAAATGTTCTTCCTCCAAAACCCATTATAGCAAAGCAACCATTCCAACTCATACACACACCACAAACTCTAAGTACAAAGCCATTAAATTATAGAAATTCCAATTTAATATTTCACTCATCCATTCCATCAAACACTTGGTATGCATAATACTCAATCTCCAACTTTTGACAAATAACTTATGAAACCACCATTAACCCTCAAATACCCACCAATAATTACAATCCAACAACCAAGACTTCAATTACTCATGCTTACACACACAAAATGGAAAAACCCACAAGCAATCTTAAGCATAACCACCATTAATGACACAAAACAAAACCATCAAAGCATAACCCATAGTCATAATTGCATTAGCAACTCCAAAACTACCTTAATCATACACTAATTACTCTAGTTACTAACATAAAGAAAAACCCATAAAGAGTAGAGTTTGGAAGAAAAATACCTTGAATAAAAAGTTGGGTTGAAGCTCCAAGTTCCCTTCTTCTTTGGGAGAGAGAGAGAGAGAGAGAGAGAGAGAGAGAGAGAGAGAGAGAGAGAGAGAGAGAGAGCAAGGAAGAGAAGATGGAAGAAGAGAGGAAACCGTGAGAAAGAAAAAGAAAAAGAAAGAAGAGGAAATTGAGATGAAATGAGGGAAAGAAATATTTTGACATTTTCCACCCAAAAGCCAAATGACAAAATAAAACCCCCCCCCCCCCCCCTCCATAGGTCCTAGGTATTACATTTACCCAGTTAATTCCTCAACATCTAGTTCCTGTATGCAAGTATTGAACTCTTCTATGGCTCTGAAATCATATTCTTTACCTCCAATTCTTTCATTGACCTACCTGATTTCATTGAAGTCACCGACGATTATCCACGGAATATATACTGTTATGCTTTTGAGAAGTTTTAGCTGTGTCCATAGGCTGCTTCTCTCCTCAGGAGTGTTTTTACCATACATCACAGTGACCATAATTAGATCATCAGACTCATTGTTTTTAGCATAAAATGTGATAGCCTGCCCGTGCATTTTAACTAATTAGCACTTGAATCTATCTGATTTCTAACAAAACCATATCCTACATACTTGTTCCTCAACAATTTCATATCTAACTTTATTTTTTACTATGCCAAAAATCTTATTTTTCTTTCAATCAGTAGTTTCTTAATTTCAGTTTTTTTAATACGGTCATTTAACCCTCTAACATTCCAGCAAAGAATCTTCATATCAGCTTTTGGTAGAGTTTTTAGGTACCTTTCTCCTATTGCCTCTACCAGCTTCATATCATTTTTCTTTCATTTGTTGCTTTCCTTCAAGTAATTGTTCTGCAGTAGTGAACTGGTTGAAGCTTTTATCTGTCTTCATTTGGAATGCCGTTGGTGATACGAGAGGTTTGTGTTTGCCACCAGTGTTTTGCTCTTTCTTCTGTTTGCAATTGTCAACTAAGCAAGCTTCATTTTCTTCTCTTGGTGGTTGCACCACTAGCTCCAAGCTAGCTTCCTCTTCTGTTCTTGGGTGGTCTTTGTTTGCTTCTCAAGTGTTTGCTGCATCAGTGTTATATACTGCTGTATTAGTGTTGTGCACTGCTGGAATGTTGCTCACAGCTACTGGAGGGCTGCTCATTGCTAGTGCTAATGGGCCTAATTCTGCATGTAGTTGGCTTCATTTTGCTCTGTGCATGCTGAAGAATTTGATTTTGCGGTTAAAAGGTTACTTTTATTCTTATCCTCCTGATCCAGAGTTTTTGGCATCCATTTCTGTGTGACCTTAGACAGTCTTGGGCAATGTTGTTTGGTATGTCCAAAAGTTCTGCAATCTTGGCAACTCGGAGATATCCATTCGTATTGTACTTCTTACTACTTAAGAATTCCATATCCGTTTACATGGGAGATCATATTTGGCCTACCATTAGTCACACTCATTTTTATACATACTCTAGCATAAGAGACTCCTGATTGTGTGGCTGTTTGCCTGTCTATGAGAAGTGGTCTTCCTTTGCAGCTGGCAATTTTACTTTGGCTAGTTTCATTATAGTAGTGAAGCTTAAGGTGTGGAAGTCTAACTCAGACAGGAACTACTTTCGTATTTTCTTTTTTGAGGTTTATGCTTGTCTCCTCCAAGGCTTCGAGGATAACATCCTGCTGCCAATTGGCCCAGGGATTATGTTTAAGTATCTTTTCCTTATCTTCTTAATTTTGAGATCTAAAGAGAAAGATACCCTTTTTTTCGGTGAGATTACTTCCACATTGCCACATTCTCTTCATTTTTGGTCCGCAAATTCCTTATGATCATGTAGGGAGGGGAAGAGCCCAATGTGTATCCTATCACTGTTTTTTCCCGTTTCTCAAGTCCTGGTCATACATTCTCTATTGTCATTCGCACATTTCCATGAGCACCTGGAGGCACATATTTGAGCTCCATACAACCATGCATACCTCCTTTGTCAGTCACAATCTGTGCCTAGGATTTGTTTTGGCTAAGTGGGTACCATGGTTTGCCATATCAATCGAGTCCGTGACGTATCGCTTGAGTCATAACTGGAACGGAACTTATCGTTACGATACCATTACCGACATTGCTCTTAGAACTAAATCGGATACATATCACCGAGGAATCGACAATATCGGCCGATATGAACGGTATGACACCGTATCGGTGAAAATCGGCTTAGATCTCGGCAATATGTACCGTTATGAACTCAAAAAAACTTAGAAAGGTAAACACGATTCTTGCTAACGTCATTCTTTAATAACAAAATAGTAAAAAGAAAATAAAAGGTTGAAGAATAATAATCAAAATATTTGAATAATCAATCAAGAATTAATCTTTTTAACCTACCATACAATGTTACGGGAGTGCAAATTGGAGTTAAGTATAAAACATATATCGTAACCTTAAAAGAGAAAATCTATCTTGTACCAAAAAATCCAACACCGTCATTTCTCTCTTTCTTTCTTGCCCGTAATATTTTAAATCAAAAGATAAAAAATTATTATTACGCTACATAGATTTTTTTTTCAATTTTGTAACCTTTTGCAGATCTATCATCCCAATTTAATCAAAAGTTTTTATTGATCAATTTATGATGAATATGCTTATTGAGAATATGGTGAAAATGCTTACTTATTATGTCTTTGTATTTTATAATATTATTTGATAGATATATTTTTCTTTGATGTATTGAACTAAATACTATTACTTTCTTTGTATAATTCTTAATATATTATATAAGACATGATACTGTTATATTTAAGTTTTGATGTCATATAAAATTGATACTAAAATCATTTACTGCAAATACTATAGTTCTATGGTTACAACAGCATTACTTTATTTAAATAATTAATGGTTTTTTTTTACTAACCTCGTACACAGGAGAGGGCGCCACTCCAAATTTTATTAATAACAAAAAGCCATACAAGAAGGAGGGCATAAACCATACCTTCAGTCTACATGGGAATTACCAAAAAATAAAATAAAACTTGAAAATAAAGAAGGAGTACTACTCCCTTACAATATTTCAATAACCTATTCTAAAGGCCTCATGCATTTTTACATTGCCTTAAGGAAGGCATCCCTAATTTATCCATTTTAAATTCTTCAAAAACTACTTCAAGGAGGTCCTTAACGTTCAAAAAAACCTTATTAGATTGTGTTCCACATCCTTCATTTGCGAGTAAGTCTGCAACCTTGTTTGTCTCTCTGAAATAGTGAGAAATCGAACCAAACTGATACCTCTTTATCTGCACCATTTCCAAAGAAACTGACCATGGGACATCAACATTATTTTTTAGCATATCAACAAGTATTTTGGAATCCATCTGTGCATGGATACCAAAATATCCATGTTCTACACAAAATCTCACCCCAACAAATAGAGCTTTCACTTGTGCCTGCATACTAATCAAATTTCCAAGATAACAAGCATAAGCCAAAATAATATTGCCTTGAAAGTCTCAAAGTATGCTTCCATCACCACTTTCACCTGGATTTCTTTTAGAACAACTATCAGTATTCAGTAAGAGCTCTTCCTGCTTCGGTCTTCTCCATTTGATCCACCTATCCTCTTTCTTCCAATGGTTAACTGAAACAAATTTTATAAATTCCTGCCATTCCATATCAACTGATACAACATTTGGAAATTTATTATGAAAAATTGCTTTTATATCACGTACAATTGCAACCCATATATTCTCCAATTCAACATTTTTTCATCATAAAAAAGCAATATTTCGAAACTTCCAAATGTGCCAACATATAAATAACAGCGTAATATGAAGCAACAACCCCATATATTTATTTGTGGCTTTAGCAAACCACCATGATGCTAAACATGCCCTGACTGATCTTCGAGAAATAGAAACATCAAACTCTCTTCCAAACCAATCCCAAAGCCTACTGGCCAACTCCCTTGATACAAAGACATGATCTACATTTTCCTCTTGAGATTTCACACAATAGAAACATTTGGAAGGGCCACAAAAACCCATTTTACATAACACCGAATGCATCGGAAGTCACAAATATAATAACCTCAGCGTGAAAAAAGAAATTTTCAAAGGAACTTGATTATGCCACAATTTCGCAAATAACCAAGATTTTTGTGCTACCCTACGAACCAAGTGAAAGGTAGTAGAAATAGAAAAAGTACCTTTTATTGTCAATGACCAAACCATATAATCTGAAACATTAGAAGTGGAAGAAGGAGTAGCAAACCTCATGATTTCTTTAACTATGTCAGGAGGAACTCATCTTTGCAGCATAGCATAGTCCTAATTGCCACTAACCACAAACTCTGAAACCTTATGAGTCTCAGTTTCACTAGGAACTCGCCAGCATCAAAGGCCTGAACCAAGTCAATTGTCACACCAAAAATATAATTGCCATCCCTTAAAAGCCAATAGCCAATATATATACTTCTCAACCAAACCTCTAACTCTGAGAAAAAAACCTTAGTTGTTTTCAACTTTGAGGGTGACTTAACTAACGGGATTTCTATTTCATTCAGAGCCTGTTTCGGGCATGGAATAGATGAAATAAATCCAAGTTAACATAGCAAAAATCGAAGGCCTTACAAAATTTGGATGTGTGGAAGAACAATATTTAGCTCTCACAAACACTGCCCACAGCGATTTTTGAGAACAAAACTGCCACCAAAGCTTCATTGAAAAAGCTGAATAAACATTTGATAAAGATCAGAAGCCTGCTCCTCCCTCCTCCACAGGAAAGCATAAATCTCGCCATTTAATCCAGTGGTAGCTCATTGAATCCAGCCTACCAGCCCAGAGGAATTTATTAAACACATTCTCAATCATCTTTAGGATACCCTGTGTTGGATTTGTTGCTGCTAACAAGTGGGTTGGGTTAGAAGCTAACACATATTTAATGAGCACTATCTTGCCTCCTATAGGTAAAAACTTGTTCTTTCAAGAAGCAATTCTACTAACAATAGAATGGGAAACTTTAGCAAAGTATTCTATTTTCCTCCTCCCAACATACAAAGGACATCCCAAATATTTCACAAGAAATGTCTTATGGGAAAAACCAGTAATCTATGCAATTTTTTGCCTGTTGGAATGCGACATTCTCTTATCAACCAAAAAACAGCTTTTGGTCTTATTTATTTGCTGCCCATACATCTTTTCATACTCTCCCAAATATGCCATAATCATCTTCAGTGATTTGCACGATGCAACTGAAAAACCCAAGACATCATTAGCATAAGCTAAGTGTGTTATTTGAGGGCATCTACCTGGAACCTTAAAACCAACAAACCGCCTATCCTCCATCAAGTTATTTAAGGTATGCGACAGTACTTCAACTCCAATAATGAATAAAGCTGGAGACAGTGGGTCTCCCTGACGCAGCCCACGTGAAGATGTGAAAAAGCCAACAGAAGCTCCATTAATAACAACTGAAAACCAGACAATAGAGATGAGCCTCCACACCATATCTATCCATCGTTCACCAAATCCAAAAGCTCTCATAACTTTAGTTAAGAATAGCCAAGATACCCTGTCATTAGCTTTAGCCATATCCAATTTTAACGCCACATCACGCCTAACATTTTTTCTTCCCAAAACCTGAAATCAACTCCTGTGCCAATAAAAAGTTATCTGTAATAAGCAGCCTTTGATAAAACCACTTTGTTGAGACTATATTATTTTTGGCAAAATCCTAGACAAACACTTCGCTAAAATTCTTGAAAGCACCTTATTGCAAAAATTGCACAAACTGATAGGCCTAAACTTAGCAAAACTCTAAAGAGATTGCAGCTTCAGCAAAAGAATGATAGAAGTAGTAGTTATACTTCTAGGAAGCTTTGCACTAGCAGAAAAACTCAACATTGCTCTATACAAATCTTGACCTATCACCTCCCATGCTGCTGTGAAAAACTCTCTTGTGAAGCTATCTAGACCAGCAGCACTCTCCCCATTAATATTCTTGACTGTCTGATGAACCACTTCAATTGCAGGAGTGGTCTCTAAAAAATTATTATCCTCCTCCGTTATCACCTCCGGCACTACCTTTAGCCTTTGAAAGTTAGCATCTTGATTCTCAGCAGCAAACAAAGTACTAAAATACTTCACTGCCTCCTCTCCAATCTCATCTTCGGATGAGACCCAATGACCTGTAGAATTTTTAATTTTATGAATCAAAGACTGCATCCGGCATTATTTGACAATAGAATGAAAAAATTTTGTATTTTTGTCCCTGGCCTCCAACCACTTGATGTGCGACTTCTGTTTCCAGAATCGTTCCTCTATGGCAAGGCTAGACTGTAATTCATTATGGGCATCATACAATCTTGACATAGCATCATCAGAGATTCTAACAATGACATCATTTTTGGCCTCAACAAGTCTTTGTTCCGCCAATTTGACTTTGGTGAAGACATTTGCATAACACTCTTTGTTCCACTGCTGCAAAAATTTTCTAGCTCGTTTCAACTTCATACTCAACACTACCATTGGGGAACCCACTACATCTTCGTCCCATGCGTCTTTAACAATCTGAAGAAAATTTGGGTGGGAAGTCCAAATTTTAAGAAACCTGAAAGGCCTTGCTTTATTATCTGCTCTAGTAGTTGCAGACAACAATAAAGGAGCATTATCTGAGGGATGCCTAACCAAATGAGATACTGACGTCACCAACCCATGATCCATCCAATCCTCACTTACCAATAAGCGATCCAGCCTCTTCCAAATTCTTGCATCACCATCTCTATTATTGCACCATGTATACGGGAAACCTAGGAAACCTGCATCCAAAAGATTAGCCGAAGACATAAAGTTCATAAACTCTACTGCCTTTGACACCTAGAAAGGGTGACCACCTCTTTTCTCTTTAGCTTTTAGAATTAAATTAAAGTCCTCCAAAACCATCCAAGGGTAATTATGATTGCATTTCTCCCTTAATAAATCATCCCAAAGAAAAGTTCTTTCAACTACATCACTCTTAGCATGAACAAAAAATGCTAACACCAGTGACACATAAAAACCATGTTGAATCACAACTGAAATATGCTGAGAATTTTCCCCAATTAAATGGTTGATTAAAAAAGATCCAAACAGAACTCATTGAAACACACAAAGCATGTGAAAACCCTAACTTAACTCGAAAAGAATCCACCTGACTTCCATCTACTTTCATTTCACAAAGAGCAAGAAATTTAATCTTGTGTGTATGACTTAATTTTTTAACCCTTCTAAAATGAGAAGGCTTTGCAAGCCCTCTAATATTCCAAAAAAGTGACTTAATCATCAGATAATGATCGAAAAGAATTATTGGAAGACTTTGCCATCGAACGCAATTCCCTATTTGATGGGAATTTAGCTCGAATGGCTTTGTTACCTCATTTAGGTTCCTAAAAGTTATGAATTGATGATTCCAAAATTCTCACAAACGAACCATCTAGAATTGGAGCTGGTAGAACCCCCGCATCATCCGATTCTAGATCACTCCTTTTTTCCAAACCCCCGTGAACAAATCTTCCCCCTTGACTTTGCATGGTTTCATTTTCTGCATCTAGTAAAAAATTCACCGCAACGCTAGGTTCCAACTCTACAGAATTCTGATCAAGACTACCAGAAACCTACATTGGAGACCTAGCATCCCCGCAACAATATCCTACTACATCTGGTTGCACCACTGCGAGTTCTACTGGATCATGCACTACTGCAATATCTGAAACATGAGCTGTTACAGGTGTTAGTGTATGCCCTAAAACCAAGTTAGTTTTTGGGATTTTTATTACGCTTATTTCGTGTTATACTTATATATGTGGCATTTTCTTTGTCATTTAATACTTGTTATTAATATTACTTGTTTATTTGATAAAGTCCATAGAATATTAACTGTGCATAAGAGATTGTAAGAGTTACAATGATGAGACTCTTATTACACATTAAGTTATATTCTTAAATATCCCTAGTCGTAGTATTAATGAGATTGGACATCATTAATATGGGAAGACTAGCACATACTTTGCCTCTACTTATGGTAAGTAGTAGTTGATCTCGTCAACTATGGCGTGTGACACCTAAGCTGGTATGTGGATGCTTGTTAGAGAACAAGTTCATTGGATTGATCCGCCAAGAGTTACTATTCATAGTGCTAATGAATTATACTCTTAATGGCAATGGTGTAAGTGATCCTTAGACTTGAGATTACCATGGCATCTTGAGTGTGGATTGCTATGCTTTGACTCTATTGCTCGGTGCTCGTAAAAGAGTAGCCCATACGGTAGAGATTGGGTATAGTATGAAGCATGGAAAGATAGTGAGTAATCGATATAGGATTCACCACTCCTTATTATAGGAGAGTATATCCCGGATTGGCCACTTGTTGAAATATGACTTAAAGAATCTTTTGTGCAAAAGTGAAAGTATGACCTGAAAGAGTTTCAAAATTATACTTTTATGGAAAGTTATATTTCGGGAACAAGAAATCATTAATTAGTCATTTAAAGATTGCGCACTACACTCTTAGACTAATTGGGATATAGTGTGGTGAAAGGATATTAATTACACGGTAACATTGTCATTGATAGGTGTAGTCTACCATGACTTTCCTATTCACTTGGGTGGTCATGATGCATTACTAGACGCCACTCATGATCTATAAGTGCAAATTAATTAATTAGTGAAATAATGATAAATTAAAGTGTTAATTTATCTGGCTCTTAATTAATCAATTAATGAGTTATAATTTGTACTTATTGCCAACGTGAATGGAACCTAATGGGTCACACACAATAAGAACATGGTCTTTGGGTTAAATTGTTATTAAGATAAGTATATGATACTTATAGGGTTAATTTATGTGATAAATTAACTTAAAGGAGTTAATTATAAATATTCTAAGTCTTGATGGAAATTAGTTTTCTAAAAGGAATTAAGAAGCTATTTGGTTTCCTTTTGGAATAGGTTTCCTAAATGAATAGGATTAGCTTAAGGCAAGCTTCCTAAACCTTCTTGGTTTCCAATTGCTCTTGTTTCCTTAAAGACTAGGATACTACATCTATAAATAAGTCCATGCCTTGACTCTTGATTGATTGATGAAACACAACACAAAATCTAGAGAGAGAAAACTTGAGAGCATGAGAGGCGTTTCTCTTCCCTAGAAAAACGCCACCTCTCTTCTTCCTAATAGTTAGGGTTTCTTTCTTCTTCTTGTGTTCTTCATGAATCATTCAAGGGAGATAGCACTCAAAAGGCAAGGCAAGCAAGCCCAAAGGTTCCTAAAGATCATGTTCGTGTGGATACCGTTGGAGGCTCTACACTTGGAGGGCTTTTCATGGTAGATCAACACCTTCATCGAATAGGATCTTGCCCTTTTGAAGCATAGAAACCTTCTATGCTTGAGGTATTTGTGCTAAACACTCTTTAATCGTATAGATTACATCAAAGAGATCCATGGCTAAGGTAATAAATTTTTAAATTTTCCGCTGCGTTACTCCCTTTATTACCTTACAACAGGATCAGCAATAAGAGTAGCAACAAAACCAGCAGCTGCAACAGAAGCTGGAGCAAGAACTGCATCTACTGGTGTTGTAATAGAAATGATCATAGGGTCAATTGCAGGACAATATGTAACAAGAAAAGGAGTTGCATCGGAAACGGGAGTTGGCTCAACCTCAACTAGATTTGCGGCTGCAACAGGCGCTGGAACTACAATAGAAGCTGAAGCAGAAGCAACAACCACAGGTGCTGTAATAGGAATAGGAGCAACATAGTCAGGCAAAGACACTGTGCCTACAACGTTATCATATTTGTTACCCTCATACTGCAGTTTACTCCCCTCCACCTCTTCCATCTGCAAAGAGTTTTCATCTAGCACTACTATAACATGCTCAACCGCACTATCTTTATTGTTGCTATCTAGATTCTCCTTAGGGTCACCAAGTTGTTTATGCATTGTGCCATTAACAGCCTGTTCTTTTTGTTTCTTTGGAACGTAATAATTGATCTGCACTCTTTGCTGACCGCCCATCACTTGTTTGCCTTTTATCTCCCTATCCAACCCATGCTCATCTTGCACTTTTCCTGTGAATGTCCCACCCGCCAACATGCCTTGCAATATGTAGGTAGAAATTCTGGATTCTCCTTCCATTCCAATCTATAAACAATCAGGGATATGTTTCAACAAATCTACTTCAATGCACACCCTAGCAACACTTGGGCGTGCCAAGGATGCAATAGCAGTATCCGTAAACAAAGGCCTCCCTACCATATTAACAATGGAAGACAAACAGTGTTTGTTGAAGAGATGAATAGGTAAAGATGGCAGTGTAAACCACACTGGAACTATTGACGTCTCCTTATCAACATGAAAATCTGGACTCCAACGAAAGGTTCTTATTTGGAACTTACCAACGCGCCATAAACTCTTAGTCTATAGCCTTAAGAAATCAACTTCAGCCTTCCAACGTAGCAGGACATGCCGGAAATCAAGATGGCTTACAGAAACCTCGCTCTTTAAGTCCAGAACTGCAATGAATTTGCGAATGTCTTCAAGCTTTGGTCTTCCTGGTGAAAATTTACCAACAACGGCAATTTGAAAAGGGGCTGCTACTTTCCCAATCTCGGCTTTGGTAAAAAATATTGCAGGCTTCCCTTTGAAAGATGAAGGATTCTTGATCTGAAGTGACACTGAATCAGATTGTTCCGAGTTGGAGAAAAGTTCCACAAAGGATTTCTTGGTCATAGGTGAACGTTGATGTTTAAATATTCCAGGATCAATTGGGCTCGAAGGCTGCCACTCGGCAGTCATGGCTGCCGGACTTTTGAAATTCAAAAACGCAAGAAAATAGGAGGAAGATGATCCGAAAGAATTTTAGAAAGTTTTAGTATATATACCTAAATGACAATATAGGTAGTACATTTAATTTAATTTGATAATTGTATTTGTTATGACATTTTTTATAGATTTTTTGAAATATTTTATATGTATAATGTGCGTATCACCAATACCAATATGTTGCAACAGATATGGAACAACGGCGACCGCAATGAAACCGCGATCCTCAATAGTGAACCATACTGATACTATGTCTGATTCAACCGAGAGCAGCTTTGAGAAATTTTAGAGCAAGATCCCTTATCAAGGTTAACAGTCAGCTGGTCCCTTTTTTCTAGATTTACCCAACGTTACACTCTGCCCCTCTCTCACTTGGGCTATCGTTTAAGAATTTTACTTAAGGTTGCCATGTTTGATTGAGTTTAGTGGATGAGTACCTGTAATTTCAGGTAATCTTCCTGGAGATGCAGGAGACCCTCTGTACTGCATCTCTCTCCTTACCTACCACTAACACTTTACCTCCGTTTGATTCTTGCAAAAGGTTGCTAATCTGCAGTTCTAGGAGCTAGATTTGAGCTTTAGTGGTTATCTGAAGCCTGAGAAAGGGGATTCTTTTCTTTATCTCCAACTTTTCGATTTTCCTCTCGACTTGAAGGCTATGTCATTAAACTTAACCTTTCATGAAATTTTTAGTATTTTATTTTTTTATAATTTTTATTTATTTTAATTATATTTATGAAAATTTTATTTAATTCCACAAAGTACTAAAATAGAAAAACTACAAAAAAAAAATAGTTTTTATAACAAATTATGTTACTTTCATTAAATATAAGGTATCATGGATCGTACGATTTCTTTTTTTTTTTTTTTTGAGAAATTCTATTCTATTACAATGAGGAGTCTTGGGGGAAGGGGGTAATCAAATTGGAGGACCTCCTGTTGCTCCAGTGGCATGCCTGCTTGTTGTCCTGTCAAGTTGCAATAATATTTGCAAACTGGATAGTGATAGGAATCGAACTCCCGATCTCGGACACACTTGCTTGCTATCCTGTTAAGTTGTGACAATATTTGCAAACTTGACAACGATAGGAATCGAACTTCCAACCTTGGGAGAAGTCGTAGAACTCTAACTGCTCGACTCACTATTCGTTACTCATACGAGTCAGAATCTAACTATATGACTTTTGGTGTTGTATTTTTTTTTTCAAAAAGAGTTATGTTTTTGTCACTTAATGATATACCAAAAAAGTCTTTTTGTTCGTTAATTTCAAATTGCCCAAATCTTTTTTTCAATATCTGCTAAAACCTTCAAAGCTAGCACAATAAATTCTATCAAATAATTTAAATAACTAACACATATATTTTTGAAGTAAGCACACACATTTAAGGTGTGTCAAGAGCAGTAACTAGTAATGAAGCACAAAATAGCCATACTTCAAACCGTGAGTCAACCCATATTATGCGCATTTTGGAGTAATCAAAGTCCCGGCATCCATCCCCAGAAGTGCACTTTCATATCCTCACA
The DNA here is from genome assembly GCA_024721245.1 of Mitragyna speciosa. Lineage (NCBI taxonomy): Eukaryota > Viridiplantae > Streptophyta > Magnoliopsida > Gentianales > Rubiaceae > Mitragyna > Mitragyna speciosa. Next base: position 69,932 of record CM045567.1, on the reverse strand, counting down.
GTTTGCGACGATGTAATGGTTTCGAAAATAGTTCCAGAAGGAAAGCAAATTGGTAGATGGTTCTAAAGTGAATTATAGCTAATGGCCCTGCTCACTAATGATGAGACGCCAAACGCCCCTTAGTCTGCAGGTACGTGTTGAGCAAGGGAGCAAGCTTTTACTGCTGCGTATCATTCTTCAACGTTCACCTTCTTACGTGTATATCTCTGGTCTTTGCTACTCAGCCACGGTAGCCACCACGTGTCACGCAGCTGGAGCAGTGTTGCCTTATATATAAATCTAGACCACGGATGGGCGAGGCCACAAGCATTTCGGATCTGGGTTGGTCCGTTGTTAAGTTGGTTTTGAAGAGACAAAAGGTGAAATATAGAGGTGTCGAAAAAAATGTCTTCGGAACAGGAGAGAGCTGAGCTTGATAGGAGAGACTGTAGTACCTGGTGGCACTGGTGGTAAAAGTCTCGAGGCTCAAGAACACTTTGCTGAAGGTACGTACGTTTTTTTATTAATACAATTCCAGTTAGCAGACGTTTGGATGCAGCAAAAGGAATTAATGCTTTTTGTGGTGGTTACTATTGTATATTATTTTTGTTTGTAGTAGTTATAGAAAAACGCTGTGTTGTCCGTTCTTCTGATGCTAATTACTCAAGCATCACCATGTGTGTATGTTTTTTGTTTAATCAAATAGGTAGAAGCCGAGGAGGACAAACAAGAAAGGAGCAGATAGGCACAGAAGGATATCAGGAAATGGGGAGAAAAGGTGGGCTGAGCACTACTGAGAAATCAGGAGAAGAGCATGCTGCCGAGGAAGGGATTCCGGTTGACTAGTCTAAGTACAAAACCTGAAGTGAGGATGACTGATAATCCAACTACTTTACTGCTTGGGTGTTTCTTTTCACTTGTAGATGCTAGTGGTATGGATGCTTTTAGGATGCTACAGCTGTTAGTGACTTTGTCCAAGGGTTTTATGTTTTAGTGGCAAGTGTAGTCTTTTGCTCGTCAATGACATTTCATGCTTAGTTGAATTTTATCGATCGATCGTTCGCATTTTTTGCCATCATATCCTTCTCCGTTTCGAGAATTTTCTCCAGCAGATGCTATTGTTAAAAACTATTGAATATGTGATTAAATTAGGAAACACTGTGTTCTTGGAGACGCCTAGCTGAGTGCATACGAAAACATCACAACCTTGGCTTTTGTCCACTTTTCCTGTTTCAAATTTTTAACCCGCTCGCATACGTTTCCATTGCAACTTCAGTAATATTAATTTTCAAATGTACTACTTCTGTTTCAGTTTCCGTTTTAATGTCGATAACGCTTACAATAGTGCTATATTATTGTATATTTAGCCGAAGCAACTCCTTCGCAACCGATTGTCTCTTTCGGTTTCCCGTTTCAACCAAAGTATAAAACATTGAACCTGCAACTTTTACTGACTTATTCGTAGCTCTAATTTGAACTTGCAAAATTACAAGCGTATTACCATCGTTCGAATTATGAAAGAAGACCGTTTCTTGCTATTCCTTGTCCTTTCAGCTACGTTAGAGTGTGACAACAAAATAAACTAGTTGGAGTGATGTGGTTTGAAAAAAAAAAAAAGTTGGGCTATTAATGATTTTTATTGGGCTTCTTTTTTTGAACAAATCAGACTTCTAAGTCCACGTGCAGTGATTTTCCTTCGCAGTTAGCATGTTTTTAGCTTCGGTGCTTTTGCAAAATTCGGCGATTTGAATTATTCTTGCATGCAGGCGGACCTCCAGAAGGGTGCATTAGACCATTGATACGCAGGTCGGATTTTAAATATACAGTGGTTACTTGGCGAGGGCATTCGTCATTTAGTTATAAGTACACAAATTACAAATTTAGTTTTGATGTTGTTGCAATATTTAGCAATGCAAACAATTTTTATTTCACAAAGGGCTCTTTTAAAAAAAAGTTAACAATAGAAAAATATGGTGATAACGAAGAAGTTTTTAATAAAAGTAGTGAGTATTCATTATGATTTGTTACTTTTTTACATCGAATACTGAAATATAGTAATCTTTGAGGAATATTTTTAAAAGGGTTGAGTTTGTAGGCATTTTTAGAGTGACTTGATATAATGGCGTCATGGCTATGAAGCAGACTACTTGCGAGTGAGGGCTTGGGGCCTCTCAAGTTGAGAGGTTTGCCATTTTTCTCAAATTGAGACTGTATAACTGCTTTGCATTTTTGTGTAAGTGTTCAATATTTTTGTATAATTGTTCAGATTTGTGATATAATCACTTTTTCTCCTAAACACGTCTCATTTTTTGGTGTTTTTTGCCTCTAAATTTTGCCAACATGGTACATCTCAACCATCCATTCTCTCGCATTAAATTATAGCCATCAAATTAAGAGAAATGATATTTGAGAGGCCCCAATCCTATGAGTTCTGCACGAAGTTCCCGTTCTATTTTATTTTATTTTTTGGCGTGTCATAATGTGAATCTTTGATTTGCAAGCACCGCTTTTTGAGCTGTGGGTTTATGATAGGTAAGAGAGGAAAGTCTTGGCGTTGGATTGTGCACGGTCCACTATGGACAACTTGTGCACCAGATGCGTATGCAGATTTAAGAAAAATATTTAGGTGAATCGGGTTTACAGGTAGGATTGTGGACCCTGTGTCCACATTCAGTCACATCCCTTACTAGTGAGCCCTCCTATGGGTCCCTTGTGGGCTCCATGTGGGACTTTTGGTACTTGTTAGTGATGTATCTCAATGTGGATCACATGATGTTATGGCTCCACCCGTAGACCCGATCACCTAAGTTTAGTACAGATAAATGTTTTAAATTTCGAACCATCAATTGAACCAGTGAGACAATCGGGTCGCGGTTTAATCGATTGAATCAGTTGAATCTCAATTTAATAATTTTTTTAAAAATATATAAATATATGTACATTTTATGGACTAATATATGATATTGCCTAACAAAAAGTTAAATATATATAGAAAAATTTTACTTTCACAAATAAATTTTTAAATCATAAATTTAAACAAATAAATTCATCTTAATTTGTAAACCAAAAGATTGATAACAAAAAATCAGCTATTAAACGTATTAAACTAGAAATAATTCTAGGGGATCCCTAGATTGAGAAAAATGGCAACTCTTATCTTGTATGAGGAGCATTGAAAATATTTACGGTTAGTCCCAAGCCGTTGAGCAATTAAAAATATACATATTTAATTTTGGGAATAAAATTTATAGAAAAAAATAAATATCTACCAATATTTGTGTTATCTGCTTGTGTTTATTATAAGATTTCGTACCTCCAATGGAAGCAAGTTGTGGAAGGTCTACAATTCCATGAGGATGTCACTTTGGAAAAAGGATCCGATGTAATGTCAATAGGAAAAATAATTAGGTGAACCTAGTCTACTCGCGCCCCCGGGGAGAGGGGATGAGACTGTGGACTCTGTGGTTCACATTGAATCACATCAGCCATATCTGGGGCTTTTTATGGGCCCCTTGTGGTTCCCTTGGTATTTGTGGTTGATGTGATTAAATGTGAACCACAAGATCCACAGGCAGAACCGTAGACCTAGTTTATCTAAATATTTTTCATGTCAATAATTGCTATTTAAAGAGTTTGATTAAGACAAATAATATATAATTCACATACACTATACGAATGTCCTCAAATTTGCGATATCGAGTTGATGGAACACTTACTTATTGAAAAAAAGGGAAAAAACAATAAAAAAAGAAAAGGAATAAAGTCTCGCAGAAGGTTTCTGACATTAGAGTTGGAATCTTTTCGAGATATAAAGTGAAAAGTGAGAACTTCAATGGCACACAATTAATTATTAAGCACAAGAAGGAACAAACCACGGATGGGGCATCGCAATTTCAGCCCCGTTCAGTTCTAACAACTTCATGACCTGTTGCAATATGGGGAAGCAGGTCACTGAGATTAAGCCAGCAAATTGATCCAATACACGACATCATTAAAGAGAAATAAAAAGAAAAGTAAAAATTAAATGAAACTGGCAGAAAACATGGTGTCAACAAATTGTGTTTTCTCTCCTAAAATGCTCAATTTTCCAAAATTAAAAATCAAAATCAAATTCAACCAATTAGAGGAAAACAAAAACCAATAGCCTTATTCTATTCTATGAAATTGAAAGGGAGGAAAACAATCAGATTGTATTCTTCATTGTGCGACTGCGATAATATGAACACTTATGAGATTTTGAATTACAATTCAATTACTTCTCAATTACACCCACAAGTTGATGATTTACATTCAATTACTTCTCACTTACATACATCATCTCAACTAGAGGACACTTAATCGAATGCATAGATGAATGCACCAGACGTCCGGTTAATTAGACCATCTTTGCGGATGATCTACCGGACGACATCATCGTCCGTAGTCAATTGATTCGCACACTTATGAGATTTTGAATTACAATCAATTACTTCTCAATTACACTCACAAGCTGACGATTTACATTCAATTACTTCTCATTTACACATATCATCCCAATTAGAGGACGCTTGACTAGATACATAAACGAATGCACCGGATGTCCGATTAATTAGGGCGGACGATCAGCCGGATGACAAAGCGAATGACAGTATCGTCTGCTTTTAATTACTTCTCAATGACACCTATGAGCTAACGATTTACATTCAATTACTTACCACTTATACACAAAAAATTGAAGATTTACATTCAATTACTTACCATTTACACACAAAAAAATTGAACATTTGCACTAAATTACTTCTAAGTTATTGACAAATCTGAATATTTACATTGAATTACTTCTCAATTACATCCAAAAGCTAAGGAGTTACATTCATTTTAAGGTTGAAGAAGAACATTTACTTTTTTTTTTTTTTTTGGCATAACCTTCTTCTTCTCCTGCAACTTTTAAGGTTGAAGAAGAACAACCAACCCTAACACAAATAATGCAGCATTTGTTTTCAGTTCTAAGCAAATTATGGCTTTGCCTGCCACTAATTTCACACAAATTTTCAAAAATCAAATTAGCATCTTTTTCTACAATTGCACAAAATATTCTCACGTCTCAATCACGGCGTTGGTTGCTGTGGATGGATTTTGTTTTTGTTTTTTTTCAAAGGCTAAAAATGACGTCATTTTTTGCCTCTCCAACTTAAGCCAACATGGCTTGCTTTCAATCATCAGATGTTGGCTTTAAATTCCGTCCATGAACTTGCTGTAATTGGGACTTGCATTGCCCCTCATCCCTCATGAAACCCTCAATTCACAAATACAAAACTCCTATTCATCAAACATTGAACTGATTTACCCAAAAAAATCTAAATTACCTTAAAATACAAGAAGCAAAACCCATACCAAGCATTGATCTGATGATTGGTGTTCATCAATTTATAGTTTTTCATTTAATTTACTCTTTTTCCAAATGGCAATGCCATTCAATATTTATCTTTTCTTTTTAAGATTTTTTTCCCTCCAATATTTAGTAAGTATGATTAGATCAGTGATCATGTGGTGTGTAGTAGACATGCAACAGCTAAGTAACCGACACATCAGAGGACACCTTGGCAGTGGTGTTACCAGATCTAGGTTGCCATAGAAGCCCGATCAATGTCTCTACCTGTCCATCAATGGACTTTGCAACTCACTTTTTTGCCATTTCACAATATCTTTATTCAAATCTATATTATTAACTTTACCAGTGTTTCACTCACCACAAGGGATACAGAGCATCAAATGAATTCTCTTGGAGGAAAATCTTAAGACTAAGGGATCAAAACCCAAGGGTGGTTGATGTGAAAAATAGGTGATGGAACAAATACCTGGATCTGGTACGACCATTGACACCCATTAGGATCCCTTTATAAGAAGTTCAATGCCAACATTCTAAAAAACTTGGGGTTGTCAAAACATGACAAGGTTGCAGACTCGATCAAGAATGGGAGTTGGAATTGACCAAGAGGTAGGAAGTTGACAACTGAGGTGGCCTTGTTGAAACAAGAAACCCCTTGGCATCTGCTGCCTTGTAGTGGGGTGAAGGATAGAGCTTACTAGGGCTGTTCAAAAAAAATTAAAAAACCGGTGAAACCGATCTACTTCAAACCGAAAAAGAAGGGTAACTGAACCGGTTACTGATAGCAGATCGAGTAGCGGGTCAGTTTATAAATATACCGAGTCAGGCAGCGGTTCACATTTTTGTGAACTGTCAGGTACTCGACCCGATCCATAAGAAGGGGCATTTTTGTCTTTTTCATTTATTTGGGCTACACCATCACAATGACCCTCGTTACTTTGCTGTCATTCTTTAATCTACATCCTCTCTTTGCTGCATTTCTTCTCCCACTCATCAATCTTTCTCTTATATCCATCGTCTCTTATCTCTGTTGGTCTCTTTGTCGTCTCTTTTGTCTTCTTTCTTCATGTCTCTTTGTCGTCTCTTTTGTCTTCTTTCTTCATGTCTCTTTGTCGTCACTCCTCTCTCTCATTGATTTTTCTCTCATCTTTTGTTGGAAAATTTGTCTTCTGCTGGTGAATTGACCATGATTCATTCTTTGGTTTATCTTGTATTTTTCTTTTTTTAAAGAGCTTATCAATATGGAAATAAAAATGGTGAAAAACACACCTAATGATCTACTTCAGCGAAACCAAACATCATAGAGGCTAAAGAATTGATGGTCTCACCTGCATAGAGGAGAATTTTAGGCTGAGATTTGGTGTTTCCATGAAGAAATGAAAAGAGAGATTTATTTTACCGCACACAAAATTTTTATTTGTCATGGTGGGCCTAAAAATTTTTTCCCCTTTTATTATTCTTTTTTCAGTAATATTAGGATCAAGATGTGGTGTTTTAGTTTTTCAAATTGTTATTTTTGTTGGTTAAATTGAAATTTGAAATTGATTGAAGAACTTTTGATAAAAAAAAATTTGTATACTTCGATCTTTGAGTAGTATGAAGGTTCAGGCAGGGTACCCAAATTATCCGAACTGGTTTTGTGGGTACCTGGTCCGTTGTATGTGGACCGGTTCAGGTAGAAAAATTTGTTCATAACGAGTACCCAGTCCATGAACACCCTAAAGCCTATTGGAAAGGGGATACAAATGTAATCTTCACAGTAAAGTCTATTTGAAACACTTCAAAGGAGATGAACAAAAAGTAATGTGGCATAAATTGGTAGGGGGAAAAGGACATATTCCAAATACTCTTTCATATTTTGGCTAGCATGAAAGGAGAGGTTAACTACAAAGGATAGAATGAGGTCGTGGGGCATTATAGGAGAAAACACTACCTGTGAACTATGTAACCAGTTGGATGAATCAGTTGAACATCTCTTCTTTGAATGTGGAGTTCCATTTGT